>JAOTQQ010000001.1:23407161-23428138 GCA_026546715.1 Gallinago undulata
TCTCCAGTAGTTCCCTGTCCTTCTTGAACTGGGGAGCCCAGAACTGGACACAGTACTCCAGATGGGGCCTCACCAGGCAGAGTAAAGGGGCAGGATGACCTCCTTCGACCTGCTGGCCATGTTCTTTTTGATGCACCCCAGGATGCCATTGGCTTTCTTGTCCACAAAGGTACATTGCTGTCTCATGGTCATCTTGTTGTCCACAAGAACTCCCAGGTCTTTTTCCTCAGAGCTGCTCTCCAGCAGGTCAGCCCCCAATCTGTACTGGTGCAGGGGGTTATTTGTCCCCAGGTGCAGCACCCTGCACTTTCCCTTGTTAAATTTCATTAGGTTTCTCTCTGCCCATCTCTCCAGCCTGTCCAAGTCTCTCTGGGTGTCACAGCCTTCTGGGGTGTCAGCCACCCCTCCTAGTTTTGTGTCATCAGCAAACTTGCTGAGGGTGCAAGAAGTACACAGCACACCCTTTTTCAAGACCATAGAGGGTCCTCCCCTCCATCAGCCCTCGTTCTGCTTTTGGTCTCTTTCTCTGGGCTATTGAGTTACACCTTCCTTTTTTAGAATCCTCTGTTATAATTCCTTGTTGCTCAATGTCACCACATGATCATTGCGTAATTGCTTTTATTCCTTTTTAACAAGGTTATCTCAATCTCATTCCAACATTGGGTGCCCAAAGACAATCACTGTTTTTTCCACACTGAACTTTTTAACCTGCTATTAATAAGAAAAGTCAACATAGTAAGTAGGTAGACCTCTATTCAGAATGAAGCTTGTAGTTTAACAGTGATATGTAAAGAGTCCCAAATGATAACTAAGAGAATTTGCTAGCTGAATATTTTGCAAATCATTGTAAGTAGTAAGCATTTAGATTAGATATTTTTGAGTACTCTACTGACCCCATTGTCTCCTGTATTTTAGAAGCTAGAAAAGCTGTCAGAAAAGCAGTGTATAAATGCAGCTCTTACAATTTGCATTTATTTGAGCGATTGCATTATTCTCAGTCCACTTTTAATTCTGTGTTTCTTTCATAACATAGGAAAGCAACCAGAGAGATAATTCTGAAATGCTATGAAGTCTGAAAGGGAATCTGACATGTCTTGAAAATAAAAGAAAAAGAAGCATGCTGCTCTTAGGTTTATGAATGGCCTCCTGATCTGAAGATGTTAAACATCATTAAGAATGTCTGGGCTGAGAGACAGGAAGACTGAGACGACTCATTCAATAGCCTGGTGGAACACGAGCTCATCTGAAACAAAGAAATAGAACAAGATTAGATAGCATCAAAGGGAGAAAAATAAGGTAGTTTTATTTGGGATATCTGCTAAAACCTATCATATGTTTAACTTAACAGCCTCTTTGAAACCATGATACAAATGCCAGGACTTTGGAAATTTCATGGAAATATTTATCCCAAAAGCCAGTGATAAATACCCATGTCACTCTAGCTCTTTCTTTGTCCTGCACTCATTACCACATGCTATTTAAGTGCTTTTCTGTAATGCGTTTACTAGGGGATGCTCACTTGCCAAATGTAGTTCATTCCCTCTCTCCTACCCTCGAGGACTATCACCTTCAGGCGGAGCTTTCTTCTAAGTTTATGTGCTCTTACATGTAACTATTTGCAGCCAGCAGTCTTGGGAATTAATTCAATACAAATACGGCTAGAAGTCTTTCTCTTTTCATGTACATCCCATCATAGAAGTAGTGTGCACTTTTCACAGGAAAGATCCAGCAGAAATAGGACTATCTGGAGTCCATGGGACATCAGATTGCTTTCAGGACAAACCTACTGCTTGTTGCCTAAACACAACATAAATACATGGATGGATTTTTGCACCCTTCCTAAAGGGTCTGCACTTTTGGGCAGAGGAAATAATGTTCTTCTACAAGGGTATCAGCATAGCAGCTTTTGAGATTAAGGCTTGGTATGTTGAAATGGAATAATTAAACTGTCTGGTCTTCATAGCAGAGTTTCAGCACTGAATCTTGGGAAAGCAAAAACTGTGCTTGGAATGAAATATGCACATCTTGAAAACCTCCACTATTACTCTGTGGTGTGGTCAAAGGGAAAAGTAGAACTGAAAGAGCTTCTAGAACTCAAATTATATCCAAGGTAAACTGAATGACAACCACCGTAGTTATTGTTAGAAAATATTTGGGTTATTTGTGTCCATGGTTTTGAAGCTAACAATAACCCAACATTGAATGCTAATCAGTGACCTCTACCAAGAGTGGAGGATGTATTTCCCTCATTAGCTGGTGGTAAACATGCTAAACAAAATGTACACCTTGACATAAGGGCTCATTTAACTATAACAAGCCAGTGTTAATGACAATACTCTCATCTGCAGTTTGAGAGCTAGCTATTGACCTGCTTTATAAAATATTCCTAATATTCAGATTTAGGGCTTGTCTACAAGATTAAAATGTGGAGAGAAGAAGGCACCGGGAAATAATATTAACTGACATGCCTTATGCAAGCTCTTCACACTGAATAGCACAAAGTAGCTTCATCCAAATAAACAACTGGCTTTTGCTTCGCTGCAGTTCTTAGCTTGTTCATTAGAAGAATTCAAGAGTGATTCAAGATTTGGAGTGGAAGTCTTTATTCCTCTAGGCCTTATGCATTACAAAAATGTTCCACTGTAAAATGGGGCACACAACCTACTTCAAATGGCCTCCAAGTCCGGTTATCATTAGAGCAATATTTTCTGATGCTTATTGGGATGGAAAAACTTTGTCACTTATTCAGAAACATGGACAGAGAAGCACTGTCTTGCAATATGAGAGCTTTCCTGGAGCTTAATATGCTACTTAAGTTGTGTTTTATACACACCATACATTTGTTTTGCAATTAATGGCATCATGCAATGTCAGACATGTTTGAAGTTAAAATAATGTTGGTGGTAGTTGAGAGTATTCATAATATAGGGTGGTTCTTTGCTGCAAGCAAGTTTTATTGCTAGGCTTGAACTAACAAAAGTGACTTGTTAGAAGTGACTTTCACTGAATTAAAAAAGTGGCTTACTGAGATTTCCACTGAAGGAAAAAGAAAAGTTGCTAAAATTTCTTTCTTCAGCATACTTTGCACAGGTTTGTTACTGGGGACAAACGCCCTGTTGAAATGAATACTGACTGAAAATGACATGTATTGACAAAGTGAATTCATTTTTTATGCAATTAAAGCCACTCCACTATCTATAAATGTAACTATATTTTCAATTAATCTGTCACAGACAATATGCAACTGCAGAGCACAGGACTGGATAGGGCACAGGCAACTAGCATTAGGGTGGGAAAGAGCAGCCAGCAAAGAAGCCAGCCATGGCAGAATAATCATTTTGAGCACAGAGTTCTGTTGCTTCAATACACGATTTGCAAAAGCTTTGAAGCATGTTTGTAACAATGGCAATACATCTGTAGCTTTTCATGTCCTTTTACAACACAAGATGCTATGAAATCACAGGAACTGAGAAATCCCTCTTAAATAATTTTGGAGCCCTCTACTACTCTGGTCTTTCTCCCAATTTTTGGAAGCCACCATAGCCCTGCTAAAGTAGCACTGATGTAAATGTTGCATGGGTGAAAAACACAACGGCCTTACATGTTCTGTTGAGTTTACCAAGACATTTATGCTACCTTACTGTATATAAGCCAACTATGGTGACATTGGTGAACTGTTCTCCAAGAGAAGAGAATGACTGATTAAGCCAACAATTTATAATCTCTTAATGAAAACACAATGAAAAGCAAAGAAGCTACTGCTGAAATTTTGAGAGCTTTCTATGTGGTTTATATTGACTCCAAGTGTGTAAACTAATGCTCTAGGTGCTCTGTATCCAGTAGGCCAGATGCCTCCACTGAACTACTGGTCCCTTTGATGAGATACCTCTCAGATGTCAGAAACAATCAGTGAGGTTTTTTCCAGTCACCTTCTTTTTATACCCAATGTAGAGAAAGAGGCACTTTTGAAGTGCATCATCTGACCTAAGTAGTGCGTCTACTTTTCAAGAGGTGAATTTCACTGTAAAATGTCTTTTTCTTTCTCAGTGGAGATAAGGTCTATATAAGACTTTTTTTATAACTAGCTTAGGTATGGATTATATCTTGTTGAGAAGAATCCCAACTTTTTTGTCCAGTGCATAAAAATAAAAACAGTAGAAACCATTATATTTCTGCTCCTTAACCATGTCCATTTTTCACACTGAGCAACCTCAATTTCCATTCAACATCACCAGTATAAGTGACAAAAGGGTTTTGGTTTTTTTTCAAAAGTATCAGATAATGCTTTCTTGCCTGTCTCCAAGACTTCCCAGAGTCAAAGGTTTTCTCACCATCTACATTCATTTGATGGACACCAGAAGTTTCACTGACAAAAAATTCAGTCTTTTCCTTAAATGAGTATTGACTTACTACAAATTCATACAGCAAAACCAGAATGAACAATGTAGTATAGGAGACCTGGTGCACCAACCTCTGCATAAGAGCAGAGAATAAGCACTCCCAAGATAACCTTCTGTATTGAAGCCAGTTTACTGTGCCTTCTTATGCACATTTTTACTACACAGGGACTCATTTGTTCTATCATCATGTGTGTACTTTAGCAGTGCAAGAGCTTTAAAGTGCCTTGTTTTTAATGATATCAGTAATGCAGAGACTGGATCTACATGGTCTTTTTCTAATGATTGCTTTTCTTTTCCCCATCATATTCCTAGTCGTACAGCAACAATTCTTTAAAGAAGATAGGGATTTTATTATTTAAGGATGATCTATGTGAAACTAAAATCTGAAACGTATGTTACGTGTATTTGACATCCAAATGTTCCTACAGACTTTGAACTTCACCTTTAATCAGTCTAGATAAAGACTTTCAAAATTCAAATCCTCTGAAATAAGCTTTGTGCAAAAGAACAGCACTGTTTACTTTTTTCTACTGCACTTCTACAGTGATCCCACACATCCTTACATTTATATAAAATAAGTCTTTCTTAAAGATTAGAGCAGTTCATTGATTGCCGATTCTGGCGTGCAATGTCTTTTTTTTAATTCATTCCAGCACAGAGAGCAATTATTTTCACATTTAATTTTTCTAGAAACTGAAATACACATTTCTGAAGATACATTACCAGTTTGTTTCTTTCTCGAAAATTGTTCTGAAGGGGTTTTGGGCTAATAGTCATTCTCTTGATGATGTAATTAGTCATAGTCAGTAATTTATAAATAATATCATGATTGCCTCACTATGATAATTATTATTATTTGCTTAAGAGGAGCACTGAAATGAGAAATTCTGCAGAGTATTACTATGAAGTGTGCAAGTACCCGAGGCTATATAGAGAGATAAAGACACAAGATACAATACTAATTAGAGGATATGTAGTCCTGAGGCAATGCAGAGCAAATTGCTTAGGTGTGCTGTAGAGAAAGTGTCAATGCCTGTAATAGCATAAAGAAGGCCTTAAAGGAATTTAGGATTTTAGGATAATATACATCCATGCTAACTGATTAAAAGTCAGAGGTAAAAACTGCCTTGTATGTTAGAAAATACAGTGAGTTCAGCCCACAGGTGGGGAAGGCTGGTGATGCTAAGCCTGTAGGAAGCTGTGGCCAAATGAAAGCATTAACTTTTGAAACTTTTCCAGAGCAGTCCTATTGCTGGCATTTGTTTTTGATGACAGGCTGGAAAGCACAAACAGCAGTGCATCATTAACATGCACACATTGTAATTAAAAAGAAATAAAGTTGAAAAATACCAGGAACATCTCATTCAGAGCAAGGATTTAACAGCAAAGCACTGCAGATCGAGATCCTACTCAATCTACCAGCACTTCCTAAGACAAAAATGGTATTGCACAATTGCCAAGATAAACAACCAGGTATGCAACAGTCTTGACTTTTACTATGAGGTGATATACCTTCTAATACAGTAAATTCAGTTCCTTGTTTTGGGTTCACACTATTACAGCTGAGCAGTGAGGACTGTATACCAAACACGACTAACAACTTCAGAAAGCTCACACATTCTGCTAGCATACAAAATAAAAGACAGCCTAAAAAGGCTAAGATAGTGTCACCCTCTTAATTAAATATGTATTTCTATTTCCTAGTTTGTTTAGTCAGTTTATAGTGCATCTGCAACGTGATTTTGCATGCAGAGCTAACAGAAAGAATAATCGGGAATTATGAATCTAGTAATAAATTTAGCAGCTATCATCTTCTGCAGACTCCTTCTCATGTGAATCATCACACCAAATCCAAGGAGACTGCTCTTATAAGGACTGTTCTTACAATTGCTTGGTTTCACTATTTGGTGTAACTGTTATAATTTACGCAGCAAATTCATTACTTGGTGTTTTCTTTAATAGTGTGTGGATTCTCTGTTTCCGCTTTACCATTTATTGAAGGGTTGATTTATTCAGAAGAACAAGAGTCATTGTTACTCAATGCAGGTTTTTAGAAACTAATAACTTCTCTGAAATAGAAACATTGCATTGGCCTGAGACACGTAGCTATGGAGTATGCTAGTGTGTGAGTTGTCTTTGGTGACTTCAAAGGAATGTGTGAAACTGTAAATTATAAAAATGTGATATCATAAGATATTTGTTTTGGTATCAGGTCTGAAATTGCAATAGTCAATTGAAGAGGGCTCTCATATTTGGCAACTGTTTTGTTGGGGTTTATTTAATGCAGTTTTAAATGAGAAAAATACTGGGAAAGAAATGAGGAGTACAGAGAGACAGAGGCAAAGAGCCTTCTCTTGTACTTGAATTAAATGTGACTTGTCAGCATTATAATCATGTATGCACTGCATTGGAGAAGACAGTATTAGGGGGTATTTTCTCATCTCAGAAGAGAAAAAGAAAGACATGAGGTCAGTCTGGATTTACAAAAGGTGAAAAAAGACAGAGAAAATCTGCTGGTAGCTCACAGCACATCAAGAGGAGGAAGAAGTAGCTTTATGCACTCCTCTCTTTTGAAGGCAATTCCATCTAGAAGTTCTACACAGAAGAGGTCTCTGGATTTCCCTTTCTTCCTGTGACATGGCAAAAGTCACATTTCAAAGTGCAGGGAAAAAAGCCCTGAAGTTCTCTAATCTCAAAGAAACTGTAGATATTCCCGGCTTTTACATTAGTTCATGTTTTTTCCCTTTTCTTTCTGTAGCTCCACAGCAAGTCAGTAACGACCATTCCTTATGTTTCAAGTCAGACAGAGACTCATACAGGGCACAGCTCGGCAAAATGCCTCAAGCAGTCAAGCCCACAGCAACCAAAAATGTTGCAAATAGCAGAGAGGGCTGCTTTCATGGGGCTTGCATTTAGTATGCAGTACTTCACAGGAATGTTTCAGAGCTGTGTGTTGTAAATGGGATATGTGTTTTGCACCCCTCCTTTTGATCATCGCTGATGAACAGTCAACCTTCAACTTAACAAGAGAAGGCCTGACATTGGTAAAGAAGTTTAAAAAGTCTTTCAGGTTAGCCAAGAGTTTCCAATTCCCTTTCAAAAGGAACTTTCTCTGGACTCATATATTCTATATATCCCCAAAAGGTTAGGAGATCAATGAGAGGCTTCTCTGCATGTTCAAATACCATTTCCTTGTCCTTCAGACCATTCCATCCATATTTGAATACACAGCATGGCTAGAGGTTAATTGCTGTATCCTATCAGCTAATGATCTTTAAATTCTAAGGTCTTTTTGTGTAAACTAATTGTATATTCTGTGTTTTTCCCACCAGTGTGATATGGTGCATTTCAGCATATTCTTTGGTCTAGAAACCCACAGCAAGCAACTTTTTTTTCGGTAGTTTACCTATGACATTTCATCAGTTGAAAAAGCCTCTTTCAGAGCTTTTTTTCCTGAAAGCAATACCACATGGTGTGCCCCATGCACAGAAATCAACATTTAAAAGCCCCTGCTTCATTATTTTGCCTTATTTCCTGTCCTGATTGAGAAGAAGGGCAAAGGGCAGGGAGCCTGACAGTGTGTGATTATGGGCAGACCCCAGACAGCAGCGGTGAGGAAGCTGTTCAGAGGATGTTGCTAAAGAATGAATATTTATGATTTCTTATCCTGTAACCTATTTCACAGCACAAAACCCATAGCACAATAATGTTCAGGGTTTGGCAAAACCCACAAAGCAATAAAAATCACTCATTCTGTGAAGGGGGAGACTTGTATGAAGGTAATTGAAGGGAGATTTTGACCACGTCTTTGATACTGACTCTGACTTAACTCTAAATCTCAGGGCTAAACTATGTCTGCAGCTATCCCTGTTGTAAAGAACTAACAGATCTGGGTGGATGTAGATAAGAACAAATCTACCCCATGATGGGAAGTTTGGAAAGTAGATTTATTTCTTGGGAGGAAAACATATATAAAATCACCTTTATGTTTTCATCAATGCCTTATTTAATTATAGGTAAGGATAGTTTAGTTTAGGATAAAACCTTTTAAAAAATTAAGAACACTTTTTATTTGAAATGTTTCCATGCTTAGATTACAAGCATGGTTTTGTGGCAAAATGTTCCATTTCGTCCCTAGAGTCATCAAAGTGCAGCAGATCAAAATTGGTCATGCTTTTTTTCCAGGCATTATTTATTCTCGGTTCTCAAGAACATCATCTGGAATGATATTCAAGGAGTCCTATTAAGAAACAAATCAAATGCCTCACATGGGAATTTTGTATCATCTCAGAGACAAGTGTCTGGAGGAAATGTCCAAAATAGTTTGGATGAGTTGCTGTCTGGAAATGACTCTTTCCTGCACCTCTGAAGGAAGTTTCAGTGACCGAGACACAATTTAGTTTTTAGCAATGTTCACCTCTGCAGGATTAGAAGTTTCTCAGTATGGGCACAGCTGGGCAGTGGAGCACTGGGTTCAGGCTGAGAGGCAAAATCCAAATGTCTTTCCACTGGACTTATACCCTCCCATTTTCAAAGGATCTACAGGCAGTTTTGGTCTCAGCACAGAGTGGAGTGGTGACTGCCATCTTCACAGTCAAGCCAGACATGAAGACACATCATTTGACATAATGACTCTATGGTACAAGGAGGTAATAGGGAAAGCAAATTCCAGTGTCTTCCTCATTCCATCGTCTCCCCCTGGAGCAGGTGGAGAGACCCAGGCATTACACATTAATTATTCCCAGCAGTCTTTGGCAAGGGGAGATACTGAGAATTTCATGCTCTAGTTGGTAGCCAGCTCCTTCACGAACATACTCATTTACTTGATGCTTACTCAAGGAGATTTTTGTAGAACCTCCTCTGAAACATCAAGATCTCTCTATTTCTAAATTCAGGACCACAATGCCTATGGCCTTTTTTGGACTCCCTGCTTAAGTGCTTTATGAATTTCTCTTTCCTAGGTATAAAAATTATGGGATTGCTCCTTGTCAGCCCAGTGGTAGCACAGCAGCAAGGGTCAATAAGCCAGTCAGGCTTTGTTCACCTTTGCAGCTCACTCTCTTTAAATTGTTAATCCACTTCAGGTGTCCTAGAGACTCTAATATAAATCTTGCCCTTGGGGTTGGCTACTTTGTGCTTCTGGGTACAAAGACTGCAATGAAATTGACTTGAATTCTTGAAATTTAACAGAGGAGACTTGGGGGACGTGCCTCCTCTGAGAACCTGTATATACTCAAGATGACACTGCACATATGAATCTTGGCAGCCTGGAGTTTTGCCCCCTCCTTCATGCCTGGAGGATATTTTTCACTTGACCTTCATGATGAAGTGACTAGTAAATTTAAAACTGGTAGTAGTTTATTTTCTCCCTTTTTTTCAGATGAATCAGCTTTTATCTCTGCAGTCTTTGTGTGTGTGAGTACGTGTATGTGATTGAAGACTGTGCTTCCAAAACATAGGCAAAATATGGAGCTACACAGGAAAGAGAGCAACACAGCAACATGGCTTATAGAATTACCTTAACCCATCCAAACTGAATTTATGCATTCGGTTCTGGCAGATGGGGCACAATAACATAACCCATCTTCCCAGCCTGCCTGGACACTCCCGAAATGTAAACCCTGATTAAAAAACAAAAACCAACAAAACCCCAACCTATTTTCAGAAATAAAAACAGCTTCCAGATTAGTATTCTTTCTCTTCTTCTTTCTCCTGCCACATTGCATGACACTGCATGCTGTCCTGGCTCTGCTCCTCACCACCCACGAACCAAGAGATTAAATTCATTGGCTTCGGTTTCCCCATGAATCTGTATGAGTTATCAGGCAGCTCCAGCTACCCCTTCTGCATTATTTTTCACTGTAGCTTTGGCTTGCTAGAGCAACAGTAAATCTTTAGTCTATTCCTCTCCACATCCCCTTGTTGCTTGCAGGGTCAGACAGAGGGAACCTCCAGCCCCACCAAACAAGAACTACTCTAAAGATGACAAATGCTCGAGGCATGAGCATCCCCACAGACGTTCAGGTGTTATATTGTAGTGGCAACTGGACCAACCAGGATACCAATAAGACAGTGAAGACTTCTGGTTTGCTCATCCAGGTAAAAATAAATAGATGGTTCTAACAAAAAGCCTGGTTTATTGATCTGTGCACTTTCCTTGTTAGCAATTAACTGTGAAGTGCCTCAGATTCCTATAAAAAAGTCTGTGAATTCTTTTGCAATAGCAGGAAGGCACACCCCTCCCTACATTTCAAGCACCAGCAATTCCAGAACAAGGAGGTTTTTATACAGGTATAAAAAAGCTCTCATGAATTATTGGGAATGACATTTCAAACAGTAACCTGCTTATATCTGAACTGAAAATGGCTGAAAAATAGAATGTCTTGCACTGAAGCCATCTCACCTAAACCTCTCAGCTCAGTTACGTTTGTGTGCTATGCTGTCCCGAGGTATTAATAAAAATGAAAATTACCACAGCTATACCTCTCTAAGTCAAATTTGTATGCACATTTGTAGCAATTCTCTCTATACTGTGTCAATGCTAAACAACTGTGCTACTTGACAGTTTATAAAGCTTCTTGGGAGATGAAAATGTTTCACCAGGTCACTAAATGGAAAGATAGGCATGAAGTCATTCAAGCATCAATGCTGGTCATATAAGACCTTTGCATATATATGCATCACTAAATTTAATCTCTGGCAACACGAGGAAAGTCCTTACATATAGGTGCCTTCATTTCTTCCCAGCAGTGGGTATGACCTCCTCTAGAGGTTGCAAGACCTTTCCTTTCAACATGTACTTAAATAGAGAACAAACACCCCTAGCAGAATATAGCTGTCCTTCAAGGTAGCAGAACTATGGCAAGCAACAAACCGTTCAAGGTCTGAAATATTTCAGTGTAAATAAAAGTTTATCATATAAGATCTAGATTTATACTGTCCTTTATATTGCAATGTCTGGCTCCTAAATCTCCTCCTCCCTTTGACGCAGGAAAACTTTTCTAAACAGAACCAGTCAAGAAAGAAAACTGTTCCTGTCTCTGGAGACATTCTTCTTCCTAGCATTTAACAGACAGAGAAAGCAACAGATATTTAAAAAAATGCAGAGTTCAAGGAGAAGAGAAACCTCTTGTAGCTGCCAATAGCAGTTCCAGAATAACACCCTAAATTTGCAATGCTTTCTATAGAAGCTAGAAATCAAATTTCTGCCTGCCATCTACTTGTTTGGTAACAAAGGTCAAAAGAAAGTCTTACCTGGTGCTGTCCGTATTTTATCTGATTTCTTTCCTGGTGCAGAGAGTATACATCTTGCAAAACATATATTTTAGCAGGAAGTGGTGGTCATACACTTCAAATTGCTTTGGTTTACAAACCTGCATTAAGGTGACATAAGATGGCATGAAGATAAAAGCAACCCAGAGTGTCCACTCTAAATTAGTCAGCTGTGGAGGTTTTGTAAAACCGATGCCTAGCAGTATCTTTGTGCAGCACAGATGTTATAGCATGTAAACTATCTGTGTGTTCACAAACATGGGTGGTAGATACTTTCCCTTTAAAGCAGCATGATCACAGGTGAATATAGCCTTCACTGTGAACTGTATTTGCACATGTTTATAGCGTATTAGAGAGACCTCATAACTAAGCATAACACTGCAGCAGAAGCAGAAGTATCCCACTTTCATGCAATTCTTTTTGGAAGAGTTCTTTGCAAGATCAGATGAAGCTAATCCACATCTCTTCCCCTGTGCCAGCTGGAAGTTGCTGGCTCTACCATGCAAGGGGGTACAAGACAAACCCAGTCAGAGACCTAAGAGTTAATCATAGCTTACTAAATGAATGATATTTCAGCTGGATAAAGTCTACTCAAATTGCATGGGCACTCATGAGGTTCGACAGCATGTGGTTGAGTTTTAGCCAGTACGGGCAGGGGTCAGCCCTTTGGTAGTAGCAGAGTGAACTTAGATCCACTTAAACTTCTGGTAAATCTTCACCATAAAGAAAATTAATGACAAAACTCGATTTCAAAGGAGACTAATTGGGTGTAAAATCAATGTCTTTAGATGACTAAGATAATGTTTTTTTGTTTTGATTCATCTTTAATTAGATGAGAGACAAATACGGCATCACATATTGTTAGGTCTCCATACCAGGCAATCAGCAATATAAAGTTCAATATTGTTTACATTTGTTTTCTCTCCCCCTCACTCCCAAATGTATTCTGGTCCTCCCACTCATTAAATAGTCATGTACACAATTGTTCTCAGTTTATGAAAATGCAAAGGAAGTTTCTGCATCTATTCTTTACAGAAACACCTAGTAAAATCTTAAGATTTGTCCAACTCACAATTACAAGGTATCCCTCAAAATGGTTATTCATCATCACTCTATTGAACCTCAAGTTGGCATATCACTTCAGCCACTTGAGATGCAGGATGCTCCCACTGCATCAGCCTATTTCAGACATGAAATATCTAGGATGGACCTAAAATTAATCATTTTTTGCTCAGATGCGGAGTCCGGAGTTAGTCAAAGCTCCATATAGCATCCCAAGACCAAATAATGAATTCCACTCAGGCAAAAGTTCCTTGAGTGAGAATTAAATTATTTCATGTTTTGTCTCCTAAGGAATATTTTTTACAAGGACATAAAACAAAGATGGTAAAACAGCTTCCTCTGGACCAATGCCATCAGTCTCAATGGCAGAGAATCTCTGGGTGTGCTATAGATATGGATTGGAAATCTGTAATATTAGAGACAGAATTATTACCCAGAATTGTTCCATAGAGGACTTTAGTAGAAACAGCTCAGGAAAACGTTTTCCTGGGTGTGATAGTTGTTAGATTTCTTCATTACATGGTCACTGAAACAAGAAAAAGGATGTTGTTTAGACTTGAATTTATCAACTCGGAAGCTGTTGTAGAAAATAGTCTTGTATTGAGAAGTGATGAGTTATTTCTGTTCAAGTAAAACCAAACAATAAAAACACAGGTCTACAGCTAAGACTGTTTTGAATAACCAAGTATTGAAAAGTTAAACTTATGGAATGGATGAAGGCACACAGAAAACCTTAAAAATGGGCTTTCTTCATATCAAAGGAGCTAACGTGATCAGGAGCCTGTATTTCCCAATGAATTAAAACCTTGGACAAAGAGCTATCTGATCCACTGGAATATTTAAGGGAAAAGAAGTCTGAGGATAAGAAAGGTACTAAAAACAAGATAAGAATAGAAAAAAGAGCAGACTTCTATATGTTGGATGTCAAGTCAGGCAAAGTTTGCTGTGGTAATGACCAAAAAATCAAGCTGAATTCAGCTTTCTGAAAGAGAGCAGAGGGAAAACTTGCCCAGCCATATAAGTAAATTATTATAGAACAGGGATACAAGAATACTAAAGAAGTAAAGAGTTGGTGTGCTCTAAAGCTAAATATACTCTGGTTAGCTTCCAAGACTGACAATGTGGAAAAACTAATGAAAATCAGATTATGAGAATGCGTATTTAAAACCAGAAATTGTCACAACTCCAGTGTAGAAAAAACTTACAGAACATAGGTCAGGCAGTGGGATAATTTCTTCAGAATTGGTACTGAATTTGTAAATCCCACAGCAAGTATTTTAGCAAGTCCTTCTGCATAATTGAAGAAAGCAAATGAGGTACCTATATTTAGGAAAGTGGTGTGAGCAATTTCAGGCCTCTCAGTCTAAACTCCAACACAGCATGCTGGAGCACAGATTTGGAAGGAAAGATAAGTAAAAACTTAGAGGTAGCTGAGATGAAATGTAACATCATTTGTTAAGGAGACTTCTTGATAGATTGACCTTGATAGACTGATACATAGCATTCTTTGATAGTCTTTGGCCAAACTAAGTGAAGTATATCTCATTTTTTTGTATTGCAGTAAATATTTCAATGTTCTTCTGTAAACACGTAAATATTAGTTAAGCTAATTAATATGGGAAACATAAGGACTACATTATAAATAGTATATGATGTATTTTAATTATTTGTTCTTCATTTATGTTATAGTCTGTTAAACGAGTGAGTAGGTGACGTGCAACCCTTGGAAAGAGTAGAAACTTGTCCCATCTTTTGGAGGCAAATAGACATGCCTGAAAGTCATCAGATTTGGGTCTGCTGTGGGTGACAGGCCAAGGAAGTGGAGAGACAGTACAGTGGGCTGGGAGCTGGAGCTCAAGCAAAGAAACTCAAATGTTACTCAAAGGTGGGAGAGGACAGGCAGGTCTCAGAGGGGATAAAAGGAGTTTACAGATGACTGGGCAATTTGCTGAAATTCAGCGGTCATTGAGCTAATTGAGGGTAAACACAGAAGGGAAGAGCTTTCTGCAAGGGCCAAGTGGGCAGGAGGGGCATATCAATTAGCCCTTTTTCACTACTCTATCTTGCCTAGCCACGTAGCATTTTCTCTGTTTTGAAAGTTAATTATCCATATTCTAGTTCAAGCTGATTTTTGAGTTCAAAATTTTGTGACCTTCTTGGGACAGTTTGCAACAAGAGGGTCTTGTCTACGTCATTTCAAAGCTGTATCTGACTCGGGGTCCTACAGTTCTGGGGAAGAGAATGGCATAAACAGTAAATGAAGATGGGTAGGCCTGAATGGAGGGAAATTTGGGGGAAAAGAGGTAACAAGCACGGTTCATCAGGAGCCATTGTTTACATTAGTGACCATAAAATACTGTAGTCCATGCTCATGAAATCTATCCCTGGCACAGCACTGAAAGCAGCATCAAGGTAGGGAATGCCGAAATATCATACAAAGAGAAAGACATAATTAAAGGAGTAGAAAGTAATGAAACAGTTTAAAATTAACTAGCAATATCAGTTCTGAAATCATAGGAAAAGCAACAGTAAATTGGGAGCTCTCCATGTAGAAAGAACATAGAAGAATGATGTGAACTCAGGAATAACTCAGTAACATGTGATGTGGCCAGAGTAATGTAAAAGTGACTCTACCATGTTTTAGGAGAGAGTTTTATAGCAGAACTGGAAAACTGCTGATATTCATCCCATTGAAAATGGCATTGCGAAACCCTTGCCTACAATACCTAGAACTTGTCGGATCCCCTACATTAAAGAAAGATGAGGTCAAACCAGAAGAGACACAGAAAAATATAGGACTGAGTTTCTATACTTTGTGAGAATAATCTAAGCAAGCACGGCAAATTGAAGCCTGAGAGGTCAATTTATTGCTTCCTATAAATATATGAAGCAAGTAAATAATAAGCATTAAAAAAAAAATAAGGTAAAAGATAAATCAGAAGTGAGAGCTATGTCCAGAATGTTCCCACTAACACATTTATGGAAATTAGAAGGTTTCTAACAGTCAGAGAAAAAAAATGGAGTTTGTCTTCTATTAAACTCTTTTAACATCTTCCCCATCTGACTCTAGGAGATAACATGGAATTATGCAGCAGGTGCTAAATTATATCTACCTCAAAGTCTGAGCAGAACAAAAGTACTTGGGATGGGTTTGGTGGTTTTTTTTCCAAAATGTCAGGATTACTAAAGAAAAATACTAAATAAAAAGAATATAAGTGATGATGAAAATGATAATTTTGAAAAGAAATGTAATTAAATTTTCATATCTCTCTATTCTCAGGTGCTTTCCCAGGTGTTTGTTTTAATGAGAAGTCTAAGATTTTTATCCAGGTCTGACCAAGCCTGTTACATTTCAGGTCTAATAACAAGTGCAATTATAAAAATTTGTAGTTTGCCTCTGATTTCATTCTCAGGTTCTTGACCAGCAGAACTAACTTTCCCATGGTCATGTCCTCCAAAGGCAAGGCACATTCTTCATCTGGGTTTTTTGACTGGCATAAACAGCTAGATATATACTTAAAAAATAAACACTTATCAAAAATCAGTACTGATACTGCCTGCATGAGGGGATAAGGAAGAGAATTAACTACATGAAACAGATGATTGTCATGTTGCTTAATCAGCTACTAGAAAGTCCTGAGCTATTATGAAGATGGAACTCTAAAAGAAACTAGCCCAAATGGCCAAGACTTCTATTTAGTGCCTGAATAAGAGATTAGCAACTATCTAGGGCACATCTGCATTTCATCACACTTTAAAATATAACTCATAAATTCCGCTTACAACATCACGGCCTAACAATATTTGATAAAAAATGGTGTGTTATCATCTTTAGACTGTCAAACCTGAATCTGCAGCATCAAACAGTACCACAAGCTTCACCTAAATTATGAATTGCACAACAAACTGTGATTGATTCCTTAATTTCCATTTTAATGGCACTACAAATGGCAATATTTACACCCTTTTTGGCATTGCACCTCATTTTGGTACCACGAAGACTGATAAATAGTATTTTAGGTCCATTACCAGGAACATAGATTGTTTACAATTTACTTAATCTTGACAGTTTAGATTTACATTAGCTGGAGAGCAAAAAAAAAAATAAATCTAAAATCTAATATTTGTTTTCTTCAGTAGTTCCATCTCCAGACTTATCCTTGGATGACAAAACTAAATGATAAAAGGAGAAAAAGTTGATTAAATCTGTTGGGAACCCAGATTTGGGGTTTGCTGCAGCAGAAAAAACACTGAATCCTTCATGAGGAGATTAATACATAAAGTAGCAGAGAACAACAATTTTTTTATTGATAATGTATGATTCTGGATATTTATTTTTACTACACTGTGGAGACTGAGGATTCAAAAGGGTTATGGGAACACAGAATAAAAGGCCAACACTTTTGGGTTGTTTTATTAGTGAGGTTGACTTTGATCTAAGTTTTCAAGACACCTCTTTTACAAAGTCAGTGAGTAAATGACACAGTATATAAGCCAAATGGATAAAGAACTGATCAAAATATGTTCCTTTCGAGTTTAGTAATACATAATAAATAAATAAGAATAAACCCATTCTTGTAACCTACCTCTTTTCTACAGCAATTACTTTTCAACACTTTATTCCTCATTTTTGAAATGCCAAGCATATATCAGCATGCTTTTTTATTAATTTCACTCTGCTGTGACTTATCTAGAACTTTTATGAGTGTTTAACACTGAATTATCACTACAGAATCATCAGACTCAAAGAATCCCTTACATGATGAGATATTGCAAGTAGATGGCTGATGAATAAACATTGACTCAGAGGTTAATCTTATCAGGACTAAGTTAAAATGAGGTTAGTGCAGTGCAGTGAGGGGTTGCAGACATAGACATATGGATTCAGCTGATACCTGCTAAAGACAATTCTGACTGTTGTCTTAGAAATGCCTGAAACATGGGCCTCTGGTCTTTGGAGATTCTCCTGGAAAGCATTACTGTATACCTTTCCTGTTCTGTAATTCCTCCCATGTCATCTGTTGTTAGCTGGGACACTGGGCAAGATGAACCTTTGCTTGGATTTATCAGAGCCACTCTTCTGATATATTCTTATATTAAAAGCCAAATGATGCATCAGACATTGTCACTGGTGAAAAAGGGAGGATTCAAGGGCAAGGACTCTTCCAAGCATGTTCCTTGTAAAACAGAGAACTGAACCTACCACAACCACCTGTGCAATTCCAAGAGCTGCTGTAAGCACTTAAGTTTAGTAAGCAGCTAAGCGCAATACTAAAGAACATTATTCACATAACAGGAAAAAAAGGTAAGGCCTCTATTTCTTTTTCCTAATCACTCCCATTACTATGAAGCTTCAATAGCTTAAGGGGTAATCAAATGGAAGTGAAAGCCTTCTAGGTTAATGTTCTTGCTTTTTTGTCCGTTGTGCTTTTCTAAATTAGCCTCCCTAAAAGCTGTCCTTAGACTGGTCATCCCTCAGTGAAAGACTCTGTGTGTCATGAGCTTCATGGTTAATGTTCTTTTTTTTCCCTTTATTTTCTTTTTAGAGAAGAAGACCACAAGTAACTAATGCTTCTCAAGAGAATAATTTCCCAACATTTCTCCATTGAAATTATCAGTTTCATTTTACACTTTAAAATATCCTTAAATTAAAACCACAACAGAGAAAAGATATTCCAACAGTTGCTTCTTCACATAAAGTTTTAGTAAGAGTTCCTGAACCCATCAGGAAATTTGAGTTTTCAAATAAAGACAGTTCTAGCTACTGTATGATACATATATTTGACTACTGGCCAAAGATATACCTTCAGGTTTATTGAGCAGCCAGTACCACGTAAGATTTTCAATAGTGCTGCATGATCCAAATTTAATAAAAATAATAAAAATATGCCTGTTACCTGGATCCAGTGTACAATACATAAGGCATTCAAAATGGGCAGCAGTAATAACTCCTAGCAGGCTTGTATGCTGAAAGCACTGCACACATACCTATTAATCTTCATAACACCTAGCAGGCAAGAGGGCAAATACAGTTATCGCCATTTGACAGATAACATGAGAAAAATTGAGTCCCAGCTTGCTGGAGACTGTGCGATGAGCAACAACCAGAGTGCGTATAGACTAAGGACCAGAAGATCCATGGGCCCTATTGTGCCAAATAGCAAACCCATAAAGCAGATAATTAGCACTGTAATAGCACTGATGGTGAAGAGTTCTGCCTATGTTATAAGCAGCCTTTCTCATATTATTTAGCTTCCATAGCATTGCCTGGGGAGCCTTTCATAACAGAACTTAGCTAGTAAAGTGTTTGGGAATACCTGTAAGCTGATATGAAATCTTTTAGAGGACACACTGCCTGATGCCTGCCTCCAGCTAATCCATCAACCCTGTTATTTTCTCATGCACAATAAACATGTGCTTTACCAGTAGGGTAGATCAATCCTAAGCAAGCATGCCATACAATTTTTAACCTGTCCATTCAAATCATGGTATGTTACCAAAGCTGAGACGACTGGATTAGTGGGCTGCCAAAAAGCGCAGCCTGCCAACAATTGGGCAGCTGAACTCAGCAGCGTGTTTTCAGTTATTTGGCTCAGTGAATATTGTTTTCCTTCTCCTGGCTACTGCCGAGTTGAGACTTGTACAGCTTTGTGTGGAAGACATGCTGCTATGCCCTATTATCACTATCAAAGAATGGCTTTAGAGATGTTCCCTCACCAAATTATATGGAGAGTAAATTTATTTAAAAAAAAAAAGGGGGGGGGAGTTTTTTTACAAAGCCTCCTCTAAAGTAAAGTAAAAGTAATGAGGGAAAAAATCCACTTTTTTGAAAGTAGGGAAAATTACCATCACTCTCAAGCTCATCAATGTAGGAAAGAAGAAAATGAGCAGATTTACATGATGCTTTCACAGCCCAGCTCAATTCGTTGTGAAGAGCACTCCACCTTCCTGCCCTGGCTGCCCTGCTGATAGTAAAGGAGAGAGGAATAGCAAGGGAGAATAAAACGACAACAATCTAAAAATTGGAATCGCCTATTAATTTAGTAAGTCTATAAAAGCTGTCATCTTTTCTGTCTCCATGGACAGATAGGATTTGGCCTAGGTTCTCATTTTTATGGGTTTTTTTAAAACATCACTTGCATCTAGAGTAGGTTTCCCAAACACTTGTTTTGTCTACATTCATTACTAGGGATGTGGTGCTGTTCTCTGTGTGTTGACATAAATGCATATAAAGTTTGAAGTATCCGTATAGAGCATTCGGCTTTATTGCTTCGGCTTTGCTCAATGTTATCTAGCTACTCTGAAGTACTGGACCTTGGCAGGTTTGACACAATTGTTTATCACTTAAGTACAGAACAGTACCTTAAACTTGTCTGCTTTCAGCATATTCACATTTATGGCATTTGTAAAATACTATCATTCAACTGAAAAAGGGACTTTATTGCCCAGAACAGACAGAATTTACTTCATATGAAACACAATAATTTTTACAAATCTGTGAGTGTCTGATTTTCTGTCATTTCTCTTTTTTTTTTTTTTTTATGATCAAGACATAACAAGTGTTATTGTTAGGGAATAAAATTAGAAAGTTGTGTGCTGGGCAACATACTTCTTAGGTGATATATTAGAAATTGTCAGGTTTTCGCTTCAAAACCATATGTTACTCTATCTTTTCCTGTCTTTAAAAACTAGCAGCCAGTAGCAGCACCACAGACTGGCTGTTGCTTGTAATATGCAACAAGAAGTCATACGTAGGGTGTTGTATAACCAGACCTTGAAACCTGGCCAAGCTCCCATATGAAAACGTCAATGACTGGTCATATGGTGATGACTGGTGATGGAACACCTCATCCTGAGTGTCATCTCAGAGCATATGGAGGAAAAGAAGGCTATCAGAAGTAGTCAACATGGATTTACCAAGAGGAAGTCATGCCAGACTAACCTGATAGCCTTCTATGATGTCATGACTGGTTGGATAGATGAAAGGAGGGCAGGGCATGTTGTCTACCTTGACTTTAGCAAGGCTTTTGACACTGTCCCCCACAGCATCCTCATAGCTAAGCTTAGGAAGTGTCGGTTAGATGAATGGACAGTGAGGTGGATTGAAAAGTGGCTAAAAGACAGAACCTAGAGGGTTGTGATTAGAGGCACAGAATCCAGTTGGAGGTCTGTAACAAGTGGTGTTCCCCAGGGGTCAGTACTGGGTCCAGTCCTCTTCAATATATTCATCAATGACCTGGACA
>JAOTQQ010000001.1:23432149-23468352 GCA_026546715.1 Gallinago undulata
CCTCCTCTTCTCCAAACTAAACATGCCCAGTTCTCTCAGCCTCTCCTCATAGGACTTGTTCTCCAGACCCCTCACCATTCTACAACCATTTTCACAAGTACCCAACTGAATTCAGTGTGACCACTCTTGCTTAAATTCCAAATTTTTGTAATCCTTCACTAAATCAGGATCAAAGGGTCCTGCAAGTCCCTTTGCAGTATTATCTCTCTGTCTTACAATAACACATCTGCATTTTTTGTCTAAGCTGATTTCTGGTAGGTATTTGACATGTTCATTTTTCTTAAGATCATGTAGCATTTGGACCTACCAACCAATTAATTTAATCTGAGTGAGTTTCACTGTTCCCGCTGTAGTTAATGAGGGAGAGTAGCAGTTAAAAACAAAGTCTTCGCTTGGGCACTTTCTCTTGGCTCTGATTATAAAGAGGATCTAGGTGATTTGCTTAGACCTTTAAATAACTAATACTAGTTGAGCTGAATTCCATATGGCATTTAAATGAATTAAGCCTGTCTCTAATCAGTATTAGGGTTTGGAAGTCATTGCTGTTTTCAGGTTTCATGATCTTGCCATTTTTATACTTCTATATGTTCATGAAAGTATTTTACTATTATCTAACATGGTTGCATTTAAATTAATTATATACTGCACAAAACATTTGGTTATATGGATGCTAACAATTTAAACAATTCCAAATGTCAAAACTTACTCCTTATATCCAGTGGATTACTTCTGCAGTAATGAATGACTAAATGATAGAATGAACTGAAAGATGTTTGATTTTTCTATACTGGCAATTCTCTATTGTCAATTTTACGTAATGCACCTGTCAGTTCAGTTCTTTACAAAATAAACAAATAAAATCTGTTGAAAGATAAAAATAGATCAAAGGTCACTGTGGCTTAGGAATCTCGGTGACATCTAATCATCTTAGCTTCATCTCACTTTGATAAGCAGGACACTGCAAAGACCTATTAAAAGTCTTACAGAGCTTTGAAGTATTACAGAAGTCAGACCTGGCTTGAACCACAATCACTAAGATTCATTTCTTGTCAGTACTATTTTCCCTTTTCAAGGAATAAGTACTTAAAAACCTGCCCACAGCAAAAGTTGCAGTTACTGAGGTTCATTTCTTGTGAGCAGCAGAACAGAAAAAAAATTATAAAGAATTGAGATAAATGTGCAGAAAACTATTCCGTGGATGCTGATCTTTCTGTATTAATGGACAATTTCCTTGAGGATATTACATATACTATGCCAGAGTACAGTTTTTCATTTGTACTTTTACCGGCTGTAACTTCACAGTTCTTCCAGTTTCATCTCACTCTCTTCATCTTAACTCTTCCAATGGAGCTTATCGGAGAGCAAGAAAGGAGGAAAAAGAAAAGACACCTCAGGAAGAAAACAGCCTGCAAGAAAGTGGAGGAACATGATGTGAAAATATGATTCAAACTGTCACCATGATTAATATTTTTGGCCTTCCTCTCATCTTCTACTGATCAAGACTCTCTTGCCTGTGGTCTTGGAGCCAGTCATATCAGTTACTCTTCTGTTTTACCTCAAGTCTTTTAGCCTTTTGCTCCTTTTTTTCTGAAGTTCTGCCTTGCTCTTTTTCACTCTCTACTTTTCCCTTTTCTTCATCTATAGGCCATCTCGGTGAGTTTGTTTTTCAGCACCATTCACCTGAGAGAGAAAGGTGGCTTGGGTTAGGCACTTGCTATCACCAAAGGCTCTCTGCTCAGCCTGGTGATCCTTGCCTTATGCACAAAAGCCACATCATCCTCTCCAGGCCCCATTTCTGCAGAAACCTGAGTTGGTGTACTTTCATCAACCAAAATACACTCAAGACTAAACACAAAGCTGAACAGAGGTTTTGGGGGTTTAAATCTAATTTCCCTGATTTTTATCCAATTATTCTAGTTCTACCTTGGTAAATAAGGATGGTGATAGAGAAAAAAAGATTCCGGTCAAGTGAAAGTGTTTTACAGATCTGGTCTAAATATACAACCCAAATCAGGTTTCAACAACAAAAGCAAAGTTCAGACCTGCTCTGAGAACAGCACAAGAAGATAGAATAGCTTGACTGAAGGAATTTTTCCTAATGCAAATTTTTTATTTTGGTCTGTTGTAATATTTTTATTAGAATGATATATCAGAGCTTGGACATCAAGGAATCATAGCTGATCATTGCATTCCAAATAAGAGAGTAGAGAAATGACACCTTAATGATATACTTTTTTAATTTATTACTTTTCATTATCTTAAGTTATTTCAACATTTAAAGCATGAAACTCACCAAATTGCCAGTCAATACAAGTTGTACCGTTGTGTAATTTCTGATCAAGCATGCTAAAAATGTAGCTGATCAAACAATTTAATCTACTTGCATCCATAATTAGAAAATTAGGAATTAATATCCTAAAAATATTCAACCTATAGCTAGATGGAAACATTAATCAGAATTCAGTATTATTATCAATCACTATAATATTTACAGTGGACTAGGAAAAAAAATGGAACAACATAAGAAACAACAACGTAAAGGACAGAAATGATAATAAAAATAAACTTCTCTTGGTGCTATGTGCTTCATGCAATCAATTTTTGTTTTGTCTCTAGGGGATTTTCTTCTTGACAAATCTGAACTCTAGCAAGCACTAAGGTTATGTTCTACAGCTGAATCAGTTGTGGCACCAATTCATCACAACTGCACACATCTGGCAGACTGTTATACAGTTCATATAGTTTATTTACTTGCTAAGGTAGCTGAAAAACAAATTTTTACTTGAAGGGATTATGTACAGATGTTCCCTCTGATACAAAAAGTGTATGTGTTTCCCAGGAGCTATCTCATTACTTAAACAGGGCTATATTGAAAGCTGTGCATCGAAATCTGAGTGCTCAGCACTAGACAGTCAGGTTATTCTGTCTGGAAAAAATGCTACCAGCTGTGCTGAATAATGCTGCAACTGAATACTACCTAATAGAAGAAAGCAGGATTTTCTTTTTCCTTTTTTACTGTTTTGGGTTTTTTTTTCTGTTTTATTAGAAGTCCAGCCAAAATAAGTTTCTCAGATCTCCCTGTATTAAAGAGCTTTCCTTGACACTAGAACAAGAAATAACTGGAGCAGTTCGGTAATGTACTATTTTCCTTGTGTTCAAGGAAGATAATCTGTTCTGTGAAATCGGGACACAGTTCATACAACACATCCATCTCTCTCCATAATTCTGTGGCTGTTGGTACATCAAACTTAGCACCAGCTGGCATGCTCTGTCAGGGTGGGAGCCAGCAGAAGATGACCCTATTGCCTGCAGTGCCATTTATGTCTTAGGAAGAAAAATTTAGGGTCAGGATCCTATTTGAATAGTTCATGTCTTGACTCTCAATGTGGCTTCATAATGGAATGGATGAAGGGAAGCAGAAGACCTGTTTTCCAGCCCTACTCAAATAACTGTCAAAATCCTTGCCCATTGAGAAAAAGTTTAGCTGCAGAAGGTCCAGTTTCCCTTAGAGATGTGGTTTAGTGGACATGGTTTACTGGTGCACTTGGCAGTGTTAGATTTATGGTTGGAGTCAATGATATTAGTCTTTTCCAGCCAAAATAATTCTATGATTCTATGACAAAGGTCTCTCTACTCCAGTGAGTTACATGACTAAAGAGCAAAAGTCCTTTAGCTTAGATTTGCAAACTGCTACTCTCACTGAGTGTATAAGTGACTCAAATGAAAATCACGGATTTGACAGAGTTGGAAGGGACCTCTAGGAATCATCTAGTCCAACTCCCCTGCTGAAGCAGGATTGCCTAGAGCACATTATTTAGGACTGCATCAAGGCGAGTCTTGAAAATCTCCAGAGAAGGGGACTCCATGACCTCCCTGGGCAGCCTGTTCCAGTGCTCTGTCACCCTCACTGTAAAGAAGTTTTTCCTCATATTTGAATGGAACTTCCTGTGTTCCAGCTTGTGCCCCTTAAATGTTAGTTTCATCCATGCAGCATCCCATTCACAAGACTGTCTTACAAAGGTAACTGGAAAAGAGCAAAAGGGATGATGGTAGGCCTTGAAAGACACATTGCTTGAAATCTCCCCAGAGAGAGAATCTTTTTAGTCAGTCTGAGGAGAACTGCATCCACATGTCTCCAATTCCACACAAGTACCTTCATCTTAAAGGCACGGGATACACAGGGTAAGAGCAATCTTTCCCTGAATCCCTGAAGAGGCATCACCAGGCAGGGGGGATCATGCACCATGACAGCAAAAAGTCAGAAGAGAGGACAAAACCAGATTCCTTCCTGAGAGAAGTCTACATGATTACTGGAAGCTTCATAATTGTTTTTAGAATAAATAAATTAATAAAAAGTAGGAATAATCTTGGGCAAATGTAGGAAACACCTCTCCGTCTTCCCTGCCTTTTCCCAGTTAGGTATTGAACTAACTTTGATTTACTTATTAGCTGACCTCCCTCTTGCCTGATGTTGCCATGCTTTTAGATATACTTCAGAAGATGAGAAAAAGATGTTAGGTGTAGGAGAAAGAAACTTCAGCCTGTAAAACCTGCCTGGCAGAAACAGTTCTGAGAGAAACTGCAGGAAACTTGAAGAGCACCTGTGGTGCATCAGGGCTAGGGCAGAGGAAAGAAGCTGATAATGTTTTGCTCCAAATTAGTGCTGGTACCTCTGGCCAAAATAGATCAGAATATCTAAATAGATCAGGGATATGACAGCACTTCACACTTTCTGGCTAAATTACAACTCATGAACAGTGAAAGTAATAATCCTTTAGATATGTGCAGGTATTTAGTGCCCACAATACAGAAGTGAAAACTATTTCAGTTACTATGCTATGGTATTCAGTTTTCTCTCTCATTTGAGTAGCTGAAATTACCACCCACTCAACTTTCCTGTTCAGATAAATAACAATCCTGGTATCTACCACAGCTATTCACCACTACAATGTTAAGGGACACCTGCAGAGAGATGAAAACTTGAGGAAAAAATGTCTTTGTGGGAAGAAAAAAACCCAAGAAACAGAGTCCAAGTGGCCTTAAAGAGAATTTAAAAGTATTTATTAAACAAGAAGCTTTTGAGTTGCTTTTATTCAGCATGACAGAACAGCAGAAAATTGTAAGTTCCAGCTGCCCTTGAATTACAGACCTGAATTACAGGCTCTGCTGGCTTGCAAGATGCAACATGTAGTCTTAGGGCAGTAGGGTTAAAAAGGCTGAACTAGTCACTTGTGCCTGAATGATTTCTGATGCATTATCTATAGGCTTAAATGGTCCGCTGCTGCATGTTTCCCTAGCCCTTTGTTTTTTCCTCAGAGGGCAGTTACTTTGCAGAGTGGGGTGGAAATTATACAGATATTCTGGCAGCTGAAAAGAAGTAAATTTAAGGGTTAAGAAAATGAATCACAGTGGTGTTGTGGTGATGCGTCCATTTGTTTCCAAACAGAACCCCACATGATATGTAAGTCCTAAAGTGAAGTCAACAAGTTGAAATTGCACAGAATATGTTAATATTCCAGTCTGAAGACAGCAAAGGTACATTTGAATGCACTCCAGCTACAGGTTAAATGACTCAGAAAATCAAGTGACAATGTCTCTCAAGAGTTTCAAAGTCTGAATATGAATCCAAACTTTCACCAAATTCTTCAGTTCCATGCTCATTCAGCTCTTGGCTGTTGTTAAACAAGTGCCCCTTAGGTAAAGTGTTATTTCTGAGAAAGCTTTGAGGTCTGCTTTTCCTTCCATCTTCATATGGTGGAAATACTGGTCATTCCTACCCTGGCAAACCAAATCCAGCAGAGTGCTGTCACCCTCTGTTGCTTCTTTAATGTGATGTTGGAGGGTCCTCATAAAGGTTTCTTCTGCCATTTAGATTATAGCCTTACTACTATACCCCAAATCCAGTGATTTGTTGTTGACTCATAAAAAAGAACGGTTGTCTAACATCATACTTCTTTCTGTTATCTTTCAGCCAGCAAATGTCTTAATACACACATAGACTTTTTAATCATACCATTTTGTTAATATTGTGCAGTAAATATTCTTTAATAGATGTGGGTGACTTTTCTTCACTGAAAAGAGCAGACGAGATATATGAGTTACCATTCTTTAATAGATCCGGGTGACTTTTCTTCACTGAAAAGAGCAGAAGAGATATTTGAGTTACCAAGCAGCTTGTACCTTTGGATTCTAGAAGACGCACTTTCAATTTCCTTCAGGTAAAGAGTTCAATTTCATCTTACTCATTGGAAACAATGCTCCAACCAATAGCTGAGTAAATCAGTAGCTGGGTAAAACCAGTTTACCAGTAGCTGAGCAAAATACTAATATGCCTTCAGTAATGACAAAACTAGCTTTCTCTCTATTGCTTATGTGAGAAGTGCTTAGAAGCAAAGCATGGAGTGGTGGCGGTGGGGAGTTGACTGAATAGAGTGTTTCACCCAACATGAATTAATGGATTACTGTAATTTTTTACTATTTTGGCAAAGAAAAAAGAACTTCTTATTTCCATTCAATTAGAATTGAAGTCTTCACTTTCTCTTCTCCATTTAAAAGCAAAACAATCACATAGATAAGTATTATTGAATGGGCCTTTAATACAATAGGATTTTTAAAAGTTACAGAGTGATCAGAAGCACTGATCAGGCATAGGTTCAGTGGAGTCCAGTACAAGCATATTTGGGGGAAGGCAGTCTGTGAGAATTCGAAGAAGCCGCATGTGCCGTAAAACTGAGGTGAGATGTTGTGGAATTATGTGAATTCCCCACTTAGTCTGAGCAAAGGCAGAAATAGCATGGGATTTGAAGAAGGAGCAGTTAACAAAAAGAGTGCAGATGTAAGGAAGAACTGAGACTAAGAGATAAGTGTTTTCAATGGACTGATTATTACAGAAGTTAATTTCTGTTAGAATAACCTGGTCACCCATTTTAGTATTTTCAGTGTGTATGAAGACACAGTCTTATTACATGATCTTATAGCACTAACTATGACAAATGGCTGCTTTCTTCATGTTATTCATTGCTATTTGCTTACTTAAGACAAAAACCAGCTTCTTTAATTTGTTAAAATATACACTGTCATTTATTTTATCACCCATTCCAAACTGTAAGAACCTCTGAAGTATCTGAAGCATCACTGTCTAATCAGGTACCCTATATGTCATACCTGCCTATTGACTCTCACAGTACTCTCAAGTGAAATTTTTAGAAAGAAGTAGTCCTCTGCTGAGATATTGGCATGAGACAGATGATCACACAGATGACCAGTGCTGGAAAATAATTCTCAGTTTTCTCAGTTCGTCTTTACCCTCTGAATGCAATTCCTCTTCCTAAGCCTCTTCTGTTTTCCTTTCATTCTTCAGCTTTATCTGACACAAGCAGTATGATTATGTATATTTATGTACATATTTAAAGCTCAGTGAAGACATGGGACCCTCTCCTCCAGCTGAAGTGGGCATTGGATCAGGATTCACATGGGTCAGCATAAAAGCACCAAGGGATCCTTTACTTGTATGCAAACTCCTACCTCACGATCTGCCAACAGAAGTGAAGAATAGCACTTAGGCTGTAAAGCTCTCCCAGCAAAGGAGATTAAATACTTCTGTTTATTGTTAATGAGGAGGGTACATCTAATCCATCATAAATACCACGGAGCAGACATCCTTACAACGCTCTTAGTTGGCAATCTTTCCCCTCTATTTCAAAGATTTCTTGAATGACCCTATAACAAAGAGGAGCTGGAAAATCCCTGAACTTCTTAATGCTGCTGGAAAGGCTCTGGAGCTGACCGGTGGCCTGACCACAGTGTCTGCATGTAAAACTGGCCATCCTGCCATAGGCTGACTCCTATAGGAACCACACCTGTTAAGCCATAATCGTTTCTATTCTTTCTTGTTTTCAAGTTGCTCCTTATTCTCCAGACAATTTCAGGCTTTTGTTCCTGGGAGTGCATATTGCCCCCTGTCAGGTATAAAATTGGTCAGAACTGCTGCCCTGAAAGAATGAGCAGTCTAAACAAATAAAAAGGAGGTAGAGTGCCTGACCAGCAATCACCCACAAGGCTGGTGACAGGATTAGGTTTCCCAGCCCTGCACCACTGCCTGGTACATTACACTATTCTACTTTTCGTCATTAGTGCTCCCAAATCCTCATCTGTTTAAAAGGAAATGCTGTTCATCTAACAAATGCAGGCTGCGCAGCCTTTAGTGTCTTTACATACACTTCCCTCTAGTGTTAAAAAGGAGCAGCTCAGCATGCTTCCTGGAGCAATTAGCTTGCCTTTGATTGTTACACTTCGTGCGAACCTTAAATTTCTCTTTGCAGTGAAATAACATCAAAATAAATGGTGCCTTAAGTATCACAGGAAAAAAAAAAAAAAAAGATCCTATAATTTACTGTCTTTCCAGAGATATTGCAAGTCATGAGAAGAATCACAAAGTCAAGGTAAAAAAATTAGAGCCATAACATATTCATTAAATTCTGTCAGGCATTTGTGCACTACAGCTGTGCGTTAATACTGGACCTGACTTTCAATCATCACCCAAGACAGCAGTATTCCTAAGGTAGAATATGTTTGTGTCTGAATATCAAGAAAGGTTTTACTGACAAATAATGCCCTTCAGCATTATTAGCAACCTTGGCAAGCCAAATTTAGATGACACATTTTGCAAGTCTCTTATTCTGACCGTGGTCAAAGAGGTCACTGAGTTTGTTAAACCATATGCTGGTTTGAAATTTGAAATACTCTAGGATAGAAATACTACTAGGATAAAAGTAGTGATAGATAGTAGTGATAGATAGAAGTGAGAAATTCTTGCTAACCAAAGACTGAACTTTTAAAGAAATTTGAATACTGTGAATAGAGCACTTGAGCTAAAAGACATTCTGTCAGAAAACAGATAAATCTTTTGGTGGGTTAGGAAAATTCATTCAACAACAAGACCAAAACTTTCTCAATATAGAAAAAAAAAATCTTTGTGCCTGAACCCGTGGGTGTATGGTTTGGCTGGTCACTTCCTGAAGCCATTTCGACTGGGAACGTATCTCAATTAGCTAACATGACAAAAGTATCACCTTAGCTGCTCTAAACACTATCCTTACGTAGCTTGTTCTGTCTTTTATGTTCCCTGCATGGAGGAACTTGTTGCAGCTTTAAGACTTCGGGTAGTCACATCCATACTGTCTATTTGGTTCACAGTTCAAATTGGGCAATGAAACGCACAGGATCAGGTCCTAAGATTAGATGGTCTACCTCATGTGAAAAACTGAAATAGTCAACAACTAAATCTGAATCATCTGAAGAAAGCCTGGGCAACATTTCTTGGAGTAATAATTTGTTTAAAAAAAATAATCAGAGAAACTGAAGCTAGTAGGATTGAATCAGTGAATAGTGTTAGCCATAAAAATGAGGGAAAGGAGATGAAATATTTCTTCTCAAAAATTCCTGAGTTAATCATGTTGACATCAGCATGCGTCGTGGTTTGATTTGTTGTTTGGTGGTGTGGGTTTTTTTTTAAAACAAAACAAAACAAAACAAAACAAAACTGAAACCTTCTTGTCTTCCTGTCACTTTTCTGGGTTTTTGTTTTGACCAGAATCCCAAAATGCAATCCAAGGCTGTATCCAAACAACTCCTCCTGCTTATAACTGTATTCCTCTTATGTGGCCCTCTAGACTTCATCAGTAATTCATGCCTCCAAATAGATAACTCTGCAGTTGTGAAGTATAAAATACAAAATTCTGCAATTACAGAAAGCTGCTTAGATAAAGAAGCTAACAAGACTAAGCAGATGTATTTATATTTTTATGCATATTTATACATGAAAGTGGGAAGAAACTCATAGAGTAAGGTGGTATCAGATGGAGGAAAATTGAGGTGTTCCCTTCTCAGCCACTTTTAGGAATGCTGCCTAAAAATGTTGCTGTCATTTCATAGTTCTCTCTCCTTATGCAAGTTGTGTGGCGTTTTACTCCTTGAGTAATTATCCTCAGAGGGGCATCACTTATAGTAAAACACTCAGTAGTATGACTTAAATCTTAGTGACTCACTGCTCATACACATTGTCTGCCAAGAAAAATCCCGTTGGTAATTCTTCTGCAGAGCTGAAGTCTCAAATTTTAAGAAGTTTAGGGGTTAAGCGAAAACACTTTGGGTGGGGTTCATCCATCTTCACTGAAGTCCTCTAGCAGTTACATGTCTGAGCCTTGCTAATCACCCTTGGCTCTGTGTAGTCAATAGAGTGAAAGAGCTTTCAGCAGGTGATTCGTCTGTCCTGGCTTCCTTATGAGGGCTGAGTAAAAAGACCTTCTGGGGGGTTAATATTTCTCTCCACTGAATGTAAAAGGACCCAAGAGTAACAAGCTCAGATATACAAGTCTAACTGTTAGATGACTACTTGAGGGCAGATGAATCCTCCCATTAACTCAGCAACGGCAGTGACTGTTTTAGCCACATGAGAGACTACTTGGAAAGGTAGTATCTCTGACAAGGTGGTTTTTAATGATGAGGGTTAGCTCCTGGAGAAAACTTGCTGTTTCTTACAGGTAGGTTTTGGGTGAAGGGACTAAACTATTGGGTATTTTATCAATATCTAAAAAACAGTTTGAATAGAAACAAAGATAGCAAAGATCTTTCCCCAATACTCTATTTGTGATGTGAGTTAGAAAACTTGTAACATATATTTTCTTTCCAGTTCATCCAAACTGAGGAGCAGAGAGCATTGCCCTGTTAATACAATTACTATTCAGATTGATTGCAGATCTTCTTTTCCAGTTAACCATAAAAGCTTTGGCCTTCGCTGCAATGACCTGACTTTTACATGATGTACTCTGAATTTATAATTTGTGAACTGCTGCACATAACTGCGATCATCAAAACTCCAAGACACATTTGATGCATCTCAGAAAAGCTGATTTTTAAAATATTTTTATTTTTTTAATTGCATTCAGGAGAGGTTCAGAGACGTTAGATGTCAGTCTGGTTTTATCAAACTTGTTCAGATGATGTCTGCTGCTGCTTAAGACATCAGTATGCTAAAAGTAAGGATGCTTCTGGGTAACAGGGTACAAAAGTAGGTCAATATGCAATGACATCCTCTCAGTGACACTTTTATGACTTAAAGCAATAGAGCATCCCAGGCTACTTGTGTTTTGAATTCTAATATTGAATTTTCAAGTCAAGATATGAAATTAATATATGATCCTTCAGTATCAGAAGTGGTAAGTTATCTTCATTTAAATCTGTCAATGGAAATTTCAATTCTAGTTAATATCTTTCCTAAAAGTTCAAAGGTAGTGGAATCATCGAATTGCCTTACTCCTCCTTTATTCTTAAGAGAAGTCCTTGCACCTTTGCATTGTACTGAATGGTTCTGTCTCTACAACAAGAGATTTGAAAATGAGAAGTTTAACTATCTCTGCAAAAATTATCAGAAGTACATTTGTTGGGCAATTAATGAGTAAGTTAATATTCATTAACTCATATGGATGTTGGAAAAGGAAATATAATGTTCCCAGTTGTTGAATCCTAAAGCCTTGCAATAGCTTCAGTAATACAAATGCTTAAAAGCTGGGGCCAATGGAGAACCAAATGGTTAAATTACTTAGTAAAGAATGCTCAGTTTTATTTCACTTTTAATATTCTATTTGCTAAAAATTTGCAATGCCATCTCTTCTCAGCACTTATGGTTTATTTGGAAGCATTACTAAGGGACTAGATTCTGAATTTGTTAACTGAAATTAATCATTTAAATTATATATTATGCTACCCAAGCCTGTTGGTATTGTTCTTGTTTTCTGCCTGTGACCAAAATGTTTTTCATGTTGGGTAATGAATAATGAATGACAGGCACAAGTCCAATATTTTAATCACTAGCAGAAAAATAACACTTAAATGTTTGAGGGATTCATAGACATTTGCATACAATAGACTCTACTCACAGTGACATTTATGCACAATGGACCACATGTCCTCACAAAATGCCACAAACTTAGGGCAGCACCAGGTATTACAGGAAAACTGCAGTCTCAGCTCTTCTCAGGGAAAACATGTTTCTTGACATTTCTAAGGAGTATTACTCTGCTTGGCCACTTCACCAACCTTTGGATCTTTTTGGACTATGAACGAAAACATCAGTCGTGGAATATGATTCTTCTTCCTTTGAAACTCTCATTTGTAAGAGATTTTCTTGCAGAGTAGGAGAAAACTAAGACCTCAAGAAAGAGCTGTTGTCATTTCCATGGTTATTTTTTACATTGCATCTGGGTCATTCAACGAGCATGATCTGTTTTCATTCATTATCTGTAGTACAGTAAGTCCTCCAGGCTTGAAATAGAGCATAATCCCACTGTGTTAAGCATAGCACAGACACAGAAGACAATGGTTTCACTGTAGAGCTTACAATATAAAGAGGAATTTAATTGTAAAAAAACCTCACCAAAGTATGATACAATCAGGCTAGCCAAAATGAAGTAACAAAGATTCTTAGGAGCTTTGGCAGCATAAAGTAACAAATTCATCAACTTTTGGGTCCTTCTGTGACCTACTGAACATCACTAGCTTTGATTTTTATTTCCTACTTTAGAAAAAAAAAGGACAACTCAGAAATTCTGTCATTAACAACCTTAAAATGTGAATGCCTACAAAATTTACTTAAAAAAAAACAAACAAAAAACCAAAATCAAACCAAACAGGAGTTAACCATACTGCAGTATATAATATGGTCCTTTTTTAAAAAGGAAAGGTACATCAGCTATGGTTTCAGTTGGAGCACTCTGTTCAGTGTGGGCTGCACCGTTCCTGGGCACCATAAACCACTTAAAGTGTCCAGTGATGAGCAGCCAGGATGAAAAAATGTCTAGAAAACATTTTCAGCAAAAGTTGATTGTTTAATTTGACACTGATAATCATTTGTACAGTCAAGACACAAGAAACTCATTTGAATTACACATCGGCTAACATACCACTGCCTCATATAATGGCTTCCCCAGACTGAGAAAGTACAACAACAAAAGGAATGCACAGAAAAGGAAGCAAGGAAGGCAGGAAGGGAGCAAGCTGTTGCTTTCCAGAGGAGAAGAAATAGGCAAAACATTATGTGAAATCCTAGTGGCTCAGCTTGTCTGCCTGAGGAATGCAGTAACAGGCTCTAGAGAAAAGAAGCCAGAATAAACCTTGCTAAAAATTGCACTGAACTGTGATACGACAAGAGGTGAAAGTGGAAAACGATTGAAAAGCAAAGGCTAAGAGAAAAGCAGTTTTCTTGCATGCTGCCCATTGATGAGAACATACTCTGTTAAACTGACACTGTGAAATCCAAATGTACTTCTCCTGTAGAACTGTGTATGTCTTACGCTGAATCAGACAGCAATAACTGATCAACAGTGCAAATGCAGCAAATCAAGTAACTAGGTTGTTAGCAAAGCTGAGTTTCTTTTAAACTGGAAGAAAAGGGTCCATACGATCAGTCAGAACAGTTTAACATTTGAGCAGTGTCATCTGAGGCTGAAAGACTTCTTGCTTGAAGTATTTGCTGTGGGTGCTCTTGGGGGAAGTATTACAGAAAGCAACGTGGGAAGGGAACTTGGGTGGTCACCTAATTTTCCCTCTGTCATGCCCAATAGCAAGGTCCACCCTATCTCATGCCTCAGAGAGATTGGTTTAATCTGTTCTTTAAAACCCTCAATAAACAGTGATTTCACAGCCTCGTTATATGGTCTATTGACTTCTTAACTCTCCTGCTTGTTAGAAGGTTTTGCTCAGTATCTATCCTAAACTTTCTTTACTTCAGTTTAAGCTTCTCAGCCATTTCCCTGTCTCCAATGTCCATGAGAAGTTTAATTGCTTCCTCTTTGCAAAAAACTTTAAATACTCTCAGACAATGTTTCCTGAGTTTATCCCTTCTCCATATTAAAAAAATTTATCTCCTTCATTCTATGTTTTCCTGACTTTTCTGATTATTTCCTCTGAAATTTGACCTACCTTTTCCATGTTTGTCTTGACCTGCAATACCCCACATGGACACAATACTTTAGTTGAGGTGTTATTTACTGCTTACTATAATAAAAGAAATATTAAATGGGATCTACACTACTTCCTACTTATGTATCTTGCTAAATTTTTTTTCTTTATTTATTTTTCCAGGAGGCCTGGGATTCTTGATTTCCTATCTTGATTTTGTGCTATTGATTATTCCTGCACATATCTAATATTTTCCTGTTGAACACCTTCCTACTTTTTAAGAATATTTTTTTAATTTGTTGAGATAATTTTGAATTCTAGACCTTTCCTCCAATGTGCCTGTGAAGTTCCCAGACTGAAGTTATCTGCAGATTTAATAGTGAAGTCTCAATTCCTGCATGCAAGACTTTAATGAAAATATTGAATGGGCTCAGGAAAGAGTTCCACAGAACTCTATTCAATACGAAAACTTTCCAGTCTGACAGTTAACTATTGATAGCTGCTCTCGACCTAAATCAGAAAAATCATCAGGATCTGGCCAGTGTAGGAAGAATTATTTAGCAGATGCTGTGAGGAAGACACTAGTCCAAAATTTTAGAGACATGGGAAGAAAGCTTTAACGAGAAACGCGAGTTGTTATTTTATAATGTTCTGAAATTCTCAATTTACATCTCTAAGGTGTCTTATCTGCATTACAGTTAAAAAATAGCACTCTGAAATACATTGTCTGAAATGCTACTAAACCACCTTATTTTTTAAGTATTTGCACACTGTATATATGATAGAGTATATTTTGATTAACGACCCTTTCTCTGTAGGTGCAGCTCTGCTGAGAACAATAGCCAATGGCTCTCCTGAAACTGTCCTCTCTATCAGACCTATCTCTGGTGCCACGGGGTGCAATTCTTAAAGGCCATTTAGAAGATTGCAACAAGATAGATTATGCTCTAGGAACTGCACTTTTGGGAGAGAGTGATCTCTACGTAGCCACAGTCCTTACCTGGCTCTCGAACTCATACAGGAATTTCTCTGCCTTGTTACAGTTTGACAAACTGGAGGACACAAAATAGATGGACACACAAAAGAATGGAAGGACACAAAAATGGCAGACACTAAAAAGCTTGTCTGAAAGTCCTTCAGTATCAGTAGAGAACACTCAGCCCCAGAAGGCAGTACTTTCCCCAGAAGGCAGTTCTTTCCTTAAGTCCCAAAGTTGAGTGCTCCCAGGTGTCCCTGTCCTCCCCAATCTGACAGTCCACTCAGAGTGTCAGAACTTCAAACTTCAAAACTTTTATCAAGATGCACAGAAAAGGGAAAATGTAACTCAGACAACTGAATCTTTTTGAGCAGGTATTATTCTTCTTTGAGGGTTTTTTTTTCCCTCTAGGAGAGAGTATGGCCAAACAAAACTAATCAGGAGCCAGAAAATCAAATTACAAGTCCTACTCAGCTATTCCTCCTTTTCCTTCACACAGTTTCCCTCACTACCACATTTGACAAACAGATATCCTTCTTTACCCATCTGACACTACTGTTCTAAAATAAGACAGTACTGTTGTCCCCACTACCTGATGGGGACATAGACAACTATCTGAAAACTGGCTTAGGTTGCAATGTTGAAAGTTGCAAGGCTCTTGCAAGGTGCCTGGAGCCCACACAGGAATTTGCTGTTCAGAAGTGCTTGAGCAGTCTGTGGGGAAAGTCCAGCATCTCCAAATAGGGTTAACAAGACACATTATATTGAATAACGTATCTTAGAAGCTGCCTAAGATAGCAATTAGGAAATGTTAAAGAGAAGAATTTATCTAAACAACTCCAACTCTGTCCAACTTACTTTCTCCAGGCTCAAAGTAAGGACTCTCCCTCCAAACTAAAGTATCTATGACAGAACAGTATTTTGGATCTGGAGTTCTTTCAAGAGATGATCTCCTCCTCCAGATAAGAACAGGCAGACATGGTTTTGACGCTCTTCTCAACCAAAGGATCCCAGTGGCTTGGGATGAGCACCTTCCAGAGCAGGACTTGGGAAATTTAGTAACTGAAATCTGCACTTTTGAGGGTGCACGTAGATGTTTTCTGGCTCACATTCTTAAACTAATAGTGAGGATTAAAGAACTTTATATTAGTGTCAGTGACACTGATGTGACTTGGTGTTTCTGGGCATATGTGATTAGCCCAATGCCATACAGCACAACCTAGAAAGGCTTCGAGTGAGTATTGTAAGATGGTCCACAGTTGCAACAGTCCACCATCCTGACTAATATTAGTGAATATCAGACAGGTCTTTCTGGGAACATTGCAAGAGCCATCACACACACAGCACCTCACAGTCAGCAGTGTAGCTCCAAAGGTTGCCTACTGCCAGACAGGTTCCCAGTCTGTACAGCACCAAGCTTTCCTCCAGGGCTGGAGACAACTGGAGGAATTTCACAGCCCTTGTTTCATACAATTGCTTTCTGTTAGTGTGTTTTCCTTCCAGTTTGATTTCAGCTGCTTTCCAGTATAAGACTTATTGACTAAATAAAAAAATGTACATACATGAAACATAATGGTGCATAATATCAGTACAGTTCATGTAGCACCAATTAATGTGTACACAGCCTCTGCAACACATGGTTTAATGTCAGCTGCAGACAGGCACACCTCTGGAAGCTCATATTGTTGATTTATCTCCATGTAATCCCCCTCCTTAATTACTAATATAAAGTACAGTAAGACATACATGTCCAAATAGATTCTTGGTGGCTAGATGAAGGTTAAAACTCCTGTTGGCTAATTGCCTCAATTTAATACTGTTAGCAGATGCATTTATAGTTTTAAAACCCTTTTTATGATGTCTAAGTAATTGCATCAATTTGGCAACCATCTACTTAATTTTAAACAGCTTTAACAGAATGCCTACAGTTGAAAACAATTCTTGTCAATGCTACATAAATTGGCTCATTTTAACTGCTTTTTTTTTTGTGAAAGGGAGCAATTTGAACAATTACTCTGCATTGAAAACAGCTTTTGTCACTGCTAAATTGAGTCACTTGAATGGTTATTTACATGTGCTATAAAATTATATTTACTGTCAAAGGACTTTTCTTGCAATTGAATTTTCATTGTAACTCTTAGATTTTGTTTAGAGTGAAATGGTTAATTTATTGCCTTTTATTATGCACTTCTAGTTGGTAACAAAGTGATTAAAACCAGATTTTTTTTTAATAAGATGAATCTTCACCCAGCACTACTCAGGTAAAAATCATTACCATTATTCAATTCCAGCAGTAAAAGGACATTTTTTGAAAGGTGGGAGAGTCAATGATTGAGTTTTCATCATCTACCATCTCAAAGCCCAGTTTCCCTCAGCATTTTGTAGCTGCTTCTGTTAGACAGCCCTTACGTGCCAGAGTAACTGTAGATGAAGTAATTAATCCCAGACAAGATGCAAAATATCCACTGCTCATTAGCGACCAGATAGTCCATGAGAGAAGACAGCCCCAGCAATAGCGACATCAGTTGTGTCACTGATATCTTACATTTTCACAGATGAATTCAAGTGGGTGTCAAAAGTGCCTGCTTTGGTGATTAACGTCTTATTTGGCCAGAAAAAAGATGTGACACGGGCTGTTTTCCCTGCTCTGCCCTTTCTGCTTGCTTTGTGGCTCAGCGGAGAGCTCACCAGAGGTGAACAGTTTGTCCTCTGACCGCTTGCAAGCTCCTCTGACAGAAGGAATTGGGTCATGTCAGTCACAGTGGGGCTGGGCACATGGGTTTGCCTGTGTTAGGAATGGACATCTGCCTGATGAGTAGTTATTTTGTCTGACCTTGTGGCTGAAGTGATAATTCACAAAGTGAAAGGTCTTAATAAAGAGAGAGACCTGCAGTAGTTGTCTGACATTTGAAAATACCAACTAGCCTCCACAGTAAAGGGAAACAATCATACTTGGTTCAATGAAGGAGCTGGGGTTTCATGTGGATATCAGCATCCTTGCGCCCACTACAATGAGGACTTCTTTGCTTGTTCTGGAAGATGACAGGAGGAAAACTTATTGTGCCTTGGGCTAGTGGGTGGAGTTAGTGACCTCTCTAGATCCACTTCAACCTGATTTTCTTTGATAATTCTTCAGATTATTCCACCTCCATCCTCTGTAGTGTACACTGTCTCTTGCAACTTTTCCTAGGTCCTAGGACTGCCTTACCTCCTTTACCCTCAATATGCTGTGAGCCTACCCAGCACGCACATACTCTGACTCCTCTGCTCCTGGTTGACAGTGTCTTGGTTTGTTTCTTCCAAATCTGCACAGTGTTTCATTGATTTTCTGATCACACACACATTCTTTTCACTCATATTATAGGTGCAGTTTGTGGAGGGTATTGCCAAGGTCCTTTGTCCTTGTCTTGAGTCTGCTGTCGCAGGGTTTCGCTGCAAATTAAGTACAGATCTCTGTTTGTTTTCTTCAATGCTGTGGTATGAATGATTCTCTTGTGCTAATGGCAGAACTGTCACAGGCAGAAGAATCTGTTATGTTTACTCAACAACAACGGTAGCAAATTGCTATTATTTTGGACAGTTTTAAATTTCTTTAATGCCATTATCTCTTTTGCTACCAGAATCCCAAATGTTTTTCACATTGGTTCCAAGGACTTCTTTGACTTTTTTTTTTCTGTTTTTTTGCAACTGTGGCAGCAGAAGAGCCAGATGCCATCTCTTCCTTTCAGTTTCAGGAACTACAGCTTTTTCCTCTGTGCCTGTGCATGCCTGCTCACCGTGGAGGCATTCAGAGATAGGTATGCTTAATTTTAACAAAATAATTATTTATTCTGCACATTTGGACATTTTTCAGTGATTGAGACTTATATAAGGTAGGTTGGGTGGGTTTTTTTTAAATCTCTGTTTACTACCAAATCAGAACTCGGTCTTAAGCTGCATTATACATTTAAAAAGTATTCTCTTCATAGCCACCCAACAAAGCCATCTTACACCAAACAGTGAAGCTAACTGGCATGATAAACCAGTCCATTAATTCCAGAATGTTGTTGGCTGCCTTGGCCACCTGGGCACACTCCTGGCCTTGGCCCATTGATCCCGCCTGTTCCCCTGCAGAGCCTTCCTACCCTCAAGGAGACCAACACTCCCACCTAACTTGGTGTTATGTGAAAACTTACTGCGGCATCTAGCTCTTGAAATGGAATATGTCAGGCATAATCATATAGCCATAATACTGATTCAAAGCAATTTTTCTTTTACTGCCCCAATCACTTTCAAACAGGGAGGCTAGGAAATTAAAAGAATTCTCCCATCTCTTCCCCTAATGCCCAAATCACCAAGCACAAAGTCTCTGAGGAAATTTTTAAAGGTACTTCTACACTTCCATGAAACATTTTGGCTTAAATGAAACATACTTCGGAGACATTTTATCTAGCAAAAATGTTTTGAACTTCTCTGATTACTTGGTACCCTCATGACTGGTGCTCATTCAAGTGGGGAAGCTTACGTCCCTCTTTCAAATGAGCAATATTATCCCTGAAACTCAAGGAACTCCCCTAGCCACTCTGGTGCTAGTCATCAACTCCTCTGTGTCGTGCTCTCTCTTCCTAACCAAGTACTTAAAGCTACCAACACTGTTGTACCGAAATGTAATAACTTGCATTTATGTTTGGTCCTTTCAGGATGCAGGCAGGGCAAGACACTCAAACAGCTTTGGTAGCATGGGCAGATAATCTGCAGCTCTCTGCAGATACTGTGCAGACATCCCTTGCCACCCCCCTGGCTTTCTGTACCGTTAATACCACGAGGATATCTCTGGCTGGCATGTGAAAGATTAACAGATCCAGGCATCACAGGCCATTCCCAGTGCAGCATTCATAAAGATCCTCTAAAAATAGTATGTGCTCCTGCAAGCAAAGACTGAACCATGACATCCCTGAGCAACTGGGAATGTGCAGGTATCCTTGACACTAGCCACTTTGGAGTGCTTAGTTTCATAGCTTAGCACTATTAGAGTACTGCTTTGTCTTGTATGATTAGACATAATTTGGATGAGACCCTTGAGAGTTTTTTGTGACATGCTGTGGTTATTTAAATATCTTTAAATCCTTAGAGAGGTGGTAGTTTAGTTTTTGCAGCAGGTGCATCAATTTCAATCTCAGCAATTAAGCATGGAGCCCTTGTCAGACTCACAAGGCTGCATTTCAAAAACAGCAGATAGCTGAGAGATGGGAAATGAAAGACTTTGATTATTGAATGGTTTCTCTGTGAGCATTTCCATTTGTAGCATCTATATTTGAAAGCCACTTTAGTCAAACAGGTAATCTAAGAATGTCCTGGAAAATTCAGATAGGGACTGAAAAGCCCAAAGTAACAGGCAAAGTTACAGGAATAGAACTCCTCTCTATGTCCTTGTCATAGCCTCCTTAAATGGTAAATGCTTTTACATCTGCATGAATGGATTTTAATTAAATGTACTCATAAATAGAATACTGAGATGACACATCTTGGTTCAAATAAAATCTGTCAGCAAACAGCATCTGGAAGAGATGGTGCTCTGTCAGCTAAAGCAGATAGAGGAAGCCTGAGCCTGTTCCCCTGTGAAGATGAGGGGAGTGTGCTACCTCTGCCAACTGAAGATGATCCATGTGGTCCCTTATTTCTCTGAGTTACAATGAAGGACTGAAACTCTGATCTTAGAGCCAGGCTGACTGGATTCCAGCAACAAATTTCGGACACCTCATGTTAAGAGCTACTCCAAGAGACTGTCCATCTACTAGCATCCGTGAGCTGAGGTAGGAAACTTATCCTCCCTTGTTTGCTAGGAGTGCCTTCATAGCAAATGAAAGAAGATGCATATATATGCCAACAACAACGTAATGTGGACATCTGTTGTGAGCCTACTTGCATTTTAACATCATGGGCACCTGTTAAAAAACAGGATCATTTTGAATAATAAATTTAAACAAATGAAGGGATGGCACGTAAGAAGGACGGGCTATGTGCCAGTACCATCACTGACTGCCACACTGTGCACACATAGCCACCTGCCATGTATGATGGGGGTGTTTTAAGTCATGCCAAAAGCAACCAATTTTCAATATTTTATTTTTTTTTAAAACATTCTTTTATGTAATAATATTTTTTCACTGCTTTAAATCATCTCCAAGATGTAATGCCAACCACTGGAGGTCATTCACTCAACCTCAAATACTCCCTTGAGATTTTCCCTCAGTTTACATACCTGAGGGAAAGTCAGTTTACCCATTAGCAGGCTCACTTTGGTACCTGGTATAATCTACAGTGCACATTATCACAGCAGGGCTTGCAGACTGAGGCCTCTGAGCTGTATTGTCCTGTAATAATAGCAATCACCACATCTGCGCAGGTGTGGGAGAAGGGAAGAAAATCATAAACCTGGACCCAGCAAGAATATGGCAGTTTTTCATGTAAGGTGCTAAGCAACGACTAGTGACAAAATGGGTTTTGGAGATTACTTTGGTAATGAAAACAACTGCAGCTTTTGGTAGGTATATTTAATTAGCACTGTGTCACACAGGCAGTAGGCATACATTTTCCAGGAGAGAGCTATTTACTAGGCACACCAACTGTTTCATGTTATACTAAATCTGAGGGGAAGTTGTCTAGACTCAGCACTGCATTCCCCCATTCATTAAGACCAAGCAAGGCCCTTCCTGAAGACTGACTGCCTTGCAGCACTCCTCTTTTCCCAGGACAGTGAGCTTACAGAGCTTACAGTGCTTTCACCTCTTCTTAAAAACAGCTACTCTTTCCTAAATCCTTTTGGACTTTACTCAACTGACCAGTTTCTTGGAATGCCTTTTGTAACAAAAACAAAACAAAACAACAAATAAAATGAATTTTTATAAACTTGAGTACACCGTACATACAGACCTTGGAAAGATTGCCATATGTTTTTGAGAGCATACACAGGCTAATAAAAGCCAAAGCCAAATACATAGGGAAGGAATGGGAGAGCCCATTCTCTCATCAGTCAGGAGAGAGGTAAAACATAATCTCAGAGCCTGCGATGTATTTTAATGAAGATAATTTCTTAACAATTACAATGTTTGACCCTTAGCCCTTTATTAGTCTTTTATTATCCATCTGGAGTGCTAATTACCTGTAACATTTCCTTGAGTCTTAAATACTTCCAGATGATTTATCTCAATCTCAGAGGACATTCTTAAATAAAAAGCAGAAAAAAAAAAAAGCAAAACCAGGAACGCTGAGCATTATTACAAGAGTAGGGTTATACATGGTTATGTAGTGTCCGTCCTTGCAGGGTGGCACAGTGCAACTGAGTGTTATAGTAAAATGCAGGAGTATGTGCTGTAACTTCAATATACATTACTGCTTGGGCCCTGCATTGCAGAGCTACTGACCACATGAAACTGCTGAACTCAGCTACAGATTCAGTAGTTGCAGGTATTTATAAAAGCTGTACAATGTTTATAAAATTGGAGCCACAGAATGTGCATTCTTATTCCTAGATATCTAGGCATATTCTGGGGGAACTAGTATCCTTTTATATCGTTTGTTCATCTGGTGAGCTGCCAATTAGGCTTCTGGTTCTTATTAACAATTGCTAAGTGGCATATGTGAAGTTTCTCATGGAAAAGATTGCAGTGAATACAGCCTGAATAGACCGGTTCCTTTTCACAAATTTTACATTTCACCAAGTAGCCATGGATTTGCAATCATATTGCTGTTATCTTTCATTAAATGCACAGAAAAGATGCAGTTGGACAAAACTGCCTTGGGCATGAAGATTAGCAAAAAGATACAGCCCAGGAGAGCTGGGGGTGTGAAGGGGTTCAGTCTCTCAACTGGAGACATCGGCATAATCAGAGGCACAACAGTTTCTTAATGTATACAAAACTACACAACTTCCATGCAGAGTGTTGTCATTTCCATTCCACAGATTGAGAATTTAGGCACAGTGAACCTTAATTGGACTGCACTCCACCCCAAGCCCAACTGTTTTAAATGCACAACATACAGAAGAAGACAGCTCCGAGCACCTCCAGAGAGCAATTTAGAGACCCTAAATTAGGAGTCTGCATCTCTCAACTTCTCAGTGTACATAAAGGCTCAAATTGCCACCTGTCCCCGCACGGCCAAGCAGGCAGCCAGCTAGCTAGAGCTGGTCAATAGCAAGCACTGAGCACAGGCCCTTAGCCCTTCTCTTACCATACAAAATCACAGAATCATAGAATGGTTTAGGTTGGAAGGGACCTCAAAGATCAGCTAGTTCCAAACCACCTGCCATGCACAGGAGCACCAATCACTAGACCAAGTTCTTCCCATCCAGCCTGGCCTTGAACACTTCCAGGGGCATCCACAGTTTCTCTGGGAAACCTGTTCCAGTGTCTCACCACCTTCATAGTGGAAAATTTCTTCCTGATATCTAATCTAAATCTCCCCTCTTCCAGTTTGAAGCCATTGCCTGTCATCCTATCACAGCATGCCCTTGTAAAAAGTCCCCCTCCAGCTTTCTTGTAGGTCCCCTTCAGATACTGGAAGGCCGCTATAAGGTCTCCCTGGAGCCTTCTCTTCTCCAGGCTGAACAACCCCAACTCCCTCAGCCTATCTTCATAGGAGAGATGCTCCAGCCCTCTGATCTTCAAAATACAGCAGTGCTGCTGCCTCTATTCCTGCATGGCAGCCTACTGTCCAGGGGTGCTTGCCAAGAGCCCTGAATCCAGACTACCCCCAGCATGGAAGAGTCTCTGTTTCCTGGTCAGGGAGTGTACCCACACATCAGATGATGAGGCATTCATGGTGGAAACACTCCTACTGGACAGCTGTATTGCTGGGGAACATAGCTGGGGACTTGGCCTGGGAGAATGGTAGCTTGAGAGAGTCTGTTTTTCACCTAGAGGATTATGCTTTTATTAGAAGATGGCAAAGTTATGTGAAGTCTTGCTCTCTTTGGGTTATTTCTACTTTTGTCCTACAGATGTCAGATGCACAAACTCTCTTACAGGTAGGTATGACTGACCTGCAAGGCTATTCAGGTCATGCAATAGATCCAATGTTTCTGCCTGACTATTGGATAACATGATGCTCCCTGACACATAACATTACTTCATTGATTGTATATTTGTATCTTTGTATGTCTCTGCTACCGTATGGCAAGACCAGTAAGGGCATAATGATCTGATGGCACTACAGAGACATTGGCTTTGCAATCAACAGTAGATGACGTAAAGGCCCTCTCTTGCATGAGTTTAAATTTTACTGTATTAGCAGCTACTATAAAACTAATGGGTGGAGATGCTGTTTTTCCTCCTCCAAACATTGTGGTTCTCCTGCTGAAGGGATTACCCTGATAAAAGGACACGTAAAGGAAACCAACAATTCGTTCCTTTTTTCCAGACTACTGTAGTGTTGTTTTCTTCCCTTTACCACACAGTACAGCATAATTCATCTCTTTCAGAGTCTATATTGGATTTTTTTTCTTTTCTATACATTATATTGCCATGGAGAGACTTTGGTTTTAGCAGAGGATGCTCTCTGTTTAACCTGTAGCTATAATGCTCCTCTGGAAGTATTTCCTTCATGCAACAGAGTGTTTGACTATTTTTTAGACGCTCCACTGAAGAGGGAACTGAAAAGAAAGCCACTTTGATAAAGCAAACAGTTACTTATGATCACTGCCATTAAACAGAGAAAAAAAACAGCTGTGGTTACTGCAGAGGAACACAGATGGACAACCAGCCATTGTTGAAAAAGTAAAGATACAGAATAAAACTTCCTGGGCAAATCTTGAATATGAGTTGAAAAGGAATCTAGTGTATTTTTACAGCAAAATCAGTATATTTTAACTTCAGGGTTAACATATAAATTTAAAAGTCTTCAGAATGGCAAGTCTTCAGAGAGCCTGCTGATTTCTTTATTGATATAAAATTATATTGATAACTTAATAACTACTTGATTAATATAATTATACTGGAGAACTTCATTTATCCTTATAGTTCTTTGATGATATTAGTTTATATAATTAATGCCAAACCTGTGAGCTTTGGTGCATAGCTTTTTAAAAAGAGATTTGTCCCCTCTTGTAACATTAACTAAGCGTCACTGACCTCTCAAAGAAGGTAGAAAAGTTAGTTTCTCACTCACAAGACTTTAAATTACCATATTCTGTCTGTTGGTACTTCACTGCTAGCTCATCTGGGCCAAAAATAACGGGGGTATATATTGTATTTTCTGGATTTGAGCTCAATTTATTGGAAACCAAGGAAGACTCAAGTCCTACCTGCTAACCTTAATTACTCTATAAAATATCTTGCTGTAATATTAGATCATATGAATTCATTCTAAGTAGCAGTTTATGTTTCGGTTCAATGCACACAGCCTGATATACAGATTAATGAAAAAGAGGGCATGATGATACTTCAATACAAGTAAAGATTTCAGCAATATTTCTGGCGCTGATAAACCAGCTGATGTTATCTCATTTTATCTCTTAGATATTCCCACCAGGAGAATGTATTTTTTCCCAGTTAATTAGCTGTAGCAAACAGGAAACATATTTTTAATATATATGAAAGACTAACCAAAGATGTTTCCCAAATGGAAGCTTCTCAAATTCTCTGATGCCTCTTAGTTATTGGCAACTTGTTCATTTTCCATTTTAGAACAATTTCACCTCTTCCCATCCACAGCAAAGAATTGATCTCATTTTGACACAGATTATTAAAGATGTTGTGGATGAAATCCTGGCCTTATTGAAGTCAGCAGGCATTTTGCCAGCGATTTAAGCAGAGTCAGGATATTACCTGGCTGTCTACAATGCCTGAAGCTTTATAGTAAAACTAAAGTTGATAATTTCTCCCATCAGAGATAAATCTGTGCCCCTACTCAACAGTCTAGATCCTTTCATCCATACAGTAGCTTTTGAGATAAAGCTCTTCATGACAGGAGGGAGATGTACAGGTTTTTAAGGGCCCTCCCACAGCACACCATTATTTTGTGGAACTTAACCTTACAAGGCTTTGCTGAACTTAAGGAAATTACTGACTAGTTACAAAGTTGATATGGATATCCATAGTAAATTTAGTTAAATAGGAAAAGTTTGGAAATATCTAAGCTTTCAGGCTCTGGATTACAAAAATATTGGCAAGGGTTATTTGATCACAGTATAATGCCAGTTTCATTGCATCTTCTTGAGTATCTGAGTAACTGGGAGGATTGTAAGTAAATGGAAAAAGCATTAGAATTTAAATCTGCAACAATTATTCACCCCTATCCCTATTGTTTTTACTTACCCCTTCAAGGTTTAATATTCACTGGTTTATTGAAACAACACATTTGAAACACATAGATATGTGGTTTTTTTACTGGTCTTCTGAAACATGATGACATGGTTGCCATTATTGTTGCCATTATTATTCCTAATAATATATTTTTTACTTATATTCTGATACAAACATAAGTGGATGCAAAAGCTCTTGGCCTGTAGGAGAGACTGCCAAATAGAGGAAGTTGGAAAACAGTTGACTTAAACAACAAAAGAAAGCCTAAGACAGCTGAGTTCCCTCACTTCTTCGTTCTCTTAAAACAATGATCTCCAGCAGAAGACTTGTAGAAAGAAACACTGAGCCAGGATCTCATGACCAGATAACTTTCAAGACTGTCTGAATATAAGTTAGTATTTCCCCTACCATGTTAACACCTGTGAACCTGGCTCGGGGTCCCTATTGTGCTAGACATCATATATGCAGATAACAGAGAGCTAACATAATCTTTTGGTATGAGGCTGAATGCCTGCTCGGAACGGTCACCAGGACACATCAATCAGTACTGGAACGGCTGTTCATCCCTGCTAGTATCTCACATGTAATTGCATGGCCATACTGACTGTGGTGCATCTCAGAAGTAGCTACTGCACATGAGCAGATAAATCACTCCAGTCACTCCATCTGTGCAAGGCAGACAGTTGTTGCTATGCCATATGTTCAAAGAGTGTGACTGGATTTTACTGTGCACGTCATATAACTATTTTGTGCACATATAGGGTACCTGTCTGGGATAATGGAGACCCTCTAGAAGTATTGTGCCCATGGCCTCCAAAATCCTGAATGCAGTCCTGACAGCTATTCAGTGAATTTACAGCTCTCCATCTCTCCATGGGTAGTAAATAAAAAAAAAAAAAAGACACAAAATAGGTGAGATGCTGGGGTAGGAAGCTAAAATTTATAAAACAATGGAATTTAACAGAAAAATGCATCTTTGTCCAACTTGTTACCAACTAACAGATATCAATTTTAGCATGATATAACAGGCTGAGGGAAGGTTGCTAGCTTGAATACACAAGTGATTATAGTCTGCAAAATGGCAGTACAGAAGTACGCAACATTTTTTATTTCTGTTCATCCCAAATATACTAGAGGTATTCCAAATATGTAATTAACTGCTTTCTCTGAGACAGCATGAGCAGAGACAGGTATCGATCCACCCCAAATCTGTGGGCTCTTTCATCCCACTATGCCTGAAGCACCAGCAGGATCTGCCTGGGATCTGCTCTATAAAGTCTGTTTCACAATCAATTACATCCTACACCAAACTTGTGTGTTGCTGTCACACCGCAAACAAAGTCAATTCTATTGAAAACTATTCTCTTTGCCTTTCTTTGAGTATTGCATGACCCTAGTCAGTGTTGCAAGAAGGGGTAACTTGTCTTTTATGAAGATATTTACTAAAAGCCTCTATTCTAAGATTATGTATTTAAAACAATTTAATTTAAAGGAATTATGAAGAACCAGCTAAGTCCCTCTTTTCACTGCTTTTTTCCAATTCAGTTAAGAAAGGAATAGACTTTCTGTAGAGTACAAAGAGTTCAACTGTTTCTCTGTTTCTCCCTAATTTTAAACACAGGACTAGGGAGTGTTGGTTCCTGTTCTTTTCACCAGATGCAGCATTTCAGCAAACTTAACTGGTCTGTCTAAATAACGGATGCACTAAGAGACAGCCATGGATGCTCTAAGAGACAGCCAAGCAGAGCCCAAGAAAGCCTACAGAAAAAAAAAGAAAAGAAAAAAAAAAGTAGCCCTATGCCTTATCAGAGATTTGTGTTGTTTTAAATAGATTTATCTTGTTGCAATACCTGAAATTCAGCTCAGCATCTTTCACAAATACAAAGACGATGGCAAATCTCACTATTAGTCTCAGGGAAGAATGGTGAAGGTACATCAACTGGTGGCAAACAGAACAAGTGAATGATTCTGGATAACCAATTTATCTTTCTGCCACTCTACCCTCCTAGCTTGCAAATACATAGCTGTAATATCCATCCTCAATGCTGACTGCATTATCAAGAGCAGGATGAAGTTTGCTTTGGCACATATATATATATTGAAACACCTTAGTTTATTTTTCTCCTGCTGAAAAGAGAACAGGGCACACATTGCATTGCTTACTGGTTTTAGTGTCGTGCATTTATCAGAAGAATTTCTTCAGATTAAGTTTTGAGTTACATTTTTCAAATATTCAGCTTGTAATAGAAAGTAGAAAAGAAAAACAAGCAATAAAACTAGCAGTCCACTGACTTATAAAGCAAAATTCATTTCTCTGTGACTGAAAAATAATATCTGTGGAGTTTTCTTTGATCTGCTGTCTCTACATGTAACCCCAGCTAGAGAAAATGAGTAGTAAAAAATATCTTTGGTACATATCCTCTTGTTACCCCAAAGCTATCTATTTCAGCAATATCTAGGCCAGCAATTTAATAAACACAGCAGGACACAAATGTCTCTAGGTGCCAATGAAAAGGTGTCTCCAGCAGACAGAAAAGAGTACTTCTTGGCTAAATCAACTTCATGTTATATGTATGTTAAAAGGATCATCACTTGTTGAAAAAGAGACTGAGTCAAGTGGACTCGTGGGACTGTCAGATAACAACCCCTAAGGTACAAATAACAGCTTACGCTGAGTTGCTGAAGCTTCCAAAACCAGAAGATTCTTTGATTGTAAAAAGCATGTGTAACTTAGGCACATGTTTTGGTTTTGTAATCTGCAGATTCTGAAGTCTTTTTCCTTCAAGTAGACCTGCCAAGGACACAGGTAAATGTTATTCCACACGTGTAGATTGGTAATATTTCTGTTTCTGGGACAAAAACTGTGGATTTGGTGAGATTACTGAATACGAACTTTTATCTGTGGACTGATTGATAGGTTTGGTTTCTTCTCACCCACTCAGTATTTAACAGAAGTCTTTTCAAAGAGCTTGGACACAAGTCCATGGAAGAGTTTGGAGGTCTTTACTATAGACCATGGCAACATTTGCTCAAAATATTTTTCACACTCCTAAATCTCTTCTGAACATGGACAAACTCTTTATATTTATTCAGTAGCACTTCTCATAAGCCTTCTAAAACTTCCAGTAGTGTGATTGCTTGAACATTTTGAAAGCTCTCACAGTTTGTATGCCTCACACCCTGCTATAGGTCAGCCAGCTTCCTCACACTCTGCCAGTCACTAGAAGAGACATCTACTGCTTGGACTCCGGCACCACTGATTTTCAAACTAACCTGTGCAGCTAATATGAAAACATGTCCATCACTATTAAACACTCCCCATCCTGGATCAATGCTCTGGGGAGTCAGGCAGTTGTTATATTTCCCAGTCTCGCACTTCAAAAGGTGGTAACACGTACAGGAAAGGGATGACTTGACATTTGAAAGTGACCTTGAAAATAGCTTTATCTCATGGGCAGGCTAAGGTGAAAGCAAATAAAAGTGATTATTTGCTGAACACAAAGCAGAAAGCATCATTTGCAAACTACAAAGCCACAAATGTGCAGAAATGAAACGAGCACATATTTGTAATAGTTATCCTATATTTGAATAAGGAATTTAGGAAGTTATCTAATTCTGATATTTTTCACCGCAACAGTCCTTCACACTGTACTATGAAAAGCTCAGACTTCAGGCTGAAGCTCATTAATACAGTATATCTTATATTTAAACAAAAAGTGTAGCAAAGATCACACTGTGTATAGATGCGTGTGTGTGTGTGTGTAACTGCACCATGCATTTTTTACGTACATTCTGCTGCAGTAGACTAAGAGCATATAGGACAGTAACCAACCACTTTGGAACAACATCTGGGGTGAGCTGTCCCTGAACCCTATCTTTGAGGGACAAGGGGACAACAGCCTGTTTCTCCTCCCTTGCCCTGCCTTCTGCTTTAATCTTTTCTCAGTTAGACCCTGCTCAATATCATTATCTTTGGAGAAGTCCACCATCCACTTCATCAAAGAGGCTGCATGTTGCAAATTGCATCTCATCCTTGGGAAGTAGCTGATAGTACCATTTCCAGAAGAAGGAAGGATTAATTGCTCTCCAATTAAGTGCAGAAAACACATTTTCTGTGACATACTTATCATCTCACAACATTCAAAAAGGCTAACGTGAATGGGAAGCCAGAGACTCTCTTCTAAGAAACCTGACTCATTTCAGATGCAGCAGAGAGGAAGACAGGGAAAGACTGTATGAAGGAAGATGGAAGCAGAGAAAGGTAATTGCATAGTTTCTCAGCAGAGATTTGGGCGTGATATGGCAGAACAGAAATGAGGGCTTAACTCACATTTTGCTCAAGTGGATCTCAGTGGATCTCGTTCTTTGTAAATGTCACAGCAGAATTGAGTCTTGTGGATAATCTAAAACCAATGTCCTGTTTTCATTAAAAGCAGCGGGAATCTTCCTGCTGATCTCCACAGACTTGAGCTGAAGCCTCATCAGCCCAGCTCTGCCTCACCGTTTCCATCGGGTTTAAGCCTGGCAGACAGAGGCCAGACAAGGAGGCAGTAAAACAATTCATGCGTGGCTCAAGTCACCTTGCAGCCTGGTATATTGACTTAGATTGTCACCCATTTCTGCTGAATGCAGTCCTGAGGATACAATCTGCTGTGGCTGCCACACAGGGCTGCTGCCTGTCTTACCACTGCTGCTTCGAGGAGATCAACTCCAGCAGAGAGGTGGTGTGTTGAGATGGGCAAAGGAGCTTCCTCAGCTGCAAGAGCTCCACTGACATAAAAAAAAATCAGTCGGGATCTTTAATGAGAGTTCAGGAAGGTGCAGCCCCCTGTGAGCCCTGCATACAGGAGTGGCATAGGAGGACGGGCAGGCAGTGGTAAGTGAAGCAGACAAATGAGCATCATTAGGGAACAGCATAGAAAAAAGAAGCCAGATGAAAGGGGTGAGGAAGCAGTCACATAAATCTTCACCCCCTTTGTGTATCATATTAATTTGCATGGTTGTTATTTTTGTTAGGAGATATTTTTTTTCCTGAGGAGTAATCTGTCAGTTTTCATTAGCCCCTGGACCAGCAAACCTCAGCCAGCAATGATGACCTCCAATTCTCCTCCCCGAAAGGTGTCATTCCTGCACTTCAGGTTTTACACAGCATGTTTCAATGTTTACACTGTCTAAGAGAGTAGATTGGCTGCACTTGATGCAAAATAAGGAACACGAGCCTCAAACAGTGTATCTGTGACTCCTGTGGTGTTTCACTGATTTAAAACAGCTCAGCATCAGGCATTGAATTTTATTGCATTAAAAACTAATGGCACAGATTTTACTGTGCCCATTAAAAATCCTCTGTTTAAGGCTTAAAGTACAACAATTACATGTAATTAAACTATCCATTACAAATATCAATACATTTTGTTCTGTACAGTGTGAAAATATCTCTTGCTGTTCCTTCATCTTTCATCTCTTGTTTTAAAGACATTGATGTATTAGTTTACAGCTTCAGTAAACTGAGAAAGCCTGATGCTCAGACTTCTTACATGTGATTTCTGAGTCTCATTTCTCAAATGTACTGCACAGTTATTTCTACAGTCATACCAGATTTAATTAGGAATCAGTTTTCCAACAGTTCAAATACTGCAGTATTATTTTGTTACTGTTTCCCTCTTTTATACTTAGTTCAACATAGACTGAACTACAACCTTGAACTTTTTGGTTTTGTACATGTAAGGCAGTATAATAGACTTGGCTTTGTTCTCAATGAAAACCAATTAATACACACCAGTAAGAAAATTCTTAGAAAAACAAAGTCCTTTTGAATGATAATCCCTCCCCTCAATAAAGCCTTCCATGTTCCCCAGTTTCTTTGAATCCACTTGTAAAATATTTCATGATGATCACATAAACATAAAAGCAAAAAAGCTTTAATGACCTTACTGTAATTTGACTTTAAACAAGTACTCTAAAGGAAGTTTTTAAGCAACAAAATTGCAACTGTGTATAGGATTTATTGCTCGTGTCTTCAGCAGTATCTTTAAAATGTAAGTAAGTCATAAATGTATTCCATGCTCTTTCTCCATACCTGTATTTCCAAAACAAAATGTTTTCAGAAAGAATGGTTGGTTCTAGCACTACAGATCTTTCTGAGTAGTCTTTATTAAATATTGCTTTATTGAAGCATTAAAGATACCATTCTACCTCCACTTTCAGGCCATTCAGCTCTGGTTTTTGTGTAAGCGACACAAATGAAGCATGTAATAGTGTTTTGACAAACACATGAAAAATGGCTTTAGGACTTTCTAGTTACAGAAGAAATGAGAATGAGGAGAATTTGAGAAGTTAAAGAAGGTTAAGAACATGTTCAGTGTTTTCATTCTTCCAGTGCACAAAAATACTCATGCCTTGCCTACCTCCAAGCTCAAATGGATATGCTGACCTTAACTTTTTGGAGAGAAAATAGCTTTATTTCCTACATTACCCAACAAATAGACCTAGTGTATTAGCAGCTGTATGGATGATATCTAGAATGGGCCATGTGCATTTGCTGATGGTTGCAGGCAAAACACAAAATACTTCTGAGTGTTAGGCACATATTTAAGCATCACTACGTCAATGAGAAAGCATCCCCAAACCCAGAGATTTTATATCTCTTTCTTTTTCATTTAGTGCATTTACAAAAAAAACCCAGCCGCTAAGCCCTAAGGTTGAAACTCGCAATTCATAAGGTTTCAGAAGTTCAACACAGGTTGGGCCATCACTGAGAAAATCTCGGAGTGCAAGGGAGGCTGTGTAGAGTCAAAGAGGTAGGGCCTGAGGTAATAAAAAGGTTAAAAGCCTCACTGCCTGGAATATCTGACTTCCTTACAAGCAAAACTCAAAAAATCAAGCTCTTAAGTCATGGAAATAAAAGACAGCCCTACCGAGTAGTTCATAATAAAAACATATTTTCTTCCATTTCATTTCACGGCAGACTTGCTTTACAGTACCAGTAATTCACCTTTCTCAAAGATGTTGCAGTTTTGTGCCGCAAGTAAAACTTACTTTTTGACCAAGCCATTTCTCCACTCGTCAGGAGGTTCTTCAGGTGGTTTTCTGTATAGCATAAGGGAATAAACTGTCTGATAAACATGCGCATGATAAGACTGTTTTCTTTCACTCTGTACGGAAGCTGAGGTTGTAGAAACATGAAAGAAGCCTTAATATTTAGATTAACACTCAGCCCCAGGATGCTCAAGGCATGTTCCATCTCCTGCATCCCAAGCACCAAGGAAATGAGCACAGCAATGGTTTAGGATCTGAGCTTTGGAGTCCTGAGGAATGGGCCTTTGATTCAAGATGGCACATACTGAAGGCTGTCAGATATGGAGTGGTATCACAGGCTCTTAATTAATCTGATCTGGAAGCTGAATTTTGTGGCACAGTGTATAACCAATATTGAAATTTACATGCACCATCTTGATAAGTTCTTTGTGGGACACTTACAGACCTCTATACAGCTTTAGTACAGCAAAAATACTTATAGTTAATCCGCATTAATCTCTACGGAAGGGACGACATGTTGAGTTCTTTCTTCCTTGTGACTGATGACCTATCCTTCTAAAAATCTAATTTTGACCTTATTCAAATAGGTAGGTAGCCAACTAGCCATCTGCATGTACTACTACATGTAAAATACATGGATGTACACCTGTACATCAATCAAAGTGGTTGCGTGAGCATTTGGGGTTGTGCACAGACCACGATCTAGTGTGTGAATTTGGGTTAAAGGCTTAAAAATAAAAGGTGAAATGTAAGTCTTCAAAACCCAGTTTACTTGTCTTTAGGGACTGAAAATAAATGACTCTTTTCTGAGTGGTCTCATTTTAACTATTTTTTGAAGAATACACTCACATACAGTCCAACAGATGTCAAGAAATCATTTTCATTTATAACGGATACACTTTCTGCCACTTGATGCAATAATATATTTATTTCTATGCTATTTTCTGAACTTTGCTTAATGTTTAATACTAATTAAGCTTAAGCTTAATGCTTAACCTAATGCTATCAGCATTAGTGGGGACAGTCTGATTCGAAACATTGAAGCTCTTTTATTCTTGAATCTCTCCAATGTTCTTGGTCCAGTATGGCTGTACTGTGCAGCTTCCAAAGAGACATGCTGTAAACTTGCATTCCTTGTCCTTTAATTGGTAAGTAACTTTAAATACCAGCAGTGCAGGTGCCTGCTTTTACAATGAAAGACAGATTAGGGAAATGTATTGACTTGTTTTCTATTCCAGTGAAAACACTTTCCGTGTAATCTAGATAATAATGAGCAAAGAGTCAGGCAGTGCTGCTTAACAAACCCACTTACTTTAAGTGCACTTATCTGTAAATACTTTATTCCTGAAAAGGTATACTGTCTACATAGATGTATCATACTGCTTCAATTTGTGAAACCGGAAGGCAGATGAGCTACCCTCCTTGGGGACCATTTTGCAAAATTAGGTGCAATAGGTGCAATCTCATCCACTCAGTCAAAAAACAAAAGCATTTTCTAAATGCTTACCTGTGAGCCACAGGGATGAGTTGTCTTTAGCAGCAGGGGCTAGGTATTCAGAAAATAGAGAAATCGCTTCCCTCTTCAGCTGAGGGGTGTGGAGCTTTGACTCCATCACAGGACATGCTGGACACTGCAGCACACCCCAGAAAAAGTAGGATCATCCAGAGCAGTTCTCAAATAAGGGCAGAGGTACCCAAAGAAATATTTCATAGAATCATAGAATCATAACATGGTTAGAGTTGGAAGGGACCTTGAAGATCATCGAGTTCCAATCCCACCTCCCACCAGACCAGGTTGCTCAAGGCCCCATCCAGCCTGGCCTTGAACACAGGGATGAGGCATCCACAACTTCCCTGGGAAAACCTGTTCCAGTGTCTCACCACTCTCACAGCAAAGAACTTCTTCCTAGTATCTAATCTAAATCTCCCCTCTTTCAGTTTAAAACCTTTACCCCTTGTCTTATCACTACAGTCCCACATGAAGAGTCCCTCCCCATCCCTCCTGTAGGCCCCCTTTAGGCATTTGAATCACTGCAAGGCCCAATGCCTTGTCCACACTATAGTGGCCTTGCAGAGGCAACTAACACTTTTGAATGTATTTTTATAAATGCAAATTCAAATGCTTATGCTGGCACATTCCCCTCCAGAGGGGCCAAGGCCACAGTCACCACCCAACAGCAGCACAGCAGAACCTGGATCACTGGATGCCACAGGGCTGCCAGCCCACCTTCTTAGAAGTTGCGCTTCTGCAAAATCTCTCAGACTCAAGCAGTGACCCCAGCCCCTTCCTTCGCCAGCCAGAGCATGCTCCCACACCAGCAACAGGTGCCTGCATGGGGAATTACCAAACCGTCACGAAGGGCCCGGCACCCTGCTCACCCCAGGGGAAACTATACAACAGGGCAATAGCTTTCCTCATCCTGCTCCCCCTCTCCCTCCCAAGGGAAGAGCAGAGACCCACAGATGGCTGCTGCCAGCTGCACATCTACTGCCCTTTTCCCTTTCCAAGCCAGCAGGCCTGCAAGGCTCAGCAAGCGTTGCGTCTTGAAGGGCTGGCTGGCCCCTGTCCTCTTAGGCTGCCACATGGCTGTGTTGGCATCAGCCCGCTTCCCTTTCCTGTTTCAGTGTCTTCTGCAGGAGGAAGAAAGTTGTTCCGACCTGTCCCATGCTCTGGTGGCCCTTTGACGACCATAGCTTCCGAGAACCTGGAATACTGTTTTCTTTTAGTTTACTCATGGTGGTTGGTCTATGCCTCTAGCCTGACTGCATGATGACACGAATTATTTGATTCAGACTGTAATGTAATACCATCTTGTGATGAAACGGGGAGAAAGGACTTCACTGCGAGGTTCAAATTAATTTATTTGGACTTCACTTACAGGTCCAATACGTCACTATTGCAGGTCCTATGTGTACGATGACGATTACACTATTGCAATTAAAAAGCAATCCGC
>JAOTQQ010000001.1:23469708-23554063 GCA_026546715.1 Gallinago undulata
ATCTCTGCACAGAGGAAGCAAGGCAGAGATGAAGCTGAGTCGCATGACAACTCCCTGCATCTCACCTATTGTGCTCCAAAACCGGTTCAGCTGAGTGCTCCCATACACATCTCTTGCTAGGGATAAAATTTGGCCATACCACATTTGATGACACATGATGTTCTCATTCATTGCCCCACCTCAAAACCATCCCTCCCCATAAGGAAGGAGGATGTAAGGACATCTGTCCTCATATCTTTGCTTTCAATATCTTGCCCTGCATCAGTCCACGCTGATGACCTCCGGGTCTAGACCAGGTTTGCAGACACTCCCCATAAGAAAAGGTGCTTGTGTCTTAGGTCTCAAGCACAAAAAATATAATGGAGAGATACCATGGCTCCTGTCTGTGAACCCCAGATTCTTTGAAGGGAAAACAAGACAAATCCACGGGAAGAAGCACTGCATGGTCATACTGTATAGACTGCCACATATTGACCTCAAGGCATGGAGTGGCCTGGAAACCACTGCACAGAAAACTAATAGCCAGAAGCCAGCCCTTCACTCATATCCCACTTCCCTTATGTGCTTTTAAGCCATGGTGTTAGGGCCCGAACTAGGCAGGGTGTGTTATGCAGGCCTTGCTGGGTCATAGCAAGAGGCAGAAGACCTTGCTGGAGATGGCAGCCAAGGGTACAGTCTGTTCTGTTTCCCAAGCTTTAAAATTTTGGGACTATTCTACATAATCCTTGTAGATGTTCCACCAGCCTGCTCTGAAGTCTCATGACAGCTGCTACGTACACCCTGCCCTAAACCACAGAACATTCAATTTAGCATGCTGCTCAGGTGACTGAAGTACCAGCACTTTATAAATAGCTTATTCAGGAACAAATTATGTATGTGTCACCCCTCTCTGCAATAAATGTACAAAGTTTTATAGCACATTTGACAAAAAAACTCTACTTTGATTTGGTTTTTCTTTATATCATTTAACTAAAATTTTATGTTCGTGATTGCTTTCTACAACATAAATGCAAATGGAAAAGAAATATGGGGAAAATTACATTGCTAGCAGGAAAAAAAAAAATAAAATGTGCTGGAAGTAAAACAGATGGTTGGCACCTGGTGGTTCTGAATAGCCCTGGGTGACAGTTAATCTTGGAGAAGGAAGAAAGGGAAGGGAAACGTGTCTGTATCACTGTTGCCCTTGTGCTATTTTAGGCTCTCGACGTTGTGAGATCTGGGGTTATTAGCTGTGCCTGAACTGAAGGTTAGTCCTAGTTCCTCATCTGTCCGTACCCCCCAGCACTGCTCCTTCCCATAGCCTGGAGGATGCTGTGTATGTAGACCAGATCATCACCATCACACATGCCTAAGGACCAAGACAGCATGGTACCTACCGCCTCCCAAGCAAAGCCAGAGCACAACAGCAGCCTCTGCTGCTCTGTCTTGCAGTCAGTTTCTCAGGAGCACTGAGAATTGGAAAGCAATCGCCGTGTGGTCACTCCCCATACCTCCATGCCCTCCCTGCTTCCGAAACACACCTACTGTGGATCCAGGCAGGCCACTGCACTACATATTCCTGCCTGAGCAAGGTGACAATCCGTGCACAGAGGCAAGGTTGTGACCTCTCCACACAACTTCACTGCAATACCATCTCCAGTGGTCTAGATGTCATAGCACTTTATGGCCACACACCCTCTCAGAAATAGGATTTCAGAGCTGTCAGTCAGCTACAATTAATCTTTCCCACAAAGCTATTGAGTGTGACAGTAAACACTCATCTTGAGCTAAGCCCATTTTGAGAAATCACTTGAAGGCGAATTGTTGAAAAGCAGACAGGCTGTTTCAAATGGGAACAGTGAGGCCAGCACCTGGACTGATTTGCCTTGGGTCCAGATACAAGGTCACTCAGTAGGAGATGCAAGAAAAAAATATCAGCATATGCTGTATAATGGGATAATTTTAATACAGAAATTGCTCATTCTCATCTCTTATCCACAGAGATTCATTTAGCCAACCTGGAACTTAACCTCCTCCCTCCACAGGATTTCAGTTTGTACTGGTACTTGATGGTATGTATAGCACAGGTAGGAAATTCACTTCTTTGGTCATCTCCCAGGGATATACTACACTTAAGAAAGCAAGGGAAGGGCAGGTGCCAGCACCACTTTTCTCACCAGTGCTGCTTGGAAAACTGGCTGGTTCCAATCAGCCTACAAACAGGTTGCTTCCACCCAAAAACCTGCCAGCAGCAAAGGAGCAAGAGAGGTCTAGATCAAGGTGTGATGGAATAATATTTGATAAGGAGCTCCTATGCCAGAAGCATGACCTTGCATGCTATGATATGAGGTCGAAGGATGAGGCACCACCATCACAAAGCATAACTACAGGAAGGTTACCAAGACCACTGGTAGAGAAGCAGCTCCCTCCTTGTGTTGCATGCACAATGACTGCAATTCCAGTACATTTTGTAATAGCTCTACTACTTCAAAAGACCACAAACAGCAACAGTGTTCAAAATTCATAATCTTAGCCACCTAATGCTGGTTTTCACCAAAATGTCACTAGATGGATTACATGTCAGATTTTGCAAGGTAATTTCCAACATCCTGTTTCAGGAACATCCACTATTTACTTATCTACTGAGCCCTTAGCACCTCAAAAATAGTCACATTCTTTTCACAAAGCTTTAGGAAAATTAGCCCCTCTGGCCAGACTTCTGCAGGAAATGCTGCAAACATTTATGAACAAGTGCTATAACCTGACTGTCATGCCTTTAGCAGCATCACTGTGACACTCGAGAAAGATTTCATCAAGTCTGTGCAGTGTTTTAAGCAGCTTATAAAAGCCACTAAGCATAAAAGCACCATCAAACAGAACTGACAAAAAAATGTTGCAAGAACTATATAAACAACTTAGAACCTTTTTAATACTATAACCATCAGTTGACCTAGCACATCTGTAGACCAGCATCCCAGAACTCCCCCTTCCTAGATCTGCAAGCGTCCTTGAAACACTTGGCCACTGAGCATCTAATTTATCTTCTGTACGTTTTAGGTCTATCAAGTATTTTTTGACATAAACTTTCCATATTTAATAGAATTTCCAAACTCACAGAAGAATTCCCATCAGAGTGCCTCTAAGGGAAGAACTCGGAAGCAGATATCTAAAGTGTTAGCAATGCATCAAAATTCAAAAAGTGAACTGCTGCTTTAATCTGTTTCAAAAGAACTAATCCTACTTCAGAGCCCAGCTACATTAGGCTCAAAAATTCTGCAAGGTTCAGGAATGGCAGGAGTAGTCCAGAAGCACTGTGAAAATTACTTCATTTACAATAAAAAAGCTTAGGAAATCCATGAATTTTGGGGGATAATAATGTCAGAAGAAATGCACACAGGTTGCACCTGCTCTCTCTCTGTATTTCATTCTCTAAGAGAGAAAAACATCCAGACTCTTTCCTTTCCCAACAGAGAGGTATAGGATTGTCTAGAATTTGTTTTATTTTTCAATTCCCAAAGAATATTTATATGAATCATTTACATTAGTAACTGGATATACTAGATAACCACAGATACACGACTTTGGAAATAAGTTCTCACCAACTGGAGTATTTGAAAGTGTTCTGATTAAAAGCTTTTTTTCAAATAAAATGCTTTTAATTATGGTTTTAATTGATTATCTATACTTAACTACAGGTGTTTGCAGGGAAAATATTCTGTATGAATAATTATATGATATGTTCAAAAAAGCCAGTCATATCTGTTTCCACTGTGCAGTTTATTCAGTTTCAAATTAGAAAAAAAAATTACTGTTTGACAATTCACATGCATAAACTCATAAAGTATTGGTTTCTTTCAGTCTTGTATTAAGGCGTTCAAGAATTTCACCTAGGCAGACAAGTATCTGGATTTTTTTTTAAAAAAAAGAACCAAAATAGAGAGACAAGCTATAACTCAGTTTTAATTCTGTTAACAAATACAACCAAAGGGAGTCCTGGTAGTACGCAGTTGCAATCTTTATCTTCTCAGTTGTGTACAGCTGATAGGAGTCAAAGTGATTGGGAAAGAACTATCTTCAGCAAAAGTTTTCTTCAACAGTGTCTCGATTTGGAGTGCTGAATAAGCCATTGTAATGTTATGTCTGCCAGGACAGATAAAACAAAATGAAAAACTCAACAGCCTGTTTGCAGAGTGTAAAAGGACAAGAGAACACCAACAAGTTAATACAAATAAAACAAACAAACAAGCAAAACAAACCTAGAAACCACAGGCATTTAATTTACACCTAATTAAAAAATCAATACTTAAAACTCCAGGTAGATTCTTTTCTGTTGGTTTTTGTTTGTTTTTAAATTATGTGCATTTTGTGTTCTTGAAATATGATGACTGGCATCAAGTTCTCTAAGCCAGAGATGAACTGTTGGAAAAGCAAAGATTTAAGATGACCATAAAATGAACTGTAAAATCCAGACTGGAATGAAATGCAGTGTGAGAACAAAGGCAGAAATAGATGACCAGAAGGAAAGAGAAGGGCAAACATCTGACAAAGCATTAAGAAGCCCATTTAGGTAGGTTGTAGGAGTCCAAGGTCTCTGAAAGACATGCAACATTAGACTAAAATTTGATGGCTGAAATTGGTACCCCTCCTGATGCAATCTAATGCACTGGGCTGAAAACTGCAGCAGTTCACAAACTGATTCATGAGCAGATTAGACTTTTTTTGCCTCAAGGCAGTAACATCTGTCAGGGAGGTAGGAAGGTTGTCAGAGGGCAGCAACAGCTCTAGCCCTCAAATTAAAATTTGTTGCCACATCTGTCCTAAGTTCAAGACAGCATTCCATGAATATCCTGGCAGACCAGCGTAGGCAATGAGACTGCAGACAAAAGCATCCCACGGCATCTAAAATGGAGCTAATAACTATATACTAATCTTCCACAATCTTCCAGGACACAGAAACTGGCAGCTTTACACCTACACCTCCTGATGAGACCAGTGAGCTGGGCTGCCGTTTGCACTGAAAAATGACCATCATCTCATTCAGCTGCACTGACATCAATCAAAAATGCAGAGGAAGAAGACAGCTCCCAGTCTTCTCCTTAACAGCCTAGTAGTTTCATCACTTTAATAAGCTAACTATATTTTCATTATAGTTTTTCATTATAAAATATATTTTCCAGTCCCTATGTTCTTGCCCAACCTCTTTTCAGTTTCTCAAGGTCTTCCTCAAAATATGGCAACCAGTGCTCCTGTAAAGCCCACACAGTTCTGAACAGACGCGATATACACAGTCTGCTCCCATTTGTTATTTCTTTGAGCAAATACTCAGGAACCAGGTTAGCTTTTCTAGGCAAAATGTTACACTGGAAGATACTTGACTGATGCTCAGTTAAGATTTGACTCTTTTTCATCAGGACTCCCACAAGTAAGTGATCTACATGGTTCTGCACTAATGATCATTCTTCTCATTATTTTCCTGTTCACAAATTTTAGCACGCATTTTTTGCATGCTTTTCTCCTCTAGGCCATCCATATAAATGAACCAGGATCAAAACCTTTTTTCCCCAGGATCCTTTCAGAAATTAGGCTGGTTTTACGGGTTTCTAGTCACAATACCACTTTTGAGATTCTCCTCTGCAGCCTTGCCAATTTTATGAGGATCAAGCACTGCATTTCTAAAATCTCAATGGCCCTCGCTGCCCTTCACCCACGCAGATATTCCTGACTACGTTGTCTTCCTCAGTCCTTATATCCCTCAGTCTAATCTTCCCCAGCATAGCAGCACATCCTGTGTATTCCCCCCACTCAGAGACAACTGTTGCATCCCAAGCTGCAGCAAAACTAGGTCTGGCCTCCTTTGAACCAACATACCCAAATGCTGTACACCATTTCCAGAAGAAGCCCTCACTGCCTAACACATCCCCACACGTATCTGACATCTCCTCCAGCTCCCTGAAGATCAGGTATCACGATATAGTCTCCTCACCACCTCCACGACCTGGTCCTCTCTGCCAAGGATGGGAATTTCCCCTGCTGCTGCTGGAGAAACTGGCTTTCCTCCTGTTCCTGCTCCCAGCATCTCTCATTCCACTGAGCCCTATAGAGCTGCCCAGATCCTCTAACGAGTCTGGCTTCCTCAAGGAAAGCAGCTGTAAAAATCTACCCAGGCTGCATTCCTCCCATCCAGCACCATGTGTCTTAGCAGCCTGCAGGGGAGAAGGGTGGCATGGAGACAGCATGCCCTCGCGCAACTGCTGCTGCTGGCTCAGCCTTGTGCTTCACCCCTTTCTCCTGCCCTGTGGAAGGAAGGGAAGGGGAGAACATGACAGAGGAAAGGGACAGAGAAGCAGAGGAAAGTGAGCAAGAGAGAGAGGAAAGGTCTGTCGTGGTTTGGGCCGGATTGACCACTGAAACAAAAGGACAAGAAGCAAAGGCGAGATGGGAGACAACTTCACTGACTTCAGGAAATGATCCACTCATCTCCAACAGGACAGGGCCATTAGTCCTTCAGCCGGAGGAGCATCACCATACAGCCACATGCATGCAAGGTCTGCTCACAAGTAAAATCATGTATGGAGCAAAACACCAACGTTTATTAAATATCCCGTAAAAATTGGAAGGCCTTCATACACAGTTACTATTTTTCAGAAGTAACACAGTTTATACGAGGGCTTCAATTACTTTGAGTTTTAAATATGCTTTTCCAAGGTCCCTGTCAAATTCATTTCTTAATTTCTTGTGGAACCAAATAATTCTACAAGTGTCTTTTAAATTACACATAATTCTATATTAAAAAATACAATTGCATGCAATATTTGCAACAAAATCTTTCACAGAAAATTGATATTTTCAATTATATATTGGAGTAAGATATTCAAATCCCGTTAACACTTTTAACATCTGAGCCAAAGTAGAAAGTATACCCTCATGATGCTGTAAGAAAAAGAAGCTTACCGATGTTATCCTTCTCTTTACACGAAATGGAATAGCAGCAGATTTCTCTGTCTTGAATAGCTGAAAGGTTTCTGCAGAAAAAGGAATTATAAAACAGTAGTGTTATAACTCCACAAAGACTGACAACAGAACTTTCCATTAAATTGCATGCTTTCTGCTTTCCACTTAGTGTGATATCTTCAGATATCAAATTTTTAAAACAAGCTACTGCCCACAAAACCCCCTACTTTTCTAAACTATAAAGATTAAAAGGATATTTTAAAAGGAAGAAACTGCTTCTTAATTTACTTATATTTCTTTCTGGGAATTTCCCTATTCCCATTAGATTTTCTGAGCACTTTATTTTTTCATTTATTTATCCTCACACAAGTGACACAGACATGCAGGAAACAGATTACTTTCCTGGAGCAGAAGGAGAGTGGAGGCACCAAGAAGGAAAGATTCCTGAGATCACACAAGATAATGCCTAATTAAGTCTAGTCTAATAAAGACGTCTAATAAAGACGGCAACTGGTGACCTCCCTGGACTTCAGGAGATCTATATATCTAGAACAACAGGCTAACGGGATCCTGGGCTGCATTAGGAAGAGTGTTGCCAGCCGTTTGAGGGAGGTGATCCATCCCTTCTTCTTAGCCCTGGTGAGGCCATAGCTGGAGTAATGTGTCCAGTTCTGGGCTCCCTAGTGTAAGAGGATGTGAAGCTACTGGAGAGAGTCCAGTGAAGGGCCACTAAAATGATAAAGAGACTGAAGCATTTCACATATTAGGAAAGGCTGAGAGAGCTGGGACTGTTTAGCCTAGAGAAGAAAAGGTTCAGGTGGGATCTTACTAATTTGTACAAATACCTGAAGGGAGGCTGTAAAGAAGATGTAGCCCAGTGACAAGACAAGAGGCAACGGGCACAAACTGAAACACAAGAGGTCCCCTCTGAACATAAAGAAACACAACCTGGTCTAGTTGGAGGTGTCCCTGTGACTGCAGGGGGGCTGGACTAGATGACCTTTGAAGGTCCCTTCCGGCCCAGATGATTCTATGATTCTATACTTATTATCTCTGAGGGTGACTCAACACTGGTACAGATTGCCTGGAGAGTTTGCAGAATCTCCATCCTTATGCATACTCAAAAGCTTTCTGGACGTGGTCTATGGTATTCAGCTCTAGGTGTTGAGCAGGTGAGTGGGCAAGATGACCTCTAGAGGTACCTTCCAATCTTAGTCATTCTGTGGTTCTGCATTTCCTAAGTCCCAGTTTAACTGCTTAGCCTTTGGACCATGCTTCTATACTGAAACTTCACTTCACTTCACTTTGCTTGCACTTCCTATTCATTAAAATTATGCGATTTGAGACACAGAATCCTATTCTGCAAAATTATTGCAATAGTGGCTATTTTTACAAAACTGTATGTTTCCTTTACAAATACCTTTATAATGCATCAATTGAAGTTAGTTTCAGTAATCTGTAAGTATATGCTTTGGATACATGCCAAAAATACCTGAATTGCTTAAATTTACAGACAGTAGTTTGAAACAGTTCTGTTCTAATGCCATTCGAACATTAAATCGCCACTACAAAGTAGTTGGAAAAGTGTAAATGAGCCTATTACTATCTATAGCAGTTGTATCTTCAGTGATGGGAAAACAGGGTTATCTGAAATAACTTTATACAACCGAAATAATAATCAAGGGATGTTCAAATCTACTGCAGTCGGTTATCAGCCTAGATTGCTATTTCAACTGCCAGCAGAGCTCAAAGAGGAGCATCTGAGAATGTAAAATTGAAGCTGTTATAGCTGGTTATTGCCATAGACTACCAACGACTTTCTCTTACATATCAAAATGGTTATCGAGCATTGGAACAGGCTGTCCAGGGAAGTGATGGAGTCACCACCCCTGGAGGTACTCAAAAAATGTGTAGATGTGGTGCTTAGGGACATGGTGTAGTGGTGGACTTGGCAGTGCTGGGTTAATAGTTGGACTCAATGATCTAAAAGGTCTTTTCCAATCTAAACAATTCTATGATTCCATGAATTTCACAGTGTTTCAGCTTTTTACACTAGCCAGCTACTTACAATTTCTCAATTAACTGCTTTTCATCCAGTGCACCTGGGAGGTCTCTTTTATTTCCAAGGACTAACACCTGAAAGAAATCATTCATATTCAAGTTAAATCCAGGAGCAATAAAAATTTATTTTTGTCTTTAACCATTTGTTGATATTATTTTGGAACTTGAAGCCAAATATTTAGAACACAAAAGCATACATATTCAAAATGACCCATGACTGTGGGAGCATCATGGAAATCCTGCTCCTAGCCAGTCAGGTGCTGGATGCACACCCTCTGAAAACTGGATCCAATTATTTTTGGGTGCATCAGTATCAGAAGTCTCCTCTGGAAGTGAATCTCTCCATTCTGGATGGCATTATGGGATGGTGTTAGATTGCACTAAGTGGATTCATTTTGCATGCAGCTAAATCTGGAAGAAAGCATGCACGAGGTGCACTCAAGCCACCAAAAGATATTCAATCCACAGGACCAGATTAACATTAATCAAGAGTAGGGCCCCAGAAGCAGAGGGTGGGTCCTTTCTAGTTTTGGTCTCCAACTTCTTACTAAACAGCCAGGCTACCAAAACATGGATCACCCAAGCACCAGCCAAATGACTGATTCCTCTCCCTCCCCTTTTGAGCATCCATGGCAGAAATCAGAAGGGCAGCTAGTAGGAGTTAAGGCAGAGAAATGCAGAAAGTTATCAAATAGATGCTGGAACTTTAAAGTTCCTATGCAATACTTAATGCTTCAAGTATAAATTAAGGTCAGATGAATGGGGTGAGCACATTCTAATACAAAGTAAGCAATGGAAGGTTTTTCTACTTATGATTGCATTATTGTTTTCCAGATGCGTTACAATTCTGAATCAAGATTGTCCATTATTTCCCATGAAACACATTAAAACTCATTACTTGCAGCCTCAGATTAATAAAGCTATGTTAAAATCTATAATGCCAAAGCCTGAGTACAATAAATTGAAGAAAGTTCAATACTAGTTACTACCTATGAAATAAAAATAAGTAAAAAAATACATTACTGCACCTTGGTAATTACTTTACTGGTCAGGCTGGGCGATTGGGATGTGATATTATAACATATAAAAGGAAAGGAACTTAATTAAATACTTCTGAAGATATGAGAGACCTATCATTTCAGGAAGAAAAAGTGCAAAGTAAAACAGGATGTGAAGACAGTACAGAGGACAGACAATGTCACTTGCCGTGAATAGCGTGACTATAGATTTCTGTAGGATTTGTTCAATATGTACATAACATAAAAAATGGCAACAGTAATACAAAACCTTATAAAAAAGATGGAGAGTCACTTGAAAAATTCTCTTTCGAAAACAGACGTGAGAACTTTATTCTCATGAAGATTCCATGTGGGCTGTCTGTCTACTCATCCTCAGATGACTTTGATCACTTGCATTAGCCAAGTATCCAAATATTTGCTGACAAAAAAGGGGCCAAGCAAGAGCCATCAAATTGTGAGTAACTTCTTTCTGATCTGTATGTGCCATCGTTTTCTTTCTTATCATCAAAGGTATGAACTCTTGCTTGGTGATGTCAGCATCAAAGATCAGTGTTAAGCTGACTGATTCCTACTAGCTCTAAATTGGCAGATTATGTTTAATTAAATGTTAGTCTCCACCTGCGTAATTCCTCACTAGAATTTCAGTAGGATATACTATCCTGTGACACTTCCTACTGGAGAACAGATGTGTATTTGCATTCTTTCAATACAGTTTAGTTTGAAAACTAAAAAGTCAAGAAAAATTAGAAGTCCTGACACAGAAAAAGTCAAGCTTTTCCACAATATCTGGAAGCAGAGGACATTATTTGATGTTAGTGCTTGCCAACCCTCAGAAAGACAAATCTCACATGCCTTAAGATACTGCCAGAAACATATCTGGATCACCAGTTCAAACCCAGCCAACAAGACTGACTGGAAGTAATTACTGTCTGATAATGCCGCACGTGAAAATGAGTATTTTCCAAATCTGTTCTGACCTTTAGACTAGAAAAGATACAAACGCACTGCAGCACTGATAAGATGCTGAGCCCTCTGAAAAAAACAGCACAATAATTTTTCTAAGAGTGCTCAATGTATCGAGGCTACATCATATTTAAGCTCTTACTTTCAAGAGTCCAGAGGAATCATGAGGAATTCATGAGGATTTAGACTACACTGTCTACATGCAAGTAAGAATAATAATCAAAATACTTACTGGAATTCCATGCAGTTGTGGCTTATCTATCAAACTGTGCAGCTCATTCTTTGAAGCTTCTACTTTTTCTAAGTCTGCTGCATCCACCATGTAACTGCAATGGGAATAGAGTTATTTATGGTACTGTCCATTGCTTGCAATAAATCATCTGAAATGTGACAAATGTGTTTGCATTGACAGCAGCATTTACAGAGTCCTGAGCTCTATAAGCCTTGTATTTATTAATACAGGAAGATACAGAATTAAATATGGGCTGTGGGGAAAAAGTGGCATGGAACATGCAATTAATGATATGCTTGGGTTGGTAGATGTGTAAAATACACTACTGCTATCACGTTAGGTCTTCTTATGTGATGGAGGTGGACAGGAAGAAAAGCATCTCTACAGTAATAATATATATTTTACAATACTTTACCTATGGGCATACACAAGAAAACTTACACAACTGCATTGACTCCTCTGCAATAACGCTCCCACATGCTTCGAAACCTTGGCTGCCCTCCAATGTCCCATACCTGGAAAAGGTAAGAACACCCCAAACCCAAAACTTTTTTGAACCACACAGTACTAACAGAACAGAACAAAAAAGCTCCTACATGCAGTATGCAGGTTCTATTAACAACAGCTTAATATATGCAGTTTTTAAGTGAGTGACTGGTCTTCTCAACCCCTTCTAGTCAATGGAGAGAGACAGGCACATTCACAGGGCAAGTCAGTCTCTGTGACCTTAACAGCTCTGAGTGTCCATTTGGAGAACTCTACCCTTTCCCACTAACTGCAAGAAGTCTTACTCAGATACCAAAGTGGATTCTGCAAATGCACAACCTAAAACTCACAAATAATAGCATCATTGTATGAAAACAGTTACGAAGTTGCATACTTTATGGAGCTAGGGAGACCTGAGTTAAGAATGCCTCAAGTCTTCAGCAGGATAAAAACAGATATTAAGTAAATAAAGAGGTGGTTGGAGAGCAGATTGAGCCTGTGTAAAGGATGATAGACTCTTTGGAGCCCCAATACCTCCACAGCTCTCCCATTTGTTCATCAAATGTGTTTTAAAGGACACATGGATTAACTGATCAGAACCAGAAAGGAAACAGTAGTGCAGGGTAGGACTAGAGTGATTAATCAGGGAAATTTAAAGAAAGGAAGCTCAAGTTCTGCTTGGGATTTTATAAAGCTCCAATCCTGCAAATACTTATGCATGCTATTAGTGTCCAGCAATCCCACTGAACTCCTTATCATCAAAGGCCAGCACATTATTTTTCTGTACAGGAGTTATTTATTCTGCTTTGCTTGCAAAAATTCAGTATTTTTGGTGGATAACAATAATCTTGTTTCGAAACTGTCTCCAAGATCTAGGATCTTGGAAAGGATCTAAATCACGCAGGCAATGGCTACGTTATGATGTAGCTGTTGCAGCTGCATCCTAAGACAGCTGTGTTACAAGTGACACATCTATTAAAATAATGATAAACACTGAAAAAAAAAAAGGAATGGATTTGTTCCTATGTCAAAGACAAGAAGTAATTATTTCTTATTTTAATCAGATTCAGCTATCAAAACAATGGGTACTATACACCAGACCTAGGAGGCATATCCATTACAGCACAGACTAAATATGGAAGTAACATACACAGAAGCAAATTTTCTTAAGAGCTGTTTTCATATTTATATTTTATAAATCCAAGCATATTAAAACTGCTATGGCAACAAAGACTTGCACAAAAGAGCGAGACTTAGTAGAACCTTGGGGTAATAAGGCCTTCTTCAACTAATGTGGCTATATTTTTAATTTCACCGTCCATACATCACATTAATGTATCAATTTATCTATCATTTTCAACACCTTATGTTCATATTTTAGAGAGAAGTATTTCCCAATTCACTATTAAAATAATTCCATGATTGATATCTTACTCTTCCTTCTGGCATAACATTAGTATATCAGCTAAATGTAGATTGCCTTTGAACCTCTGCATAAGATCAAGAATTTTACACATTAAAGAGAGTTGAGTGAACTTCTGACCATGAGCTGGATATCAATTATTATCTGACTGACATTTGAAGTGCTTTTTCAAAATTCTTAATAAAATAAACTTTTATTTTAAAAGGTTGAAAGAGGTGAGTACACAGTTTAGTATTATAGTTAGATGACAAACCTCACACCAATACTAATTATTCCAATAACTCATTGGGACCTTGAAACTATCAGCAACCATCTGGTGCACATCTGTGTGTCTGGAGAAAGAAACCAAATTACTGTCTTGGTAGATCAGAGAAGAAAGAAAGGGAAAGAGGACAGGAAAGGCCAGTAGCAAGATCAGATTTTTGGAGATTGACAGCAATTATTCCTGGTAGTCAGAAAAATCTACAAGATGAAGTAGCCTGGACTAATCACAAAATAAATAATACAAGATAAAGAAATACTGCGTTTGTCCATGTTTGATGACATACTGTATCTATACTATATTAAATAGCACTGCAGAACAAGTAGTGTTCTCATTAGGAGAGTCACCTTGAAACAACGGAAAGATAAGTCATTTCCAGTCAGTTTCCCTAATAAGGCTTACAGCTATTCGTCAAAGTACAACATGAAGGACAGAAGTTAGACTAGTTCTTGGGAACCCAGTTTACATCAATATATTAAGATATAATTATCTGAAATAGGTAAAGAAAATTAATGCATTAAATAGATAAAAATAAATCCTCACCTCTTTGCCTATGAAACTGAAATGGTGCTAGTAGTAACTTTCTAATACTCTTTATTATATTGAATAGACAATGACAGAGTTAACTACTCTCAAACCATTTCCACTATACTTGACTGAACAGATAGAACTGTGAGAATACAAGAGGCACTCGGGAAGGAAAAATGTGAGGTCTTAGAGGTATTAAAAAAGTTTTCTTGCATGAGCCTTGCATTTGTACATCACCTATTTTTGTATCCCAGTATATAATACACATTAAAAAGTATATTTTGGGTGTGAACTGGGAGAGGCAGGAGATTCTAGCAGCAGAATATACAGCTAGCTATAAAAAGAAGTTTATTTTGTCTGGGTGTTTTTAAAGAGACTGGACTTCAAATTGTTCCCAGGGCTTTTGTTGGTCCTTCAGGAATAAAATTTTCATAGTATTTACAAGATAATTCTATCCCTAGAAAACCAGCTGATTTTAAGAATCAGAAAATGCCTACAGAATGACCAAACAAAAAAGAGAAAGAGTTTCTTTGATACCCAGTACCATTGCCTCACAGGAGATTAAAATCTCAAGGAGTTGTTTAGGCTCAATCTCAAAGGCATACATCTTATTTCTCATACATCTATATTTTATAAATCACAATTTTATTTGTTCCTGTCTACTCCTATAGAGTACTAATTCTTATCGTGCTTGTACAACCACACTTCCATAAAATAATAAAATGTTTCCATTTGTAAACTAGATTAAACACCATACTTTGGAATCATCATTTACCACAGGGCTTGTACTTACCTGCTAAATCAAATTCTTCTAAAACAGAAATCTCTCTGTACAAGTCTCTTGTTCAATTTCTTCATGTAGATCTAAGGCTCCTTAAGACTGATATGTTTAAGGAGCAAACTTTTTTTTTTTTGTACAGAGGGGTATTGTGACAGTTGAGCAAAAATGCAACTGGGGTATAGGTTCAAAGGTTTTTCGAAAGCTTTCAGTTACAGGAAGGTTCATTAACAATCTAGTTGTTTTTCTTTTAATTAGCTAACATTGTGGAAAGGCTTGACGGTTAACAAGGAAGTTGCAGGAAAAGATTTTCCAGACGCATTTTCTAGATGTCAGTTTTACATGGCTTTTTTTTTCAGACATGTTGGGTAGGATATTACTTGTGGACAGAGATCATCGAATCATATGGGGTTGGAAGGGACCTCTGGAGATCATCTAGTCCAACCCCTCCACCAGAGCGGGTCTACCTAGAGCAGGTTGCAGTGTGTACTATGACATGGCTTCAGTACCTATGAACTCATGGTAGTCAGCGAAGCCCAGACAGCTATTCAACCCACCAGATGTAACATCTTCTTTAGGATGACAGAATTACACTCTAGGCTCGGTGGTACCACCTAGAGCTCCTCTGACTCTTATTAAAGGAGCTTAACCCTCATTGCAACTTTTAGCTGGTTATATTCAGGCATCTTAATTTGCAAGCTGAACCCAACACTACAAATATCTGAACTCAGAAACACATCTTTCGGCTTGGCAGTATTCAGAAAATACCAGCCATAAAACCTAACCTGAACAAACAGGTGAGGAAATTCTAAACGCAGAAGAATATTTGGGCAGAGTAAGGGCATCAGCACGTTATACACAAATGAATCCATGTATACTGTGTATACTGAGATGTGACTAAGGAGGTTATGCGTATGCAGCAAACAGCCATAGCACTCACAGCCAACTCAATGTGTAATGGCAGGGAGTAACTGGAAAGCACGGGATTAACTTCCCTCAACTTCAGCCACCTAAAATGTAGGCATCTAATCCAAGTGACTAATTCTCTGCGGCTACTGAATGGATCAGAGGGCACCCACAGCAGGAAATGATTTCATCTGTCTTGCCCACCTTGCCCACCAGCTGAACCATTCCTGCAAAGCGCTCGCTGCTCCCCTCCAAGTTTAGACACTGGCCTGAGGTGGGCTTCCTCCTTTTTACCTGGCTAAGCTCAGGGGACGCAAATCCTAAACAGTCACCTATTCTAGACTGGAATCTTCAACCAGTAGTGTTCAGCTTCCCTGTCTAATAAACAGGAAGAATAAAAACAGCTAAATCAAATAACCTTAACTTTTTTAAGAAATTGCCCTGTGGATATAAACTATAGAGCCTTACTTGTATCAGCCAAGTAACCTATTATGGAAGTTCAAATACCTTACAACCTATCATCCTATATTTTGGAAATGTCTTTACAGTTGCTCTTAAAGCTGAAGAAAACATGCTACTTGGTTACATTTTCTGCAGGCAATACATCCCAGAACACTATGTCTTTGAAATCAGTCTTGGTTCTTTAAAGAACCCTGTTGTCACTCTTCACTGGCAATAAAGTCCAACTTTTAAACATTTTTTGCAACTCGGCACTTTATTTTAGTCACGTCAGACAGAAAAAAACACTATATGCACACTTCGCAGTTCATAATTACTTAATTTAATCATAGGACTTTCACTGAAGAATGGGAAATGGACTTAGACTTGCAACATAAAACGGCTGAACATCTTCCACTCCTGAAAACAAGTGCAGAAGCATTTCAGTGGAAGGGGTTATTTCCCAATGACCGGGATACATTTGCCATTTTATCAGAGACACAGGGTACAATATTGGAAGGATCAACAGGTAGATTTTACTCAGGACACAAAAGCAAAGTCTGTTCTCAGCAACGACTTTCTGAACCTGCTGCTGCGTAGCTCCATGTTGTGTTCTAAGGCAGGAGAGTACCAGGGAACCCAGCTTTAGAGCTAAGACTGTAATCATCTCAATCAACACATAACACACCTCTAAATAGAAGGAACCAATCCATCCTAGCCTCAATATTGTGTCCTCCCCAAAGTAGAAAACCCTGATTCTGCATGACCACATGCAGTCCTCTGTAACCCTTTTTTCATATGATCATGAATCAGTCTCTAGACATCAAAATCCAAGAGATTCTGCTGAAAGTAGACATATACAAGCTATAAACTGAAGGCAGAACTTGCATTTGGAAGACTAAGGGCAAAGACACCAGAAGCAAGGACACTGATAGCTCAGAACTGCTGATCAATAACTACTGTAGTGATTATTAATTTTGCTTGTCCTTGAAGAACATATAACCATGAAAGCAAAAATTAGTATTTACTCAATAGCACAGAAAAGCCAGAAGGCTGTGCAACAGTGTGAAGGCTGAGAAAAGATAATCTAATTTTGGTAAATTAGACAAGAAAAAGACATTTTCCCATGATAGATTTAACCCCACAGAGCAGCTCCCTGGCACTCTCCTCATGTGTCCCCCTTGTCCTCTACTTCTCAAGTGTGAGCAATCCCGACTGATTCCCAGCATTTACCAATGAGACAAAGCTGCTGAGGACAGAGCTAATGAGGGACAGCATTTATGGTTCCCAGGTGTCCCAACAGGATGTTGGAATAGAACATATATTTATATAAACTGCAGATAATTTCAAGCTGGGAGTGGATAAAAAGAAAAGATCAGAATCCTAAAGTATCTGGAGCATCTAGAGGGATGGTGTGATATAAAACTGAAATGTAACACACACAAGTTCAGAATGCTACACTGGGATGAAAGGAACCAAATGCACTAGCACAAAATGGATAATAACCAAGTAGAGGCGAAGGACAAAAAGTCTGAATAGTTCACAACCTAAGTATGTGTTTCAACAGTGTTGCAGAACTTAAGTCAGCATGTACTAGCAGAAACATCTAATGTACAATTTTGGAAGTATGTCCTTCCCTGTCCCCAATGTCAGAGAGGCTCCTATATTGGTTTTGAGCATCAGTCTATAGAACAGACACAGACTAATTTGAAAAATTCCAGAAGAGAAAAGAAAGGGTGCAAAGATATTTTGAAAATATGACCTATAAAAAGGGGTAAGGGGAGCAAAACCATAATGCTTCCCAGGAAATGGCTGCCAGATATAGAAGAGAAGAAAAAAGCAACTCAATTTGTCATGACAGCAACTCATATGAGACATTAGGAAAAAAGCTTTCTAACACTTAGATTGAAAGAAAGTTGTAAAAACAAGGGATGTTGTAGAACCTTCTTCATGGAAGAGGAGATTTTAAGAAACAATTACCTAAGATATTTGGGTAAATACCTGATTCACCTAAGTGAATTCACCTAAGTACAAGTTTGGTTTTGGTTTAGATGACTCCTTAAGATCAACTCTTCATCCCCTTTTTTAGGAGTCCTAACAGGTACTCAGCATGACTGGTGCAACATTCAATACTCCCTGTTCTGACTCAGGACACTGGCTTCTGGCCCCATGCGTTTGTCCCGACCTCTGAAGAGGTTCCTACCTAATGCATCATCCTGTCTCACACTCTACAGGGCACAACTCCCAGCACAGATACAGTCTCCAAGGCTTCTCTTACCAAACTATCTTACCAAACTAGACTGCTTTCATACTTTTCCTTCTTAGTTGATCATTGAGCGATACTGAATATGCTCCATACTTACTCTCTGAGCCACCCTCTAACACTCATTTATCTCCTTTTCACAGAATAACAGAACCACTGAGGGTAGCAAAGGCCTTTGGAGATTGCATAGTCCAACTCATCCTGGTCAAAGCAGGGTCACCTAGAGCAGACAGCTCCAAGAATGTAGACTCCAGAACCTGCCTGTTCAACCTGTTCCAATGTTCAATCACCCTCACAGTAAAAATGCTTTTTCTTATGGTCTAAATGGAATTTCCTTTATTTCAGTTTGTGCCCATCGTCACCTGTCCTAACACTGTAGTCTGGCTGCATCTTCTGGCTACACTGATGAGATCTCCCTGAGCCTTCTCTTCTCTAGGCTAAACAGTCTCCGTTATCTTCACATCTCCTCATATGTGAGATGCTCCAGTCCCTTCATCATCTTCACTGCCCTTTGCTGGACTCTCTTCAGTAGCTCCACACCCTTCCTGTATCAAGGAGCCCAGAACTGGATACAGTAGTCCAGGTATGGCCTTAGCAGTGCTAAGTAAAAAGGAGGGAACACCTCCCTTGACCTGCTGTCAAAGCTCTTCCTAATGCAGCCCAGGATGCTGTTGGTCTCTGCTGCAAATGTACACTGCTCGACAATGGTCAACTTGGTGTCCACCAGGACCCCCATGTCCCTTTCTGATAAGCTGCTTTCCAGCCAGTCAGCCTGCTGTGGTGCCTGGGGTTGATCCTTCTCAGGTGCAGGAGTTTGTACTTTCCTTTCTTTACCTTCAGAAAGGTCCTGTCAGTCTGTTTCTCCAGATTGTTGAGATCCCTCTGGATGGCAGCATAACCCTCTGCTGCAACAGCCACTGCTCCCAGTTTTGTATTATCAGCAAATTGTCAAGCGTGCACTCCGTCCCATCATCCAAGTCACTAATGAAGATGCTAAACAATCCCTGGTGTATATCATTAGCAACTGGACTTCCTGCTGTGGATCACAGCCCTTTTGAATCCTGCAGTACGGCTTTTCCTTACACACAACCATCATAAATCACTGGGACATCTCACAAGAGTTCTTTTTTATAGAAATAATCACTTTTGACTTGAAATCAGCCTGGATACAGTGTGGCCTTTTCAGAGTTAACCAATCCATACAGAATAGCCAGCACTTGCTGAAACACTGCTGGAGCTATACAGGCAGTACACACAGAGGCTTGTACCACTGCATGACAAGTGAGATGATGTTTTTTAATTACCACTGAATAGCAGGATGAAGCATTACAAATCAGGAGGATTCTGTTTCTCTGAGGATGTTTGGAGACTTGGAAACTCTACTATCCAGAGGAGGGAGGAGTGCTGCAACGAAGGAAGCTGAGGAGGAACCCACAAAGCCGCGATGCTCCTCCTCCTCCTCTCTCTGCCACATCAGAGCAAACAGCAAGAAGCTCGGCTTTCCCCTCCCTCCCGGGACCGGCCGGCACTGGCCCGGCCGGCAGCTCCCGTGGAAGGACGCTGGCCTCTAGTGGCGAGAGCCGGGGTGCCGCTGTCCCACCTCCCCAGCTCCCGGCCCCTGAGCACCTGCTCGCTGCTCCCTCCGGACTGCCGTATCCAGGGGGTGCAGAAACTGTCCGGGGCTGCTATTTTAAGAAAACGAAGCTCAAGAGCAAGGAAAATGAAGCTGCTGCATGGCCTGCGTGTATGCGTGTTCTGGTGTTGCTCTATTTCCTTTTTTATATCTAAGAACACCACTGCGAGAATCAAAGGTTGATTAGTTGCAGCTCCACAATCGTTTAAAATAACAGTTTGCAATGTCTGTCTTCTGAGACTCTTGAAATTCGGTTTGGTAATAGATATTTTTTTAGCTACTGTCTAGCTTAGTGAACAGTAAATCTCACCAAAGCAAAAAGACTACTAATACTGAGATGATCCAAAACCAGAGAAATTCCATTAAATCAGATCACTCAGCAAACAAAACTTGCTTGGAATTAAAACCCCAAATTAATTAAGCCATTGATTATTTTTTTGTCAGAAAAAAGTGACATAGCCATCAGTTTTGTTATGAACTACATCAAAATACTTTTAACAAATCCTTAAACGTAATACATTAGGTATTTTGATGTTGAAAATTGTCTTGTAATTAAATATCTCAACCACAACCTCAAAATCCATACAGCTTCCTGCTTAGATTTCAAATACTGCCTGGTAAAATCTTCTTTGCGGCTTCTTTTCTTGAAAAGTAATAGGTGACAGATTTTACTAAATACTTTGACAAGCCAAAAGTTGACAATTCATGGTTAAAGCTGACAGCTTTGTTTCTGATCATTCTCAACTTCGATTAAAGAGCACATGAAATTGGCATCTTCCTGCAAAATATTTTGGCTTGCATAAATCAGTGTTTTTCTTTCAGTGTGGCTCACACAGGCATACCAGTGACCATACTTTTAAACAGCAGGATTAGACACTAAATATGAGAATAAATCTACTAGCTTCTGGAAATAACTGTCAAAATCAGAAGAAAGTAAAGATGACCATGGTCTCCTTAGCTCTTGTTGCCTTCGGAATTGCATGGAATCTAGAGATAGAACTCTAGTAAAGACACTAGGCAGTGATGAGGCACTAGCATAGTACTTTCTTCTTAGTGGCCTATCCCAAAATACAGCAGAAAACAGATGAAGGATTAGTATCACCTCTTTGTTGGTGTTGCGACGTACTTTGCCTGAGGTGATCAGTCTTACACTTCCTGAATGCCATTTTTCCACTTGATGACTTTTTGACCTAGATGGTTTCTCAGCTTCACTCTTACAGTGTTTACTTGATTCTGTTTTGCAATATTCCCTTGCTACCTTTGAAAAAGCTCAGGTGAAAGATCGATCTGCGTACCGTGAAGATGATTCCTGCTATGTTTGAAGGACCTCACAGGTTTAGTAAAATAACACTTTTTTTTTTTTTTTCCAGGAATGTTAATAGCTGACAATTGAATATCATAGTATTTCTATGAGAAATGTAACCTTCTTTGTTGGGATAAAGAGGTTAAAGAAACTTTCACTCTGAATCCTCATTGACTAGGCTGCAAATAGCTCTTCAAAGGATTCTAGCAAGAGGCATCCCCCTCACCATCCTTTTGTCATCAACTTACCAGCAAATGGTATCATTCTTCTCACAGTAAAATAATTCTGGAAACTTTATCTAGCCATTAGGCTTGTGAGATTTTAACAGCTTACCTATATACAGGATTTAGTGATGTACAAGTACTTCATCTTGACAGGATTTAAGGAAATAAGCATCTATACATACACCCTACACCTCTTACTTTCACAGTACGCTGTTGTAGCAGAGACCATGGGAACTGGTTAAGATAAATTATTTTCCTGTGCAGACTGGCTTCCAAACCAAGTATTGCTTTTGAAAGTAATAAACATACTAATAATGTTAGCATTAACCCCTTATTCTTAATGTCTCAATTATAACAACTATATATAACATGACTTGGGAGATCAAAGTGTAAAACAAGGCACAGTTCCACAGAACCTCCTCCCCCTCTTCCCTTTCAGAACCTGATTTTGCAGTATCTTTTGTGCAGACAATCCAGTACCAACTTATTAGTCATTTCCTTCACCTACTTGAACTATCCTGGCTTAGAAAATACTTTATTTTGAAGATTCTATTTGTAAATGATTTCTCTCTGTCTAGTTGAATGAACCATCAACAGCTTTGTCATGTTCTTCCATGACTGACAATTCCATAGGGGCATCAGCATAGCACTCCAACTACCCTTATGCTTTCTCTATATAAACTCTAAATTATAGCCTTATTCTTCCTATGCAAAAGACAGAAAACAAGGGAACCGAAAGGGAATTCCTATTCCTGCTGATTATTTATGAACCAGGTGGAATGTAGTATCTTTTTTATTGACTGTAGCATCTATGGACTACTTTGATCAGTTGTAAACCAAGGCAGATGTGATGAAAAGTGTATGGAACTGACATTTAGGAATAACTAAAATAGAATCCTCTCCTGGATGAATTAGGAAGCATTGCTAAAGCTCAAGTGGAAGGTACTGTTTCGGTACAAATGTGCTCTTCTGAAAGAGAGTGGAAGGCAGGAGGACAAAGAACACCTGCATGCCTGAAAGAACATCAAGAGAAAAACACCTCTTTGAGTAAATGAAACCTTAAAACAGTTTGACTACTTAAACTGAAACAAACAGCTTTTGCTTGTGAGTCTGCATTTGATGTTTCGTATGACAGTGCTAATCACAATTTTCTTACTGGTCACATTCTTCTACACATCTGCCATTGATATATAAGAGGTCAAGAAAGCATGGGATGGCCTTAGGATGCATTTGCACTTGTAAGGCATTACCTCTGATGTTCTTGTTGCAAATACACTATTTGATCTGCTGTCATAGCTAGTGTACATGTTAGTCTGTGTACAATAAAGAAACTATTGGAGGAGAAAATCAACATAATTAACATACCAATCAGACTGTTCTTCTGATAACAATGCCCAGCGACTTCTCCATAAATTCTCTTCCATAACTAATACGAATAATGAATTAATTATAAGAACTAGAAAACACCATCCAAAGTACGTAAATCCTAACAATATAACATTAAATATTCTCTTTTTTTTAAATACTGTTATTGATCCATCTGAATCCACAAGCAGATGTGGAGACTGAACAAGCTATGTGTGCAGACTGAACATGTAATTCTGGCAGCCCTCTAGCAACAGGCAGTGTTAGTTGTGCGTAAACGTTTGCAGCTACCAGAGTGGAAGGATGAAGGAAAACTTTGTTTTTCTCACCAAATGGAGAAATTGCTTTCTTCCTCTCCAGAATCTGTGCTGGTGTTCTGCAACCGCCTAGTACCTGCAACAATCCATCCAGGTTGTCCCCAAAATGCATCATTTTGCCTGTGTCTGTATCCTACTTTCCCATACTGTGGAGACTCCAGCAATCACGCAGCTGCTTGGGGAGCACATTACTTAGGTAATAGGACTGGGGAGAAACTAGCATGGGGGTGGGGTTGGTTTGGTTTGGTTGGTGGTTGAGTTTTTTAAGCGGTCGCTTTCATCTGGATCAGTTGGCTGATCTGACTACCACTTTGCCATGGGATCACCGGTGCTGATGGAAAAGGGGTGCGAGGGTGCAGGGCCAGTCTTTAAGTAGAATGTAAAACCTCATACCATGATCTACTTCAGTTGATTGTAAAAGCTGATCTTTAATTTGCCACCTTCACTAGGCTGGCCTGATGCCCTTTTAGTTTTCCCAGAAGGTAAGTCTAGTTTGACCCTACCATGAGGAACGTCATACTGAGGTTTAGAAGTGCTGCGACTGGAAGAAAACCAGGTATATTAAAAGGTTACTTTGTAACCTAAAAAGTTACAGAACTTTTTTTAGGAGGGGCTGGTTTTATTTCCCTTTACAAGAAAAGATTCTGGTTGGAAAGCAGAATTAGGACTCCAAACGAATATTCAGAAGTTCTGATTTTGATGAAAAAAGTCACTCTTTTGGGAGAAGATATTGGGAGAAGAATATACCAAACTACTGTTAGGCTGAAGTTCTTTCTATAGCAGAGTTCAGCTCTTTGCTAAACAATACATGGATGGCTGTCGAGACACATTCAACAGAGGAACCCAAGACTAAAATTTCTTTTTTTTTTTTCTCATTTGCTGACAAATTCACTCCTGGATTAAGCCAGGACATTTGTTGCTTCCTCTTTAAGGGACAGGAGCAGGTATTTTGAGGAATGACTTGTTTGGGGATCGGCCTTTCTGTGTTCATGCAAAGGGATGAGACATAAAGAAACCAGGCAGTGGAAGAAGGGAACATGTTTGATGAGGAGAAGCTAACAGGCATGAGGAGAGTTGGAGGGTAACTCCATAGCAATGAAGAGACGAAATAGCTCCCTCCCAATGAGTATACCTTCTTGTTATGCAGCATGAGTACTGCCCTACTGCAATCAAAGCAGATGTTCCCATAAAATTCGTATTTCCCCTTCCGAGCCTTACCTTACATGTAGCGTATGCATTATCACAAGCAGAGCTGGCCACAGAGAAATGAACCAGCAGATGAAGAAGAGCTTGGATGATCTTTTATATACTGAGAGTAGAGGCAAAGAAGGGCCAAGACCAGAAGTGAAACTTCATTATCAATCAAATTCCACAGTTTTTCACCAGCTTCAAACACAGCATTCAGAAGAACTAACAGAAAGCATCACAAAATAATAGCCTCCATTTACAAGAAAAAGCTGCATAACTGTTACTCAGCAGAATGTGCACCTTCTGCACTACTGCTCTCTCACTCTTTTTGATTCCTGCGTCTCGAGAATAAAGAGAGCATACAGGTTTGGCTGCAAGAATTAGTGCTGAGAGGCTCTGATTCTGATCACCTCCATTTTCTGCAGATGCAGTCCACCTGATGCAGGCTTACTCATATTGCCATATAAATTCCTCTGTGTTTTCATAGAGCTGGCCACTGTGTAAAGCAATGCCAGTCTTGACTTTTTACTTCAAAGAAGAGTTTGGGCACATTGCATTGAGTATTGCAGTGCTCATCGTGTGACAGTTTGTTTTTTGTCAACTCAAACACACACTCCATCTCACTGGAAAAGAAAAAAAAAGTTTAGGTTCTATCAATCATTTCCTTTCAGGAAATACATTAATTAAAAACGCTTTGTCTTCTTGCTCACCTGCTCTGTGATAAATCATGTATGTATCATGATGATCAGACACAAAGTCAAAAACTTGAGGTTATCAAAACAATAATGATTGTCTTCCACTTCCTTTTTTTTTTTTACTCCATTTTACTCCATTTTTCTTCTAAGCCTTTTACAGCCTTTATGGTGGACCTAGTTTTAAGATACTTATCATCATATATTTTTCACAATCTGCCAAAATTTCCCAGGAAATTAAAATAAAACTAAAATATGGGTATAGTTAAAAGAGTTTTTATTTCAGCCAAATCTGACATGAATTTCAAGAGGGTATATGGGAAGGATGGTTGGGGTGATGAGAGGAAATAGTCTGGTGACATTAGACTTTCCATTCCAATAGCTTTCAAAAAACTGCCTTATCAGGCACCATAATGTGCAAGCAGTTGTAGAGGAACTTAATGATTATTGTAACAGAGAAGTAGATACACAAGTGAAACGTACAGCTAAAGGTGCTACAGTCATGTGAAATCTGAAAGAGTATAGCAAGATACTATAACCAGAAACAGACAGGCAGCCACTGTATTAACACCACTATGGTCACTTTAATTTTAGGGGTTTTTACTTCAGCTTTAACATCTCCCAACCAACAGAAGTCCATTATCCCTTTTACCTTCCTTTACCCGTTCACTGTTTAGAGAGAATGGGAAGACAGTTAACAACTACTTATATGCACATTACAGGTCATTTCAGAAAATTCTCCCTAGGTTTAAGAGTCACAGCAAACTGGAGGAAAAGAATACCTTTAGAACTGATGGCAAAAGGAGAGAAAACGAAGGGAAAAAAGGAAAAAGTCAAGGTAAAGCCAAAACTATATTCTCTTCACCTAACTTTAGACAGAAGTTACTAATTTGATCTAGACTCATCAGCCACAAGAGAGAGTGCCTTAATGCTACTGGAATATACTCTATCTTGATGCCTACGGCTTGAATCACAACCAAACCAGCATCATCTATATTTCTCTATAGGCTAAGAAGTGGTTCCCTGACAACTTTCTTCCATTAGACATATATACTAACGTTATGCAAGGTAAACTGCAGTCTTTGCTGAGATGAGTAAGTTAGAGCAGAGGGAGAGGGAGTACCTCCAGGAGTCAACTCAGCTCCCTTAGTACCTCAGAATTTTATGACCTTTCTAACCCACAAGAGTGTAACAAAACTTCTGCCTGGCATGGATATAACGTAATCAGAAGAACGTAACAGAGGAATGTACGACTACATGCTTTTAAAAAGTTTTTTTTTGAGCTAGAAAAATAAATAAATGATCCTACCACCTTAAAAGATATTTCCTACACTTTCACGTTCTAAGTTGAAATCACTTTGTCTATTAGCAACTCACTCTGTATTAATTCAAACATGCACACCTACCTTTATGGTAACATTTCCTTTTGTTATTTTTCTCATATTGAAGCCCACTGTAGGAATCATATCTTCTGTGAACTGTCCTGACTAGAATAGGAAAAAAAATATTTATTATCAAATAACTGATACACAGCAGATAAGTTTCTCATTTGCAATTTAAAATTCTTACTTTACAACACTGTAAAATATCACATTAATTTTCTGCAAGAGCACTGTCTAGAACTTCAATTAATGCATAGTCACGCCAAGGAAGACTGTTCATTTCAGCCCCTTTAAATGATCTTTTATTCTCCTCAGGGACAAAGATCACCCCAGAAACCACGAGACTTCAGATAATTTATCTGATCCTTCAGCAAACCAGAAAGCAGCACAGTCAAAATATAGAATCATAGAATGGTTTGACCTTTAAAGGTCATCTAGTCCAACCCCCAATATGATAAAATGTGATAAAACTGATTATACCAGGATTTTTTTCAGTAGTTACTCACTACTGTTACCAACGGTTTAACTCCACATTTAATAAACGGTGAAGGCGTACCCATGTAGAGAGTACTACATGCAGACCCTTTCCTTCTGAGTAGGTGGCACCAGAGTAGTTCCACTGTGGAAGCTAAGAGAACGCCATTAACACAGAAAAATACAAGGTACTAACTCAGCACACCATAAACCCAAAACATAAAATCAAAGTGCTGCCTCCTCCCCCAGTTCAGAGGAATATTTTTATAAGACAGATGCTTGTCATCATGCCACCTTATACACCTCTACCCACTCCAGAAGACAGCTTTTGAGGAGAGAGGTGAAACGCAGATCCATGTATTTCGTTATTAATTCTTACTTTTCAAAATGTATCATTAATAAGATATAGTGTATCCTAGGCATGGTGCATTAAGATATGCAGTTGGTTACTTAACAGTTATGTCTACATGAAGGTCCAGGTGCTTCCTGCAACATATACAACAGTCCTGGGTTACCACCCATCCAAAAAGGACAGCAGGACCTTCTGGACTTGACATTGCCTCTCCATATATCATTCTGCTCATAATCCCTTTACCGACTTCATCATCCCATCTACCCTAGGGTTTTTTGGTTGGTTGTTTTTTTTTTTTTTGGAAGAAAATAAAGGGTATGTGGACAAGGAGGGAAGCAGGAGTGCTCCAACAGGTCCTTCCCATCTGACAAATGGATGATCAGAGCTTCAGGGTGCACCAGCGTAGCTACATGCCTCACAGTGTGCACACAGCCTTCAGCTACCCCTAGTGCTATTGCTGCTCTCTGTATGCTTTCTGCAGCTTTTCTCTTTGCTATTCATGGCAGAGTGAGAATACACTATGCCTCCAGTTTGTGTTCACAAACTAAGATTAATAATTTTTAATCTGGGACTTTAAAAGCTATATAGACTTTAACAGTTACTGGATCCTCTCACAAGATTTTGAGGTTTGAAATTAGATCCAGAATTAGATTCAGGCAAGAAACAACTTCCTTTAATTACCTGTTCAACCGTACCTATGGGAAGCTTCTTGCTAGAGTCTGTACTATAGACATCTTCCCCATCTTTTTTTTTCTGAAAGTCTCTTTTTCTTCCCCTTTCCTTGCTTCAGTGACTCGTCAACAGCAGAAGGAAAAAATGGTGAACACCTGCAGCCTCATGCAGATACATGTACCCAGCGGTGACATAAGTTTTTAATTGGGTGGAGTAAGACAAAGCCAATCAGTAACCATCTCCTGTGGCAGGCAGTGGCCTAATTAGTTAGAATATATAATACACTTATTTGTGGAGGACAGACATATAAACACATATGAATGCGTAAATCCTGAGGATGTGCCATCATTACTCAAGCACAGGAATGTCTGGAAAAAAGGCTAACTGACTCAGGAGGCTTTTGCTTAAACAAACTCATAGAAAGTCAGAATTCCATTTTTGTCAGCAAATTGTACACCAAAAGTAATACATTATAATGGAACACAAAAAAACAAACAAACCCATCATAACTGCTCTGGTATTTGAGATAGAGTGCAAAGAGTAAGTGTCTGGTCTTTAGCCTTTTCTTCTAAAAATTTTCCATTCTGCTTGAACGGAAATAGCTACAAAGAAAGTATTCTGTTTACAGTTCTTTATTTTCCCACACAATGAAGAAAAGAAAGTATTATGTTGACTCTTTTGTCAGCATTAGTCCAAAAAATCTTGATTACTGTGCTTTGTTTCAAGTGCTATAAGCACCATAAAGTAAAAAATCTGTTCTATTTTACTTGCTAAGGAAGTTCTACATGACAAATTACCGATTTTTGGTGAATCTTCAAAATGTGCCAACAAGTTTATTGTTGTATCTCAGTAAAAAACCAGATTTTTATCCTGACACAGATTAAAACAACTGGTGCTAAGAAGTTTGCAATGTCCTCTCTAAATGTTGCTGATTATTGAACTGATAATGAATACTACCATAACCTCTTATGATAATGACCACGGGCCAGCCTCTTACTCCATTACATCAGTGCACATCCATAGTAAAAGGCAGTGACGTTATCCAAGGTTTCCACTGGTAACAGAGGTTTGTCTTCAGGGAGGAGACTGTCTCAGAGTGTTTATCCAGTGTTAGCCTGATAGGATCTCTGAATACTACTGCAAAGTGGAAAAAATAGTAATTTCCTACCATATGTTTTTATGATCTGTTGCTATCTGCATTTTAAACAGCCACTATTTTGTGATGGTTATTTTCATCTCGTCACACTATAGCCACATACATACAAACACGCATAGAGCTCCCAATCTATTTGCCATCCCCATATAAACTGTATTCAAGAGTAAGCTATTATCTATTGCCTTACTCCCAAATTCTTCAGACCCCCTTCTTCAGTGATTACCACGGTGCATCATCTCCAGACTCAAAGATTCAAAAGCTACAAAACCTGCAATGTGTGACACTCCTCAAGTTAGAAAACACGTATGCCTTGTAGAACATTCTTAAACAATACATTTGCTGGCAAAATCAGACCTGCAGTGCTCTGGTATTCAAGATATTAGCACGACAGAGACAAACACATATGATGCCATTCCACAGGTGGTGTAGCATGAATAGATAAAGTTACATGCTACTGTTAATGAGGCCTCTGAACTGTTGTGTTCTCCTTTGCTCTGTTATGAAACCAATCCAAGAAGTAAAATAATTTGTTGGGCCTCTTCCCCCTTCCTCACCAAAGCCTACCCTTGGGAGATGAAGACTTCCAATGGGCACGAGAAGTGCTGAGGCCCACGTTACCAAGCCCACCTGAGTGTCTAATAAAGTAACTAAAATACCAGTTTCACATCTTTTCTGTTTATTGACTGCTGATGTCCCCCAAGACCTAACTTTCATTGTGCACTTTCCCTACCCCATTCCTTTTTCTCCCGCTCTCTGTCTCTACTTCTTCACTCACACTCATTCACAACCTCCTACTTTTCCCTTAACCCATAATTGTATTTGAGAACAAATAAAGAATACCATATACTCATGTCATCACTGCTTCAATCCCTTTGACTTTAGGCCCTAGGCAGCCTAGTCTGGTTTTGACTTGTGTTCCAGTAACTTTTCAGGATGAGGACTGAAGAATACCTGGAAACCTTTATTTGGTCGCAGGTGAGCTGCAATACATCTCACAACAGTCATCATCTTTCAGAATAAAGGTATGCACTAAGCTTCATGACAAGTAGTAACCATATTTAACGTGCATATTTGTTTCCATCTTCTGACGGAAAGAAAATCTTCGGGATGGACCCGAATGCAGCAGGGCGGAGAGCACAGCAAACAAAGATGAGGGCTGTACTCAGCATGGCGACAGAATGGAGAGCGTCACGGCAGGTGTCAGCGTTAGCGAGGAACAGGGCTGCAAGGCCATCACCACGGTGGGAACAGAAGGCAAAAATCAGACTTAAATGCCGGGAAAGAGCCGTCAAGGGATTGTGGGAGGCTTTAACAGCGATGCAACCGATGGGAGGGGAGAATTCATTGACATGGGAGTAGTGGCCTTTGGAGGATGCACAATATATTCCCATTTGTTCTGGGATACGCTGGCCGGGAGAAGCCCACTCTGAATCACGGGCAAGAGCCCCGTGCCCAGCGATCTGCTTTGAGACGGGTGCGCTTTGCAGTCGGGAACAGGAGACATTTTCTTTCTCCCTCTTAAAAGCAGTCTCACACCCATCCGAGCCTGCTGTGCCATTCTCCAGCTCGCTAAAGATGCGAGCGCTGCCTCAGCCCCGCCGCCCCCCACTCCCTTTCTCCCTCCCCTCATGACAGGGGGCGGCTTCCCCGCAGGCCCCGGCGGCAAAGCCCGCACTTGTTGCCGGGGGAAGGGACGCGGAGCGGCCGGCTCGGGGCGGGCGGCCCCCTCCAGCCCCGCCGGGCCGCCGCCTCGCCGCCGGCGGCCGCCCCCGTCCTCCCGCCGGCCGCCGCCCTCGGCGCCCCCCGCCCTGCCCCCCGCGGCAGCGTACCGCCAGCACGGTGAGCAGCGTGGTCTTGCCCGAGTACTGCAGCCCCACCAGGGTGAGCTCCATCTCCTCCTTCCAGAACAGCGAGCGCAGCCACTCCAGCAGCCGCGCCACCAGCCCCAGCATCCCGGCCAGCGCCCCCGACCTGCGGCAGGCGCCCAGCCCCAGCGGCACCGCCTCGCTGCTGGGCATGGGAGCGCGGGGCCAGGCCGGGCGAAGGGAGGGGAAGGGAGGGAAGGGGAGGGGAGGGGAAGCGAGGCGGCGGCCGGGCGCGGGATGGGGCCGGGGGTCGGCGGCAGCGGCGGCGAGGCTGGGCGGGGAGGCGAGCGCCAGGCTGGGCCCTCACGTGATGGCGCCGCCGCCCTTCTCCCGCTGCCACTTGCTGCAGACAGGGGAGGGGTTTGGGGTGGTTCGGAGTGGCGGGGGGACCGGGTGAGCGAGCGTGAGTCAGGGCCGGGCGCTGGCCGGGGGCGGGCGGGGAGGCGTCCGTCGTGTGAGGTGACGGAGCCGCGTCCGCTGCGGGGGGGCGGCTCCCGTACGAAATGGCGGGCGGGGCCGGGTCTGGGGCGAGGCCGGGCGGGGCCAGGCCCGGGGCCTGGGGCGGTCCTGAGGAGGCACTGCAAGGCCATGGGGGTGCCGGGTGTCCCTGGGCACCGTGAGGTGGCCGGCTGGTCGCTGGCGGGAGTGTCATTCAGCCACGGCCTGAATGTCCTAACAAGGGATGGCCTAGGGCCTCATTATCAGCACTGGCTCATGGTGGGCTTGGTCTCCTTGGCAGGATCGATTTTGTAGGACCTTCACCTCTAGTGATGGCAGTTTTCACACCTCTAGGACCTTCACACTTCCCATGAAACTCCTCTTGAATTGACTGTTCTTCATTGTGTAGGGACAAACTTTCAGATCCAGGGCTTACTGCAGTTTTATTTGTGGTGTTCTCTGATGGCTTTTGGAGGATCTCCCTTAGCATGCGTCATTGCCTCAACAAGAGACACTTGTGAGGGTGGTTTTGTACAGTGGGCAACGATGGGACATGCCCCTCAACAGGAATCTTCTGCCTGCACTGGATAAGCGACATTTAGCAACCAGTCTTGCCACACAGTGTTAGAGAAGGGCTTGGTTTTCCCCATAAATAAAGAGCTTACACTCAGCCTGGATCCATCTGCCGGTCTGTGAAGTTGTCACTGGAATTGGTGACCTACAGCAGTCTCTGTTTTCTTACAGAATTTGTGCAGGAATTTTAAAATTCTGCAACAGTGCTTAAGGCTCATAGTTATGGAATTTTAAAGAAACAACACGTTGCAAATACAGTAATATATTTTGAAAAAAATGCATTTCAATCATATCCTCATAAAAGGCCAGCAGAGGATAGGCAGGTAAATTCTAAAACATTAATTCATTTGTACACTGACTGAAGTCTCTTACAGTGTCTAAGGGGTCAAAATATAATATATGAAAAAGTCTTGGAGGGTTTGTCCAAGTTCAAAGATCTGTTATATTGTTTGAAAGTCTGTTATATCTTTTGCAAGCTCAGAGGACATTTATTCTTGTAGCTAAAAGCCTGGGCTGGGTCACAGAAAGCCATAATTCATTATCCCATGCGACTGTAGACAAGCTGCTTAAACTTTCTGGGAAACATTTGACCACTGCTGAAATCTTTTCTGTCTTGTCTATTGAGATTTACACACTTCAGGACTAGTTTAGCAGTGTTATGGGGCCGTGTAGCATATTGAGTCTTCCAAGTGTTTAAGTGATAGTAAAGCAGCTTACTCCATTGCAGAGACTTATTTGTGCTATAAAAATTTGTTACAATGGGTCTTATGTTTCGGATGGTGATGGTGGTAATGCTAGAAATACATAGTCAGCAAAATCTGATCTGTACCAACACTGCGTATCCAGGTATTTCCGTATTTGGGTAGAGACAAGATGTTTGGGACCTCCCCCCTCTAGTTCAGAGTACTGCCACAGAGATCCAATCACATTATCTGTAGTTTAAAAATGGATTTTAGTGACAGCTGAAGATCTTAATGAGAAGTAATCTTCAGCTGAATGAAATCTCCAGGGAGCAGAGCATGAGAAGAGATGATGTCTCACTCCTGTATTTTCAGGTTTGTCCTGATATGCCAGATGTTTGGGGGAAAAAACCCTGTAGAATAAGCCGCACATCTTTTCTGCCAATGAGGCACTGCATTAGTGAGAGACCAGACATCTTTTCTGTTTGTAGGCCAGAGTCAAGCAGCTGCTTTGCTAAAGAGAATGGAAAGACTGTATTGAACTTCCAAGTGAAAGCATTGCAATTATACCCACCAGTGTCTTTGTACATTCTGCTGGCTGGAGGATCACAAACTCCTTAGTATGTATCTTAATTTTTCTCACATGTCAGTGAAGGAAGGAGCGAAAAGGGATTTCTGCAAGGATTGTCACACTGACAGAGTAGGGAGGATTAAGGTTTTTAACTCAAGAACTCTGCATTTTTGATGCTTATGTTTGGTATATGCAGCATGAAAACTGAAACAACGCATAGGATTTAGAGACAGTCTAAGTTCGTGTATTATTAGTCCCAGCAGTAGGGTACTTCGTGCTTTCTTGTGACATTAACAGTATTATCGTTACAGGACTGCAGGGAGCCCTTAGCCTCCCTTTGAAAGGAGGGTTGTTAGGTCCCTTCCTCAGGAAATCATCATTTGACACTGGCAAGTGTCATCTTGTCTCGACCTGCCGGGTAGCCTGAGGGAGCAGTGTGCTCCACAAGGAGACTGCCAACAACTGGCATATCTTCTCTAGAATCTTGAAGATCTGTTGAATAAGTACATTTTTCTGAGATGAAAACAAAAACAGAGAAGGGTGACAGCGTATTGTCTGATGTCTGTATATATACACAGCTGAACACCATGCTCTGGAATTGCGTGCACAGAAACAATGTTGGCTCGATATATAAAGTAGTGTTTCACATAAATTTTCATACTGTCTGTTTATGTCTGATTACTAATCAATAAATACTTTATCAGTTATAAACTAAGGGATATACAAGTATACACTGAAAAATGTCACGTAATTACTACTAGCCAAGGACACCTATGATCAATACACCATGATGGTGGTAACACATTAGTGAACATAATGAAATCCAGAGTTATTCCCTTAAGGATGCTAATATTGATAGTTGCCCTTTACCTCCCTGCCCTTTACTTTCTCATATCTAACAAGGGGACAACAAATGCAGGACGATTTTGCAGTCCTGAAAACTACTGACAGTAAAGAGAAAAGTAGCTGTGAAAGGTTCAGAACGCCTACAACAACAGAACTGTTCTCTAAAAACCCAGATCCTTGAGTGGTGTACACAAAAACTTAGGATTGATCTCAAATACTGTGTGTTTATATGACTATCATGATTAAGAAAATACCATGATGCTGGGTTAAATTTCAGTGGAGTCTTTCCAGAGAAATAGACAGGAAGGTCTAGGATTGCCATGCATCAGGAAGCATTTAAAAGTCTTAAGGGATGAAGTTGGACCAATAAGCTTTTTGAATCTGTTCCCAGCCATCTATACAATGGTTTTCAATAGGACAGGCAAAAACCTGCCAAGAAAGAACAACAGAAAAGAAATTTCTTTAAGAAAAGATGAAATTATTGTTTAGTAAAGCAGTTTGGGTTTTTTTAAGACATGCAATAAGCATTGCTTTTTATAAATGTTGTTCTTTGAAATTAAACTTGTGACCCTGTCTTGAAATCTCAGACCCCAGTTTTGGAGGCTGTTTTGCTTTGGCAGAATGGGTGTCTGCCAGTGCAAAGGGACCTGCACACTGGGAAAACCTTTCAAGTAAGTTCTAAGTATGTATGCTTGAAGGCTGGAATTTGTTACCTTCTTAAAAAGGTCATCGATGTTCCATAATTGAATATGTTTTAAAATTATGTAACTGTCTTTGCTTTTTGTTGTTTGTATTGAAAAGTGATGGAGAGGTACATGTACAAATCTAATCTGCGCCTGGGAGCTGCCTAGTGCGTATTGCACAGGGCTGAAATCTTCCACGTGATTCTTTGCTAATATACAACAGGGTGTCCCAGTGTGATGCAGGGATTAAAGCAAATTTTGCTGGACTCCTTGGGATGCCAGTCACATCCTAGGTTGTCTACAAAGTAGTCTTATTGGTCTGTCTCTCAAAATCTCTCTCCATGTTGTTATTTTTAATACAGACAAGCAAGAAACTGTAAAGCGGGGACTAGACTGTGATTTCAGTTCTGTTCAGATTCTGTAAGTGGTAATAGCCATCTCTCTTAAAAGTGTGAATATCTTTGTGTGTCTCAGAATAAGCAGCACAATAAACCATGTCCAGATTCTTCAGATAGAGAAGTAGAATTTCAAATAAAATTATACCAAAATTTCTAGACATTGAAGGAGAGAACTGGAGTTAGTTAAATGACTTTCATTTAGACCACTTCATAAAACCCATTCAAGTGTTTCCCAGTTCTTAAGTATTGCCAGCCTGAATTCTGCCTAAAAGGGAGAAGTACAAAATAATGAATGGCAATCAAAGCGAAAGGAATGTTCCTCTAGTATTTAATCTTTTGAAAAACAGAAGAACATAAGAAACTGAAACTATAAGGCTACAGAGACAACTAGTGATTACAAGAAATGCAGTGAATGGAAGGTGAATATTTTTCTTTTGGGGGGGGGGGGTCTGCTTTAGGGGAATGCATGTTTGGCTTTGAACAGGAGATGGTCTCCAGCAATACAAGGCATAGCTCCCCTTTTCCTTCTCTTCTTCCTTACTTTCTGACTCCATGGTGACTCTTTAACACAGAATATAGGCAAGACAAATACAATACAGAACAAAACAATATATTTGGAAAATAGTGTAATTTTACACAGCATGTAGCTGGCTTGAATCTCGCTGTGACAAGCTTGTAGGATTTAAAACATGAATTGCAGATACATGTAGGTAACATAAATATCCCAAATGATATTTATGGATGGAGCTTAAGAAAACATATTTCTGTGGACATTTTATTGCAATAGTCTGCTTTCTTCTCACCTTCCTTTTCTGGTCCTGGCTGTTCTCAATCAAAAAGACATGGGATCAGATGGATAGGTCTAATCTAACATAGCTATTACTGTGTTCCTTTATCTTTACAGTGGGCCTCAGGGAAAGATTGTATTAAATATCAGATAGATAAAAAAATGTTGAATGAGAAGAGACTGGTCTGTCCACCTTCCCTATTGCTTCACTCTTTCAATTCTGCAGTTCACTTCCTCTGCATCCACTGGGAGGTCCTGGTTGCTCCATCTCAACTTTTCTGGGATTTTAACTTTTCACTCCTCTTCTGATGATTTCACTCTTTTCTTGTCAGAGATGCTCTGCTTTCTGTTACCTGGCTGTTACTCAAAAACATTTATCGCAAGACTTGTAAGCAAGCTCTCATCACAAATCCAGAGTCTTTCAGAGAACTGGATACAAACAAGCCTAACCTCAGGAAACTTTACCTATTTGTGATTTTAAAAAAGCAGCGCAGTGTTTGAGCACAGTTTTATGTGTGAACATAAAATTTTAACCATGTTAAAGCGTTCTGCTGAAAAAAATAAAGCTTCCCATAAGTCATACAAAATACGGTAAGACATTACCAGTGACATTTCCAGTTTTTAGAAATTCTTTGATTGTTATCAAAAGTCCAATGGGAAAGGGAGGGACCTGAGTTACAGAAATTATTCAGAAGACATACCATGGCTTTTGTTTACTCAAGACCAAGTAACTCATAAATCAAAGCTGCAGTGAAGAAACTATATTTTTACAGAGGTGATCAAAACCAGCTGGCTTCCTTTGTTTTCAACAGTCCATCACATGCATATTTTTTATTGATTATTCTACTTGGAACATTGATGGCAGAGATACCTTTGGCTTGTGGACTCAACACCATAACTGCAATGAGAAAATTGTCCCTTCCTCTTGATAACTTGTTGTCCAAAAGCCATAAAACATTATTTCTCCATGTTAAACCTAAAGCCTTTACCTATTTTTCTGCATGTCTATTATGGCTGACAACCTGTAAATTCAAAGACAGAGGATATAATACGTGTTTTCTGCTAAATTTAGACATTAACTTTCATAAAGAAAGGGCTACTATATTGAAATCCCAGGTATTTCTATTGGAGAGGCAGGTTGTATCTATAGGTGGTGGTGATTTATGCAGATCATGCCTAGCTTTAGGGAATCTTTTTTAATCTATCCATGCCAGCAGCTGCTCTTCACCCAGTAGAAGTCCAGCTGTCTATTAAGCATCTGACATAATAATCTGGAAAGGATATTTTATCAAATGAGCTGCAGTTAATTGCTTCTAAATGCTTAAACTGACTATACATAAATCACAACTGGAGTCCTGATATGAAACCAGGAATGGTTTTCTTCTGAGGTATCTCTGCTACTTTAATGTTGCTTTTGGCAGTGAAATAATACTAGGCAGATAGTCTTAGTTCCGTCAGCAGACTGGATCAAAAAGGGAGTCCTAAGACTGGGGATCACAGGCACTGGGAAGTGAAGGAAGGGGCGTCACTGCGTCTTGCAGCCTCCCACTGCTGTATGTTCCTAAGGAACACACTGGTTTCCACCGAAGAGACTACCCAGGAAATAGTCAGGCATAGACCAAGTCTTGCACTCACAGGCTTTTGTCCAAATGGCACCAACAGTCCTACCCAGTTGCTAGGGCTGGCTGGACAGAAAAACTAGGACGGGTGACCAGTGCCCATAAGGAGTGCAGCAGCAGATCAGATGAGTTGTGGGTGTTGGCCTGGCAAAATGACTGAAAGCCAAGGAAGGAACCTCTAAAATAAGAGGAAAAGCTTGGGAGAAGAGGGGGAGAAGAAAGAAAGAAAGAAAGAAAGAAAGAAGCATAAACCACGACAGCTCAAATTTAAATAATGAAGCTGTAATAGCTGAAGTCTACATTAAAGTTAAAACCCTTTGAAGAGTTATGAATAGTTATGAATATATTTAATTAAAAAAAAACCCATAGTGTCCCTGTAGACATTGTGAAAAGTGGAGAAACATTACAGTAATCAATTTTGTGCTGCAAAGTCCCACAGGTCTCAAAATTTGGCACAGATTTATGCCAAATTTTAAGAGCTAATCTTCCTATGGAATGAATTTAATTCCTGCATAGGGCATCAAACCTGTTGACTGCTGAGACTCAATAAAATCCAGGCTGAGATGTATTTAACTGGCTTAACTTGGAGTATACAAAATTACATTATCAGCGATACTTGTGGGGTTTTTTTAAATATAACTGTTAAAAATGTAAACTGTAAAAAAATATTCCTTATTCTGGATTAGCCTTCCATATGGTCAAATCAGTGTATACATACGAGTATATCTTTGGCACAAATAGTAGTTTATAGAACTAAACTGAAGAAATACTTTCAAGCTGAAGTGTCACCTATGGAATAGAAAAGGTTACCTGATACAGATAAGACCTCAGAGTTGCTCTTTCAGGAATGATTTTTCTGTGTAAATAAAACCTTTAGAAAAGAATATTCTCACTTTTGTGGGTCATTTATATTAAGCTTCTCAAAATTAGAATTAAACAAAACAGATTAAACATCCTTATCTTACAGGATGAAGAACTACTGAAAGTACGAGTGTCATTTGCTTCTAAATCATATCCAGCAGCAGCTGTGACAGTGTTATATTCTGTAGATGTTATATTGAGTATATTATTTCTAAAGGTAGATTGAAAATCTTCTGTTTCAAGATGTGTAGATAATGTCACCTTACTCTGAGAGGTAAATGGAAATACAGTTCTGTTAGACAGGATCTTTTCTTCAGAGGCTTCTGTATCGGAAAGTGAGTTTGAGGATACATGAATGCAAATATCTTCTGAAATGCAAGCATGGAGGTAATGGATGTCATTTATATCAACTCTAGGTTCACAACTTTGCCCTGCATAACAGTGGCAATCAAATTTTTCAATGAACATTTGCAGATCCTGAAATGTTGGTTGCCCTCGCAGAGTGTATTTTCCATCCTTTGTCATTTGAATGACAATATTCTTAGGGTTCAAGTGAAGATAGTCACTGGAATTCCATTTTTTCCGTGCACAAGCACCAGCATCTTGGCATAACATGTGGCTACAGATTCTGGCTGCCATCGTGACATTGATGAGGTATGGAGTCAAAGTCCTCCTCAGGTAGTTGTCCAGAGTCCTACAGGTATTCTGTGGAAAGAGCATCATATCTGCAGTGTTTAGTATGGAAACCATTACAATGCTGTCATTCTGATTACAGTACCATAGTGGATATCAATGAATGTTTCTCCTGAGGTTTTGGTAATAGTTATAACTGGTTGTTATATGGAAACAAGTTTATCTGAGAAGTTGCTTTATAGCTCAAGGATCACAGCAAGTTTATGTTGGGTGGTTGCTGGAGGTGTTATGGAAAGCACTTATATAAAAAAAGCAGGTGACTAAGCTTTCATTTTATCTGTATGTTTCATGTAGCATTTTGAATCAGATGCATTGAAGGAAGTTACATGAAGGATTGAAGTTCCTTTTTATGTATCTTAAACAGCTTGAAAAGATATCTTGAAAAAAAAATCTCACTTCTTCAGCCCAAACAAATAATTTTTCTATCAAATCATCTCTGTAAGGCTCTTCAGTTTTCCCCTGACCCGAATAGCTAGGCTGCAGGAATAGGGAGCTTCATTTTTGAATGGAAGTATTTGGGGAAGATGGTCAAATGGAAAGCATGCTAAAAGAATTGATCATTTTAATTGATCATGTTGGCATATATTCTGTGTATGCTTGGCACAGGTTAATAACCAGAGACTTTGCAAACTCTTCCTTTGTTTCTGACACTATGTCTCCTTAGGCATTTGCCTAATACCACACATGGATACAACTAATATTTATACCAGTGGAGATCGCTTCGGTGAATCTGAGGTATATGTAGGTTTTTTGTTTTTCTTTTAGGTATATATAAAAAACCTTCCCGAAAATTTTGATTTATGCAGTTCTTGAAGAAATGAGGCTCACAGTAATATTTCATTACTGAAAGGCTACTGACTCTGGCAGATGTAAAGAAAAAGGTGCAGTTAGTCCACAAATATATAGTCTGACTGGGCTGTGGAAAATTCTGTATGTGGCTGTGGAAAATTTGTTTGTGGCCATGGAAAATTCTGTTTGCTCATACAAATCTCAAAATTCAGGCAATGAAAGTTGTTGGTCCCCTATGTTCTGGTAATGGGCAAAAAAGCTTCAGGTGCAACTGATATGCTTTCTCGAAGGCAGGCACATACAAAAAGAAGTCAAAGTGGGATGATTTGAGGAACTGGACACTTCCAGAGCTGCTGAGGTTTATTTGGCCATGCTTTCTGTGACAGGAGGCCCAGTAGTGCTGAAGAGTTTCAATTCTTTGCTCTTAAAGGACTTCAGAAGAATCTTCCCGTGCAGTAGTTTATTATATCTGCTTGCTGGGTATGAATGAGCTAGTTCAAAAGATTTATTTGAACATCCTTATAAGAATGTTTCTCAAACTACATATTTGGCCTTCCTAAAACAAATTAGATTTTTTTTTTTCCTCTTCTGACTCAGATCTTTCTTACAGTGAAATTAATCAAAGTACTACTTTCAACACACAGAACAAGCAAGAGCTGAAATTTCACAGACTGACTCCTCCTAGTGCTTTAAATGTTATTGCTAAGTGCACCACTTTAAAAAGCAGAAGGGTCTTTTAAAAATTGTTCTGGGCAAGCACAAGTAATTTTTTTTCTGTACCTCATGACCAGAATGCAATGAAGATATAGGAATTCTTTCCTTAAATTAACTAAACAAGTGCTAACTTGCCTACAGTTATCATGGTGGCTTGCCTAGTTACTCAGAGCCAACACCAATGTTTTAAAATATTGAACTCTTATTCTGTGTAGTCAACAACAATATTCTTAAGCCTCAATGTGCTTGTTTTTTAACTAGAAAAGACTGCTGGAAATACGGAGACATCATTTTAAAAGTAGAAGATATGATGTAAGTAATCATAGTGCTTTATATCCTTTTCACTTTATTACTCTTTAAAAATGTCATATATGAATATATATAATAATTAATCTGGCATACCTTATTTTGTGTTAAATTCATATCACCCCAGATGACAATTCCAGAAACACCCAGTGCAGCAGATTCTCCAATGGTGTTTACCAGGTCATCCTGAGAGGAAATGTGCAAAGGATTATGCAAATGTAAGTAAGCTATAACATAAGGGCAAAAGGTATAATGCATATATTAAATTACATAGCCAAAATAACTACTTTGAAGACAGCGAGCAATTACACACAATGCAAACATTCTGCTCTCAATTACAGTATTTTATTCTGGGTCTGGGTTGCACAGGTGATGCCAGAAAATGTTGCCAACTATATTCAATTTATATGTATCATCTGGTTAGGAAAACAAGGCTGTAAAACTGACCCAGTGGTTAGGCATATGACATATACTCTTCCAACCATTTTATTTTGCTGCACTGCCTCCTGGCTGCTCAGAGTTGGTAGTAACTGGTTTCAGCAATGCTGCCTGAAGCAGAGGATGGAAAGAAAGCACAGCTTTTTTTTTTTTTTTTGCTTTTTTTTTTTTTTTAACTTAATTTCAGTTACCAGTAAGTGCTAAAGTGGAAAAGCAGCAAGAGAAAGAGCTTTCACCAGCAGGAATCTGTTTTCTCCAGAGAATGGCTCTGGCTTTTTACAGAGATTTATTTGGGAATCTTTTTCTGTCTGGTTCTCCTTTTAGGGTGAGGTGTTGGCCCAGCCCTAACAAAATCTTAAACCCCATCAGAGATGGAAGAGGACTATGGGTAGAAAGACAACAAGGAAAAAACAACATATTGTGGAGCACAACACATGAAAAGGAAGAATGTCAGGATGATAGGATTTAAATTATTAACTAGGAGCCCAGCAGGGACCGTGGCAGCACCCCTTGCTTCCTGAAGGTATCTACAGAGCTGCAGGGCAATGCCTGGTGGTGCTCTATCCAGGATATGAGAGGACACCAGACACAGCATAGTCATCAGGATCACAACCTCTAACTTCCCCTTCTTCATGGCTTGGATGACCAGGAAGAGATTTCCCAGGTTTGTGGTATCTCTGATAAAGAGTTTATATAAAAATGTGAAAGGAAGAATGTAGCCAGAACTGAAATAAGATGATTAGACCTTAATTGGAGCCTAACCTTGACTAACCCATGAGATGCTGAAATACCATTTGAAAAGCTATTTGAGTACAGGTAAGGACAGAATTTTCTCACTAGCTTTTAAGCCCTTTTTTAAGGAAAATAAAGACTCCTTTTTATTGTTTTTTCTAATGACATCAAAAGCAGACATTAGGCTAACCCAGTTTCACTAATTTGTTTTGGAAGAGGCTACTCAAATTTCTTTCTTGACTTAATGTACTAGATATGCTTTCTAGCTTTGTAATATTTTGCTACATGTGAGAACTACTCAGAATAAAATACTATTTAATAAATATAATGAAGAAGGTTTCAAAATAAACCTCCTAGTGTTTGATCATATTTCTTTGATGAACTGATTTAATTTTTAACCAAAATCTACACACTTTTTTTTTCTGATATGAATTAGCATATTTGCTAAATAAGTGCCACCTGCTAATTTCTTTCCGCTTAAATTTGAAATATTTGAGGTCTAGCTCCACTCACCTGGGAGAGATATTCCTCATAGACATCTGTGAATACTGGACGCGTATATACAAAAACTGGAAGAGGACGAGTAGAATTAGAGACGTGTGAAATTCTAATGGCTTCTCGAACTCTGTTGCGAACAAAGAGTTGGGCATTTCTGGAAGATCTTAAGGCTGTCTCTAGATAGACAGATGGATAAAGTGCTGTGCTTTCTTCCCACAACCAATTAAGCTCATTATTTCTTTCTATTTCAATATCTAAACAGGTTCCCGTATAATTATGCGGGTTTTGTTTGTAATCATAGTTATAACAGTCTGGATAAAGGTAATATCCCCACAGACGATTTGGCTTCAATTCTATGCCCAGTTTTAAAGATTCCAACATTATTGATTTTGCTGCAGCTTCGAATTCCATTTTAGCTATATTCCTGGCTTCAGCTTCTGATAGACTGAGGTCTCTCTGCTGAACCAGTTCAATAGATTCCTGTCTATAAATGTCTTTTGATCCCCAGTTCCTTATCCACACAGGCCTCCAGTTTTCCCAGTCAATGACAGCCAATCCAAACTGTTCATCTGAAGGAATATAGAACTGGATGTCCTCTTTGGCTTTTTTCAAATGATTCTCCAGCAGTGACAGTTGGGGGAGACCTCCATTGAACGCCTCTCCTGTGATTTCATTTTTGTAAGGATAGTAGCCAAGCCTGTCGGGATAGAAGAGAGTGATGTTTTGCCCAATGGATGTCTTCAGGGTGCTTCCAATGAGAGAAAAAAAGTCCATGTCCAGCTGCACTCCAGTCCTTTCAATACAAAGTTCTGTAGGAGCATTCCAGATAGAAAGGAAAGGTGAATTAGAAACAAGTGGACGTGCTCTTATGTTCGGAGATGAGCAACAAGAAACTAGAAGAGTGGCGAACACCATACCAGATGCTATAGGATACGTACAGGTAACACAGATACCAAAACTTTGTCTTAGGGTTTCCATTGTACCATATGCAGTGACATTAGGTGCTTCTGATCAGGCAAAATTTAAATACTTTCTGTGTGTTCAGAAGGTTGGTAGTCTGTCAAAAGCCGTACCATACAATATATTTCTTCAGATGAGTACTTATTAAGCAATATTCCTTAGGTGTAAAATAGGATTGTCCCTTATATGAGGCTTTCTGTCATTTCAGACTGCAGGAGACCTTTTAACAACTTCTGAGACCTAATACAGAGAAAGAAACAAATTTAGATGAAGTAAGAGATGATAAGTATCTCATTTCTAACCATGAAAGAAATACCATTTGTGATTCTGAATACATCTTTGAATAAAATTCTGCTTTGAAGGAAAAGCACAATGTACAATCACAGAGGAAATAATTTTTCTCTGTATAAAATTGTATTATATATAAAGTAAACATAAAACTGTCAGTGGAGTGGTATCCAGCGAGTCATGGATCAGAATGAGTTTGCTCGGTAGTCGTCCTGATTGTGCCAGTGACTGGTGACTGTAAAAGTGAGCAGTGTCACACCGTCTTCTCTTAATCAACAGTAATCTATATGTGACATTTCTCACCTATCTCAAAATAAAGTTCTAGGTCTTAATTCACTGATTTTTCAGAGCACTTAAGGGAAGATGCAAAATAACACAAAACTGGAACCTGAAATGTTCCAGTTCATGCAAGAAAACAATCCACATACACTCATTTAACTCAGTGAGGTATCTGAAATATTATAGGTATTCTATCTTCTGTCCAGAGCTCTTTTAAACCGTCTCAAAAGCTGTGTATCATCTTAATGTATGGCCATCTATATGGCCTTGAGGCCATTTGAGAGCTACAGATTAAGTGACCCCAAGTCCAAGTCTGCCCAGGAGTGTAATTCATTAGGAAAGCTAAGATTGTCCAAACACCCAACATTGAGCCCTCACACTTTTATTCAATAACATAATGGTAGTGGTGGTAGGCATGGTGCGGTCAGCAACTTTTACATAGAAGCCCAGTAGCTAAAGCATTACTCTGTGCAGGAACTCACCTGAATCTACTTTCCTTCTTATTTTGAAATGGTTTAAACCTGGATCTGTCCCTTTCCATAGAGACCTCGTGAGGAGGCCATAGAATTTCTAAGGAGAATATAAGAGTGTGCGCAAAAATATAGGAGTCACCAGAAAGTGGGCCACAAGGTGGCTGGAAATGTAAAATCTCTGAGAACAGATATAAAAAAGCAAACAAGATTTTGATTTGCATTTACTAAATTCAGGTAGGAATGGAGACCACAAATCTCTGGTCCCTACATCTTGAATTGTTTCTCTACCTCTGTTTGTCATTTCTGTGACTACTTAGTGTAAAATTTATAAGCTGTATGGGCACAGAATCTTAGATTTATATGGTGCATACAGACAACACGTTGTGGTTATTATCCATTTGTATTTTTTTTATCATGCCTCTGGCTGCATGATTTTCTTTAATTTATTTCAATAAAAAGGCAGAACGTCTCCAACCATCAAATTGTTGCATACCCCAAAAGGTTTGACAGTGTAATGAGAGGCTGATGGAGACTTGAACCTTCCTAAATCCCTAAATCCAGCCTCAGGCCAGGTTCACAACAGAGATTGTTGTTGTAGTAGTACAGTGAGATTCTCTCTGGGTGCACTGAATTTGGTCATGTTTGAATCTACTGAAAAATCCAGATTTGCTTTGATTGTGAGAAAAAAGCATGTGTGAAAGGAATTATGGGGGGCGGGGTGGGGGGGGAGAAAACAAAAAAGAAAAAGAGAAAAGAAGGCAGAGCAGTGTGACCGATAGCACAGCAGCATAGCTTCTGCCAGAATGATGAAATCTAGACCTTTGGGTGACCAAACCAATGAAAGAACCTATGTCAACAAATGGACTACAGGTCACAGATGTTAACACTATCTAAAAATGATCCTGGGATTCTTCATTGAAGAGTTAGCTTTCCTTTTCTGAGGAGCAGGAGGAAACCAAGGACGGACGGAAAAGTTGTACTGAAGGAAGAGATCTCTAGGAGCTGAGTTTCACAGGGGAGAGATTTTGCATTACAGTGCTCCTCAAAAAGTGCTAGAACCCAGACAGTTAGCATCCCAAATTAGCAAGTTTATTTAGCAGACCCCACTTTGCTTCTTTCTCATCCATCACTTCAGATGCTGACAGGCAATAGGGATATTTTCTCTTGTATTCTTTTTTATTCTTTTTCTTCCTGGGCATGCTGCCAGCTCTTGGTCATTGTGTCAGTGGAGAAGCACAATGCTGCTAGCCATTCCTCGTGCTGAGTCTCCAACCTCACTGAGAAGGGAACAACAGCCTATTCAATTTTCTTGGCTTAGAGGTGCCAGCACATGTGAATGAAACTGGCCACTCAAAGGCAGAAGTGCGCATAGCTGAAAGACTGGCAAACAAGCACCAATAGCAGGGATTCTTGGAAGAAGGTTTGGCAGCAGAGGAGGAAATTTTTTTCAAAACAGAAGCTTATAGTCCTGGAGTAGGAAATGCAAGTAGAAGGAGCAGAAAGTACAACTGAGCGGTATCACGCATCTCTTCAGAAGTAATCTCTGGGTGGGTGAAAGGCAGGTGAGGAAGGGAAGCAAAATGTAGCATAGGTGGTGAGGTGCAACGTATGGTAGAATTGCAACAGCTTCTTCCCACCATGACAGCACCTCTGTCTCCTCAGTCCCTCTGCCCCTGAGCCCTGGAGCCCCATTTCTGACCACAAGTCAAGGAACTTAAAGCACATTTTACATCCTGTACCAGAAATGCACAGCTTTTCCACAGAGCAGTGCGAACCTTCCACTGGGATTTTGGCCCTGTCATCCTCATTCCCTCCAACATATTAATACAAATTGCTTTTGTGCCACACTTGAGCATCTGCAGTATTACGCACATATCTCCAAAGAGTTCTCCGTGGCCATTCATAAATGTCCGAGCTCTGGTCAAATACAGTTCTGCACTTTTTTGTTTGGTTTGGCTTTCCCACCCCCCTCCCCGTCCTTCACAGCTGGACTTCCTGGCACTGATCACAACCCTTTGAGTTTGGCCATTCAGCCAGTTTTCAGTTTCATTGTCCATTTATCTAGCTTGTACTCAATCAGTGAGAACATTACAGGAGATAATGTTGAAAGCCTTGCTATAATCAAGATCAACAGTATCCCCTGCTCTCCTCTTGTCCACTAAGCCAGTCTTCTCTTTGTAGAAGGCTGTCAGGTTGGGCAGGCATGATTTCCTCTTTGTTAATCTATGCTGACTACTTCAAATCACATTCTTGTTCTTAATGCTTGGAAGTGTTTTCCAGAATTGTCTTCTCTCTCAGCCTCCCAGGGACTGAGGTGAGACTGGGCTGACCAGTTTACAGTTCCTGGGATTCTCCTTCCTTTAAGATCAGAGTGACATTTGCTTTCTTACAGTCCTCAGAACCCTTCCCCAGTCACCATGACCTTTCATGGTGAGGGTTAGATTTTAAGATTATCAAGAGTGGCTTTATATTGGCATCAGTCAGCTTCTTCAGCACATACAGCTCCTCATAGGGACATACCGTTGTGCCCCGTAGACTCATGCATGTCCAGTTTGTTTAAAAGTTCCCTAACCTGATCCTCCTCCACTGAAGGTAAGTCTTTCCTCCAGTCTTTCCCATGGGTCCAAAGAGCCTGGGATCCCAAAAGACCAGTCTTTGCGGTAAAGACTGAGGTGGAAAAGCCATCTGTCTCTTCCATGTCCTTTCCCATTACATATCCTGCCCCTTTCAGCACTGGCCCCACATTTTGCCTGGTCTTCTCATGATGATAAATCTGCAAAAGCCTTTCATGTTGCCCTTCACACCTCTTGCCAGACTAAACTCCAGGTGGGCTCTGGCTTTCTTAACCCCATCCTTAGACACTCGGACAGTGTATCTGTATGCCTCCCTGTTCACTTGTCCCTGCTTCTTTATGTGCACTTTCTTTTATGTCTCAGTTATGTCAGGAGCTCCTCCTGCCTTTGCTTGATTTTCTGCGTGTGGAGATGAACTGGTTTTGAACTTGGAAAAGGTGATTCTTGAAGATCAACCACCTCTTCTCTCCGGGGCTGTCCCCCATGGGATTCTTCCAAGCTGATCCCCAATTCTTCAGTGTTCTCCTGAAGTGAGTGGTTGTGATCCTGCCATTTGCCTTGTTCCCTCTTTTCAGGGTCCTGAACTCCACCATCTCATAGTCACTGCAGCCAGGACTATTCCCAACCTTCACCTTCCCTGTTTATAACTACGAGGTCCAACAGAACACTTCACCTTGCTGGCTCCAAAGTGACATTTCTTGAGATGGTACAATCTGAGACTTCCAGGACAAAAAAATAATAATTCCATACAGAAGTTCTGAGGGAAGATATTTTTCACATAGGTAAGTACAGCTTATTAAAATGAAATAAACTTATCACACATAATGAGCTGAGATACACTGATATTTGCCAGGACAACGATCTGGTATGTATTTGGTTTTGTCATAACAAAATGGGATCACCTAAGAAAAGACTTGTAAGCGTAGTTCAGCTTTTACTATGCCTCTGGCTCTGGTTATGAAAGATTTCTTGTCTCCATCAAAGTAAGAAAACTACAGGACACAAATCTTACTCTTTTTAAGCTGTTTTTTATAAGTGGATTTTAGTAATAGGCTAATTTGATGTAGAAGAAAAGAGGAAAGCATTGTTTAGAATACTACATTTACTGGTTTAGCTAGAACTGATTTATTATTGGCTTATCTTGAAATGTTTGCTTTAGCTGATTGTTGGGAAATGATTCTTCTTCAAGTCTGGCTGTAATGTACTCTGCTGGGTATAGGTTAATAGGTTATTTTACTTGATAGCTTCCAGTTAAAAGGATTGCCTTTGGCCCAGCCTAACGATGACAGCTCTGATAAATGTTACTCTTTTCAGTCTCCTTGAATGTTGATCTAAGTGAGCTGAGTCATAAAGCTGCCCTTGTCTTTGTCAAAAATTCAATATTTTTACAATATATTAACACTAATAGCTCTGGGGCTACCTGACTAGAAGTACATGCTGATGGATCTAAATGCCCTTAGTCTAGGGAAATAGCTTATGCTTTACGTTTTCCCGAATTTGGCATTTGTAAAGGTTACACATTCGAGGAAATCATATGAATTGTCTTGGTTTAATTATTTCATCATTTTTCTTAGCATAAACTTGACTGCAGAAACACACATAATTGAAAAGGGAAGTCTGCTCCCGTATTTTGGTAGCTACGAAGTCATAGATCTGAGCTATGCTACATGACCCTGAAAATTGATGCCCTGGTATCTTTGGCCAAAGACAGTTAAAAACTAAAAAGGAGGAGTACTATACATAGGCTTGAACTTTACACAAATATTATGCATCACAACCAGATGATGTGTCCCCATCAAAAATCATTAATTGTGCTGTTTGTCTTATATTCAGCAAGTGCCACTAAATGTTAGAAGAATTCCGCTTTGGGTTTTTTTGATGACAATTAAACATGAGAATCCATGTTTAACCTTGAAATAACTAGACTTTTCTTAGTCAAGTCAGACCTGCTAATATTAAAAATAAACTTAAGCCAATAAGCACATGCAGTATCTGACATTCTTATGTTAATAGTCTTAACCACATTTCTCAAATTTCAAACAAAAGTCCATAAAATCTTACCCTGTTTTAGTTTGAGAAAGCAGGGGTGCTGTTCGTGACTTCTAAGGGAGAAGATGGGTGTTACTGACCTGTGGTATCTGTTTGGAACAGCAGCGTGTAAGAACACTTCTAAGCCTGAAATCATCAATATAACTATCATCTTATAGATGGCATAGTTTTCAAATGTGTGTTAACTGTTTTTTGCATTGCAAATGTGTGTGTCATTGCTTATTAATTACTGAAGTAAAATAATAACCGATGTGAAATTACTTATGTCTGACATCCCTCCTGCCCTGTCCTTGGCTGCCCCAGAATGTGCCATTGAAAGAAGTGGCCCCGTTCTCTTCCATTCTGTTCTGGAAGGGTCCTTCTTCTAGATGAAGGGAACAGTATCACTGCTGGAACTTCTATTTATAGAGGATTTACACCCTTCTGCTCTTTTTAGAGGTTTATGTCCTAGGGTAGAGGTTGGCTGTTCATTACAAACAGGTGTCAGAGTCATGAAACAGGCGCAGAAAAAAGGGACGAATAACCTTGTAGTTACATTACATTCCCAACTCAGGTCGTTTTGGAATTTCTAAAAAAGCAGGCAATGATACTCAATTAACACAAGCACACGCAGTGTTGTGAGGATAACGTTTACACTTGTGAGGAACAGGAAGCTGCTCAGAAAGAAGGTCCGCCTCTAGAAGCATGAGACACCTGTGCTGCCCAGCTCACGGCATGTTTAACCTGGTCAAACACTGAGTGTGAAGGATGATCTTTGCATAAGAGGATGTAGCCCTGTTGTTATGGATGCATTAAGCTGCACTGGTCTGTAAAGCCAGAGTTTGGTAAGCACTTATTTTGACAGTGGTTTTTAGAACTCCACCCTCACTTCAGTAAAACCTTCTCAGTTGAACCAAGGTGACTGCTTATGAGGGCACATAATTAATTGTTCTGTTTAAAAATACCTCATTCAAAAGAAAAGAGGAAGGGTTTTTTTTTTTATGACTAAGTACATGGACCAGCAAAACTGGCTAGTGTAGCCAGCATGTCTGATTCAAGAAATGCTTGTCAAGCTACACCCCAGTGCCGTGGCCGTCCTTATCATCAAGAACTGCCAAAACACCTCTTTCATCATTGCTTACTCCCATTGTCGAGTTCTGAGAACAGGGCAATGAGTGCATGAGGACCTGAAGCCTGAGGAATTCTCCAAACAAATTTCTGTCCTGGCATTCTTCACTGTAGCCTGTGGAAGAAATGACAATTTGCCAATGATGTAAAGGTCTGGAGCTGAGCATCCAGGTTATAGATGGCTCTCCTTAAAAATGAGTATGCACAAGATTTAGTCAAGCTACTGTTCAGTTATTTAAATTTGAGTCCTCTGTATGTTTTTAGTAATACATCCCAATTATTTTTTTATCCTTTTTCAAGGACTACTGCAGTGTTCCATGACTAATTTCAAATGTTAGGAAAAACTCTATCCTCTTAATTTTCATTTATTTCCCTTCCAAGTCCTAATTCTCAATTTTATAAAAATTCTTAATATCCTCACAGCCTGTTTATTGATGTTCTAATTTGTTTGTTAGTGAGTTAGCCAAATAAACTGTCTGAACACATTTCCAAGTGTATTCGGAAAATTTCCTTTGTATTGTGTATAATTAGGCTTGGCAGAACTCAGATTCTGTAATGACAGTTTCCATTGCAGAGGAGTCAGGGACAAGATGAAGAGTCCATCACGTGTCACTTTGCAGAGTATTCCGTTTCACTAAGGTTCTTCTGCAAAATGTCTGCTGAATCTCTAGTGCTTTACAGCAAAACAAATCCAAATATATTCTCTATAGCAAGAGCTGAAATAATTAAAAATATTAATAACTAGTCAATATTATATTGAAAACATAGTCATACATCTATCACTAATATTGATTAGTATACAGCTAATTAAAGCACAGAGTATATTTGGGAGTATATTTGGATTTAATTTCTGTACTACCTGATGTAGAATATGGGACAAGTCACAGCCTAATTTTTAAAAGCAACTAGTGGTTTTCTTTGTTTGTTCTTAGTCAAATAGTTAACCCTCTTGAATAATTCTGATTAGAAGACTTGAAATAATAAAAAACCTAATCCCTGTTTTCTCTGATTTAGCCTGTATGTTCCATCTGTTTCTTTCTTCCGACTACCTCAGAAAGTTATAGGCAAAATTTTCATTGATTCCCCTATTCTACGGGACATCAACTGAGTAAATTAAATAATCTTTGAAAGGTTTCATCAAAATAATGCTTTGAAATTCCATCTAAGATGCCTTATGTGGTTTGTTCTGGGGTTGTTTTTTTTTTTTGCAACAGCGTCTTTTATTCATGTATCATTTTAAACTCTTGTGGACAGCAATTTTTACAAAGAGCTGTTAGTGCACATCACAGGGCACTTGGAGTTACAGTAAGAAAACAGGCTTCCTAAGCAATTTACTAGATCTTCTCAGTGAGCTCTTCCAAACAAGATATTGTTATACCTACATGCGTGTAAACAGTACCAAAGGGAGCCCGTAATATGGAGGATGTATGTTCATCATCCCCCGTAGGATTATTATTTTGAAAACCAGGAGTCTGAACTGAACAGAAAAATACAGGATATTCTTTCTTTCTGAGCCTTCACGCAGCACATAAATAACTGCATTACATTTTTGGTTAAAGCGGATGGCATTTCACATCTGCTTTTAAAATACATATTTCCCCCCAGCAAACCGTTACCCTGTTCTAGGGATTAATGTGAAAAAAATTATCTACGTTATGCAAAAGTATCTGTGCCTTTGGAAGAAGTGAGACACTTCTAGAGGACCTCTGCAGAAGAGACAGAATTGTTTTTTTCTTAATCCTTGGAAATAATACAGTTTTAAAATTAACACAGCAGCCAATTCCACATATGAAACAGTTTCAGTCCCAAAATTATGCTCTCTTATTTCTTTTTGGAGAAAGATGATAGTTATGTTCCCTTTTAGAAGTAGGGGAGCAGATGTACCCCTGGAGTAAACCCAACCTTACAGATTAAATAGCTCCTGAATTTTCAGCAGCAGCACTTCATAGCTAGAGCAACAGGAGGTGGAGGTAGAGGGGTCCTCGAAGGGAATTATCCTCGGAAATAAATATGTATTATTAACCTCAGCACCGGTTTATATATTAACATCTGTCTTCACAGTATGTGGTTTCAAGTTCTCTTGTGCTATACCTGAATGCGCTCTCTTTTTAAACTTCCACTCCTGGGACTGTAATTCTTTCCATATTCCTTTCTCCCACATGATCATATATAAATAAATACAATTGGAGGAAAATATGAAACTGCAGTAGAGTAATGAACGTTCCCTCAAGAATAATTTCTCTTTCCTGCAGTGTCCCTTTTCACCTGCTGTTTCTTCACAATCCTCATAGTCTTTTGTTATTTTGATAAACCCACTAATAGCGAGGAGCTGGTGTAATTGCCACCCATCCCTGGAGATAAGCAAGAGAGATGGGTAAGCAGATGTCAAAGTCTCAAAACAAAGGTGAGTACAAAGCTATGCAGAACACCGGTGATTTATAAAGGAGACATTAGCATTATCGAGCCCTGTTTTGGGAAACGGTTATGCAAAGAATTAACAGTTTCAGCTGAAAAGAAGAAAGGAGCGGTTGGACCTGCCTGAGCAAGCACATTAGCATAACCCTTGGAGAAAGCCTAAGGAGAAGGATTTGCAGTGAGGGAGCTGGAAAGCAGAGGATTTGCAGCTCTGAGCAAACACCAATTTTTGTTTGGAGCAGCCAGTGGTGCGGTCCTTACGAACAAACAGCCGGGATGCCCCACCTCACTACCATGTCTTCTTCTAACTGAAATAGCAGGCAAACCCTCCCAGATTTTGAGAGAGTGTGAGAAACACACTGAAGTCCTTAATGTCTTGCATGCTGAGAAAGTGAGTTTGGACCACTTGGACTACTGGAACTGGGACTCGGACAGTTTGTGTTGCTCAGGCCTGGCTCTTGTTGCTTACCTCCTCATCCTCTCTGAGGCTTCTCCTCATTGGAGGCTTCACTAGAGCCCCACACTGCCCCACACCAACCCGCACCTGGGCAGGGACTTCCCAGCATGTGCTCCATTGTTTATAGGCAGCTCTTGCCTCGGATATTTTGTGGATTGCCTTGCCCATCTCTAGTTCACACAAAAATAACTATTACACTACAACATATAATTTACCTGAGCTGAAAGGCTGAAAACATTCAGGTGTCTTTTTCTTTCACTCCTGACTAGAAGCATTCACTAGGAACAAATAACTTTTTACTAAACTTCCCCAAGAATAAGTTTATTCCAGTAGGTTCCTAAAGAAACAAAAATCCATATTAGACTACTCTTCCTATTCCCAACCCTAGAGAAAAATTGCCTAGATGAACAACTTAACCTAAAAAGCTTGAAACAGCTGTTATTTAGTTTAAAATTGTTTTAGCAATTTTGTTGATAGGGAGACAATAATTTTACTCAATTCCTATGACAGCTATATAGTTACAGCTTACAAGTTATCTTTTGTGTGGTTTTGTGTGCTCAATGAATCACTTGGAATGAAAAAAAAAAAAGTTAAAACATGCTGAGAAATAGGTGGCAGTATCACACATGGTTTGTAACAGTGGTGGTTACACCTCATGATTCCTGACAATCTTTCTGGAAAGTCCTGCCAAAATTTACCTCCCCTCACTGAGATTTAAATTTCAAAATAGTAAAAATTTAAGCAATATAAAAATAAGCAGTAAATACTCACCTACATGATTCCACAGGTCAGGTCTTGCTGAAGTGAATGAACAGGTGAGTAGACAAAATAATTAACCTTGTCTGGAAAGGCAGGGCTCTGGCCCAGCCAATTGGGGTTTGTCATTTGGTGAAAAACTTAGCATAATTACAGGGTAGTTGGTTGAAGGTGTCTCCTGTCACAGTTGATTGCAGTAAGTAGTATGACAACACGTAACCTGTTGGAGATCTTACACCATGTTTTATAGTCTACTGAATAAATGCCAAACAAATGCTTTAAAAGAGATCTCTTTCTTTCTAAAGTAAGAAATATTTTATAATTTGACTTAATTTTTCTTTTTTGTTGCAGCAGCATTTTCTCCGATGGAGGTAAAAGTTTTTTCATGGCTATGCAGAAATGGGGTAGAAAGGAGCAAAACTGCATTCTGCATTGCCAAAGCATAGAGAACCCTCAGGTGGTCCATCCACACAAGGCGAGAAACCAGATCGCAGGAGAAGATCCTCCACTGGAGTGGAGACTGAGATTGCTAAACTTGGAGATTGCTGAACCGAACACCACATTTGGCCCTCTGGTTGCTCGCATAGCAATTTGGGCGAGACCACTGGAGCATCCCTAGCAGACGCTGATGTAGGGTTTGTTAACACCTACATTAGAATGGAATGGAATGGGATAATAGACTCTCTTCAGTTGGAAGGGACCTACAGTGATCATCTAGTCCCACTGCCTGACTGACTCAGAGCTGAACAAAAGTGAAAGTATGTTGTTAGTGTCATTGTCCAAATGCTTCTTAAACACTGACAGGATTGGGGCATCTACCACCCCTCCAATAAATCTCTTCCAGTGTGTGACCACCTTCGTGGTGCTTCCTAATGTCCAGTCTAAACCTCCCCGGGTGCAGCTTTGAACCATTCCCACACATCCTATCACTGGATCTCAGGGAAAAGAGCTCAGCATCTCCCTCTCTGCTTTCCCTCCTCTGGAAGCTGTATAGAACAATGAGGGGGCCCCTCAGCCTCCTTTTCTCCAAACTAGGCAAACCCAAAGTCCTCAGCTTCTCCTCACAGGACATGTCTTCCAGCCTTTTCACCAGCTTTGTTGCCCTCCTCTGGATTCATTCAAGTAATAAAGAAATTAAACAACCTTCCACTATCTGTCATTAAACTCCTATCTCTGGTTACAATCACACAACACTTTGAATTGAGGGCTTCCCATGGTAATGGTCTGGCAGGCAGTGCCACAGGTTAGAGCCATTTTAAGCTGTGGACCCTCTGTTATTTTTGCAATATGGCAATTTTAAAATTCTTTCTTTTCTCTCTCAGCATAAAACCAACAACATTTGTTTGTCTTTGGAACTGATTTCAGTCTCAAGACTTCCATTTCAATATTGAAACATTTTTGTCATTTCAAATGTCATATGTTGTGTTTTCTTTGGGTAGTATTTTACTAAATTCTGGTACTCCGTTGCATATCCTTCTTAAATGTCTATAATTATAAATCCCCAAAATGACAAAATAGTCAAAACATTCAGTTATCTTAAATTTTAAGATCAATAGAGTAAATATTTTGAAAAAATGGTTTAAAAATAATAATTTATAAAACTTTTAAAATTATGAGACAAAATAAAGTTGTTTGCTATGATAAAGAATGAAGATGGAACAGAATTTTTCAAAATACATATTTTCACATCATTCCTCAGTAATACACTACATACGATATTTTACATAAGAATTTCAAAACAATATTAATTGGGAAAAGTCTAGAAAAAATAAAAAGCTTTGGAATTTTTAATGCTAATGCTAAAATTTGGGATTGTCTGGGCTGAATTCCTCCACCTGCTGTTTTTGTAAAAGAAAATACCACCCTTCTTCATGGAAAACTCAGGGCCAGCTTTATGTGTCAGCAGAACAAGGAAAATAAGATACACAATAATGAGACTATGTAGGTCAAATTACTGTTGAGAGACTCGTGGTACCAGAAGCCATTGCTGTTTCAGCCCAAGCTATAGACTACAAAGCTTTTCCACTTGACTTGTAGTGGCAGTTTGCTCTCCTGTTGCATCTTTATGATACGGGATGCACTCCACAGGAGTCTTACTGTCAGAATCCCATCCAGCATCATTACTATTCATTTTGTGCTCTAGCATCCACTTCCCTAGTCAAATAGGAATTTCCTCTCAGAGTAACAAGCCAGCTTTTGCTGGCTGCAATATTAAATGAGTGAAATAATTCTCAACATTTGAAGGAAGCATTGCTGTGCTTGGTGGAAGTGATGGTGTGGAATACAATAAAGTCAAGGTGCCTGAGGAGGTACAGAAATGGGTCTGTAGAAGTGTAGGAAACAAAAGGAAAAGAAGAAACGCGGAGAACTGTGACCAAATCATTCTTCACACCTCATTAGCCTACTAGTTTGTCTCAGTCCACCAGCAACATCCCCTCTGGCTTCTATCATCAGACTATTTCTTTCAAAACAAGAGTAGCAGTCGCTGGTACAGAAGGTACTCATCCCCAGAACAAGCCCAACAGGGGGGTGATCTGCAAATTATTTGCTCCAGGACTCTGGGACTTCTCTGTGGACATTGCCCCATGTTAAGAACAGCCTCACTCTCCACTGAATCTGTCCTCTGCTGAGGCTGCCAGCAAAAGCCTTAATTTTGTTTGTGTTTTTATGACATGGACATCTGTCCATTAGGAACTGGAGGAAAGCCACCAGTGTCACGCCCCACAGCTGCCAGCCCATCAGCAGACACTAACAATTTCCAGTTTCAACCCAATGACCTAGTTGCTAAATGTTTCTGTGCTCCTCCAGGGCTCTTGGGTGGCTTCTGATTTCACTTTGATATAACACAAATTAGGAGGTGTTCCTGCTAGCTGTGGGGCAGCAGGAGAAGATGGAAAAATAGAAAAGCCACAGCTGGTAGCTAATAAGAGAGGAGGTGTCTAAAGCCAGGCAGTAAGAGAAGCTCTGCAAAGATATGCAAATACCACCCAGTTTATATCACTAAATGCTACAGATTTAAAAATATGGTGTGTAATGTGCAAAGGCAGAGGTAACCCAAAGCTTCTAAGCAACGAAGGCAAAAATTGAACTCGTGCTGCCCCAAGAACGAAGCATACAGGAATTGGTCCCGTTATTAACCAGTGGTAAAACTCAACATCGTCATTTTGGCAGAAGGGGTTGCAGGGCTGTGGGCACTTGGTGGAGTGAAGGGAGGCAGGGAGCTGGGCAGAGCATGTGGTGTCTCCCTTCCCTGCTCTCCAGCCAGTCTGACTCCACGGAGATGAATCCCAACTCCACAGCTGTTTCTCAGCAGCTATCCTTTGAGCCTCAGCCATGGGTATCGGATCCTACCCACCACGCACCCTATCTCCTTCTCCTAAGCCCACCCTTCACTGAGGTCCCCTTCTCTTTCTCTATTCCAGCACAGTTTGGGACTCCCCACCAACCTTCATTTCTCCAAAGTGCCCATCTTAACCTCCATACCACATCTGTGGGACAGAGCCTGTCCTCCAACACACATCCCTCAGGATGATCTTTTCCTTCAGCCTTTCCCCATACAGAACTGACTCCCCTAACTAACTCCCAGGATTCTTGATAGTGGTGTGCATTGCCCTCACCCAGACAGTATTGTGTCTCTCACAGGCAAACTGGGGGAGCTCAGGTCACACTGGTAGTTTTGGTTAGGACCATGTATGTTCAGCATGTCCTGTGCACATCTGGGATTTGCCTTTTGCACATAGACATGACTTTGTCACTATTTACCACCTCTTTCTCTTTAGTCGAGATTTGCTAGATATTTTCCACAGTACTTTGTTGATTCTAGCCTAAAGAATTCAAACTGATTTTTGGAGAACTTTGGCTTAGCTTCAACCAAAACTCCCCATCCAGCACAGGGTTCAGATACCCACAGAGGTGAGCCACCAGCATTTTAGCAACCAGCATTTTATCACTATGAAGGGGCTCTTTTGTGGAAGGAGACACTTCAGATCCTAGTAAAGCCATGAGTCTTACCTTATTTAGGACTGAGGTCTGATCAACAAGCATGTACTACAGACATCCTCAAATCTTACTCTTTGAGCATCTGTGTCAGGGATCTGACCTGAATTCATTCTGGCCTTTGTCACCAGGTTTCCATATCACAGGAACCAGAGCACAGGGGAAGAGATGTGGAAAACAGAGCACTCCCATACCTTGCCCCAGGATGTAGGTTAAACATGTAACAAATCCAGGGAGCTTGGGAGCACATTTGTCCTATAACCTGAGAGAATATTTTCCTTCTTATGTCTGCAAAACTTCCCAGGTGAAAGTATCTCCTGAATGCCGCCAAGACAGAGGGGTTTAAGTGCCAGAGCCCTGTATTGTATTCCAGCAGTTAAAATCATTCTGAAAACTCCCTTTGTCCACTGTAGCATTTGAGTGCTCTGTGGACACAAAAAGATACCATGATATGGAATCCAAAGCAGAGTTTCCTCTCATTTCCAAATAAAGCAGTTTACTGGCACGGTACCATGCAATGCAGAGACACCAGCCCACATCCTGAAAGTGGTAAACCATGAAAAACTGCAGCATATTTATTTGTCACGGAATATTTTTAGTTTGTCTGGACTACTTTTGGGGTCTGAGCTGGTCTCTGTGGGATAGTTCTGCACTGCACCTTCAAAGCCTGAAAGGCCACGTGGACGAAACTGGCAGGCTTCAGCCCCACACTTGGTTCTGCAGAGCAGCTTTGCCGTTGCTGTGTCTACAGAGCTTTTCGTTTGGACACAGCACCACACTCCTGCAGTTATGATTTTTCCTGTTCTGGCACATTTGCATATGCAAGGCTACCTCTGACTAGTGCTATTCTGTGCAGGCTAAAGAGATCCTATGATGGGCACCACAGCTCTCCCCCAGGAGCCCTCCTACAGTGTGGCTTGCACTCAGTGCCTTCCAGGACTCAGATCTAAGATTCTAAAGGCAACATAGAAGGCTTTTTTGCCCTTTCATTTCTTTTTTCCCCCCTCCAATTTTGAATAACTAATTCGTTTTAGTTTTAAGAATATCTAATTTACATTTAAGCCTTTCTAATCCCTTGCCAAGCTGCCATGACAATAGGCACTGAAAAAATTAGTAAATAAGAATTTTCTTATTTACCTGATTGCCTTTCATGTCTCATTGTCTTTTACGTCAATCTATGCCAAGGCACTTTCAAGGTATATCTTCAAACATGAATGCTGAAAGCAATCTGAGCAAAATGGTTTTATGTCAAGAAAGATATGTTCCTGTGTGCCATGTGTACATATTGAAAGCAACAGCTTTAATAAAGGAGTAAAGAAGGAGACGCCCTTCCCTCCCCCAATTCAAGTGCAAAAAGGTTTACAAAACTCAGCTCTGGCTTAAACCAGTGGCAATAGCACAGGATGCTTCTGAAGTTTATCTAGTCCCAAATTCTCACCAATGAAAATCCACACAGCACAGGTAGCTCTGGTGCACCTATGCGAATTTATACCTATAAGCCCACGTTCATTAATATAGTGGACATTTGGGATGATGCCAAATTAGCAAGAATAAGCCCATTGGCCTATTCATGTGCACTGATACGGATGTCTAGAAAAGAATCCTTTCCACACACATAAGTTCAAAGCATACCTAGAGAGAAGAGAGAGAACACACAACCTCACCACAACAGCATAGAGAAGGAGCTTAAACCACTCCATACCCTTTCCTTTGTAAAGGCTGGGGACTACAAAGAGCACTTACCAGTCTTCCCCATACTCCTAAATTCTTGCCACTTAGGACACCAGGATCACTGGATTCCAACAAATCCTGCTTCTTGCTCTCAGCTTCCAGACTTCACTTTTATGCACCAGAATGAGTCTTATGGGCCAGAACCTTTCTTTTCTGTTATGGAAATACAATTGACCTGGAAGCCATTCATGTGGAAGACATGCAAAATCTATGTTAATGTTCTCCACCCACATTTTCCTAAAATACTAATGATTTTTTTAACCATGCCATAATCACAGAGAATAATATGCAGCAGAAAATATCACATATGATACCACCTAGGAATCTCTAGTAAATAGTACCGACCTCCACCCCAAACACAGAGACATATCACTGCCCCACACAAAGCCACCTGCAAGGCTTGTGAGGGAGGAGGCTTTTTTTCCTAGCTATTGCTTTGCAACAGGTTGGGTACCTGTGTAAAAGGAGGAAGAAGAGAGGAGGAAGGAGAGTGCCTGGAAATAAGCTCTTGCAGCTTTGGCTGGAGTGACTGAAGGTGTCACAGTCCCCTCCTGCCCTCCCATATCTCCCTCAGCTGGAAGCTCTCTACATATGCAGCCAAGACTCACGACATAGCCCATATTTCCTACTAGTTTCCTTTTGGTTCCTCTGCTTTTGTTTTTTTAAATAGATTAGAATTTTCTGTAAAAAAAAAAGTTTGATCAAACAGTTCCCATCCAGCAGTACTTCACAGTGTGCTTGAGTGATAAGTTTTTGTTCTCTTCACCTTTGCATGTATTGAACTTGATTTGGACTTTGATCTCAAGGATTTTCTTCTGAGACCTTCTTGCAGTTAAATTAGCTCTTTTTTCTCAACATTCAGAACTTCCCTGCTGAGCTTGCTTTTTTTTCCTTCACCTACCCTGCTTGTGAAGTCAAGGAAAGTAAAAACTCATTACAGTTTTACCATAACTATTTGTGCACTGGAAGAAAGTTCTGAAACACAAGTTGTAAAAGGTGATGATCAGTCCTTGCACAGTTTTACAAGAAGGTCAAGGGCTCCAGAGGCCCCTCACTATTTTCCCCCTCCCCCCCCCCCCCACTTTGTTACCTGTTGCTGGCTTACATATCACTTCTGCAGAAGTCAGAAATAGATTAGTATCTCTAAGAAGATCTATCTAAAACCGGTTTGTCCATCTTGCACAAACTTTACTAGATATCCCTGATTTGTTTTTGCCAGAGTGACAGAAGAATCAGACCCACAAAGTTTTCCTTGTAATTTCAACATTAAGAACAACAATACAAGTAACTGTAAATCCGGTCTGACAAAGCCTTTATGCACTTATAAAATAACGTTGAAAAGATGAATTATTTAAGTAAATAGGAATCTCAGTTCATTAGAATAGTTGAAAACACGGATCTACCTGACTGTTATCCTCAAAAAAATCAGAGTTCAATTTACTAAGCCTACTGAGAAAAGCACTAATTAAAGTAGATCATAAACATTCTGTGTGAAGATGACTATCTAAATTTGAATTAAAAAAAAAAAAATAATAAATAAATCAAAGCTTTTCACAAGGGCTGGGGTAGAAGGTTGCTTACCAGCTAGCTCTTATACCAGTGAGCCTCCAGACCTAACACAGCTGGAATGTGGCCTTAAGGACAATCTGCATTATAAACTGCCTCTGAACTGATTCACCTGCTTGTGAAACGAATTTGAATGACTGCTGAAAGCTGCAGTGGTAGCAGTTCATTTGGATTGCAAAGCAGCATAGAGAAGGTAAGTGTCTTCCCAGGCTAGTAATATACATATTAAAGACATAAAAAGAACTACTTGGAGTCATAAGGATCAGTGCCAAAACAAATTCAAGAAGATCTGTGGCAAGTGAAATAATGATTCTGAGCAGTCAGTGTTCATGGGTTATTTTCTCACATAGTCTTAAAATGTTGTTGTATGTTATAAAAATTATGCTACACTTCAACATGGCATTACCTAATTTTTTTTTAGACCCTGAAGGAATAGCTTTAGGAAATAGCAATTTCCATAGTATTTCACATCTAGACTGCATCTGTTTTTCAATAGTTTAATTCTTTGCAATATAGAAATAGAATTTCTGGAGGGTATTTTTTTATACTCTTTAACTAGTCTTTTGAGAACCATTACAGTTTCTTCTATGCTTGACTCTACATGGAAACTGAATATATGAAGATGATACATGAATTTCTAGAACACCTGTATAAAACAGAGCATATTATTCATTTCTAATCTCATCTTTCAGAGCCCAACTACAGGTATTTGAATTTGCTGACAAAACCACCTGTAATTAGATCATTATGAAACAAAGAGGAAGCGAGATTGAGATTAAAAAATTCAAAAGCTTTGTGTAGGATTGCTTTAGATGGTAGTGGTTATTTGATATTTGCTTGCTTCTATGTTTCTATCCTAGACTAAATCTTCTAGGATAGATGTTTTTCTGAATGTAAAGGAAACAATCAGTTCACTGAAAAGGGGAAAGATCTTGAAAGCTGGGGAAATCCCACAAATGTAGGAATTCCGCTGTAAGTATTATATCACAATGCAAAAATATTAAGCAGCATCTTGTCTTCATATTGCTTCTGAATTCACTTTAAGGTAAAAGAGGAACTTAAAAATGGATTAGACAAGAGTTAAAATCTCCTATTTCTTAAACTGGGGTTCTATCATACTAATTTTTCAAGGGAAAATTATCAAAATAATTCATTTTCAGGATCATTTTGAAAAGTCAATCACTTCTAATTTTCACAGGATACGCAATTATTTTGCTGTCATATTTTATAAATCAGTGCTTTTTTACCACTTCAGAAAGTGTTATAGCACATAATTATCTATTATCTTAGAGTCAGTAAATATACAACTTGCTCTGATGCTGCCTTAAATGCCTGCTGCAGCTCTGCCTGGGAGGAAGTGTTTATATGATTACTGGTAAAGTATGCAGCACCTATCCACAGCAGAGCGAGAAAGCTGTTTGTTTAGAGCTTGTGCAGAGCTACTGATTCGCTTTCTGTAAACTCAGTCTATGTCAGCGTCTTTGGGTCACGGTGGTGGTTGTGAATTCAAAACATACCACTCATTTTAATTGTGAGATAGTTAATTTATAGTTTTCCTTTGGCCTAAAATAGCTTTTTCTTGCTTGTAAATATTTCCATACTGGTTAGACATAAGCAGGAAGATTATGCTGAAGTAATTTGTTGCCAGGAAAATACAGAAAAACAATTGGGGAAAATACACCGGTATAAAAAAAAAAAAATGTTAAAAAAGTCCCCAAATGAAAATGCTCGTTTGCCTAATTGATAGCTCTTGTTTGCTGGAGGCATGTAGCAATAGGACTCATCATTCATATGACATTCATATGCATCACAGGTAAAATTGCAGAAAGATATATATATATATATTCATATGTGTGCATGTTGATATGCACTAAAATTACATGCTAGCTCAGCATGCGCAACCTCTTCAGAATCTTACTAGAGGCCTACCTGTGTTTTCAGACAAGTATTTCTTTTGCTTAGTGTGGCCTATAATGCAGATGGCCTACAGGCCTGCCAAAGGTCTGGCCTAGGATGCAAAAAAAAATAAAAATAAATATTTCTCATATGGAAGGAATGACCAGGAAAAAGTTGGATTCAATTCAGTAGAGACATATGCAAAAACTTATGCTGAGGTAGAAAAAATCAACCAAGTATGATACCAAAGATGTAGCAGAACATGGAAATTAGTAGAAGTCCAGGAAACACAGCGTGGTAGAACTAGAGAAATGAAAGATGTTTCTTTAAAGGAGATTATTAGAAAAACAAAAACATGATATTAGTTTTTATAGGCCAGAAATGGGGAAAGAATTAAAAAGGATGAAGGAATGTTCAGGTTTTTTCTTTTTTTCCGGTTGCCTACATGAAAAATTCACACTTGATCTTGTTTCTGCACTGTCACAAGCCACTACTAAGCAGTTTGTCCAAGGCTGGCTTACGTAGCCTTGTGAGTAATTTTTCAGTGTACCAGCCAGTTGTTCACTCTTGCATGCAGTATGGTTACAGAATTATTAGAACTTTTAAAAGACTTTAAATTCTATAAATATAAGACATAAAAAACACTAAGAATTCATCACAGGCATTGTTAGCAAAAATAGATGGTCAAGACTTAAGAATGTTAACATCTTCCTGAAACCTATAATCTTTACCCCATACTTAAACAGCACTGGTCCTTTCTCCATCCCTTCTCAATGGATTCAAAGTATCTACAGCGAAATATTTTTTCTTTTCCTCTATCATGGCATCACAACTAAGTTGAAAGTTCAGTTCTAGTTTATCTAGTTAGTATCTTAGCTACCTGCTGCAGGACATAAAATTGGTATAGTGACTGTTCAGTGCTCTGTCATAAAATTTGCGGTACAGCTGAAAGTGAGTAATGAAGACTGAGCTATTTTCCCACTCTTCAGGGAAATTGGAGCCTAATAACCTTGAATGACACTCACAGAACATTACAGGGAAGCTTGCATCCTGCTGCCTATTTTGTCCTATTGAATAAGCTAAAAGATGACTACTGACATGCCAAATTGATGCTCTATCACTTAGGATGGGATTTCTCTCAGCCATCTAAAAGTTAGGTCCATGCTCCAAGTTAGCTGTTCCAGATGCTCTTTATCATTGACATGAACTCTTTATCACTGACAGAAAAGACAGAAACTGCTAGAGCATGACTCATCCCATCTATGTACAACATCTATCTAGTAGAATTATCCTTGCCAGAAGATACCCTCTTGCTGTAATGACTGAAAATGTAAATCATGGATATGTAGCTGGGTCCACACAGAAATGGTTAAAATGGTAAGAATTTAATGCTACAGTGCAGTTTACAGAGGTGATTTCCCTGAGGTGCCTACTTCAGGAATACAGTCCCCAAAGATTCGCTCTGCAGGAACCTTTTAAGTTGATCTCAAATCCTGAACTGTGGGGGAGGAATCACCCTGCAGAAGTGCCTGTGTCTTTCCATTGCTTGCAGATGGTAACTAATGAGACCAGGCCTCTAATTAGTGCATGAAAGGTAAGGTAAGCCAGTTATTCACACAGAAAATGAGAAGTAATTTCTTTCCCTAGGAGATGGAAGCACTTTCTGCACTATATTGCACTGCTCAGGATGTGATAAAGGACAATGTGAATATCATCATACAAAATTACTCAATTTGAGAGTCAGTGCATAGTCTGAAGGCAGGCTAGGGACCTTCTGGGGCAGCAACTGTCTGGTTTAGAGGCTCATCTGCATTTTCTCAAAGATACTGCATAACTGAATACTTGATTTTTAGCCTAATTTTTAATAAAATTATATAAAGATAAATTTAATAGTTACCTACTTAAAAGGTAAAAAACGTCAAAAAGTCAAATGAAAACATGGATATTGATAACTTTTCCAAACTTTGGCATTAGGCAGTTTAATGAAAGCATTGCCTGTACCAAGTTAGCTCTAAAAATGCCCACTACATAAACAATTATTATCAACTGCTGCAATATTATACTGTACAGGTTATTTTTATAAAGAACAAATATAGGATGTTCATTAATAGGGCCTGAGCAGCAACTGGGCCAGATTCAGTAATGAGTGACTCAAAGAAAACAAATGCAGACACCCTTTTGTTTTATTTGTTACACTAGTGGGGCTAGAAATCTAATTTTAGGAAATTGGGAATACTGAAAAATCCTGAGTGCTTCAGGTATGCCCTCACCAAGAACTTGTTCATCTGCCCGTGACAGAAATGAAAGAAAACAGCTCAAAACTGTTTTGTGAAATAGATTGATTACCCAAAGATGGGACTGAAATACTTTAAAAGCAAAGGAACCGGCCCCCTAAATTAATTTACTTTTGAAACAGATCCTGAACCAAACCAAAGTGAAGTGCCCAGTAGAAACCCACCAGCAGATACCATCCTGATCTATATGAGGTGGCTGCCCTTCCATATGATCGTGGCTGTGGCATGTGAATCAAAACGTGGTATATCAGCCAGCCATAAAGCAGGAGGAGGAACAAAGAAGGTGATGTTTCTTCAGTATGTTCTCTGCACCATAGGTAAAAATGCCAGGGAAAATCTCACCCCTCTGTACTGCCCATGCATTTTCATCAGCACTTGAAAACACCACGTACAGTTGCTGTGATATAGGTTGGATATCACAATGAAAGAATATAACTGAGAAACGGGGAGAAAAATTACACTTCTTTTTTTCATTCAGCTGAGCTATAAATTGCCATCTGGAAGCAGGAGTCAGAAAATGTAGCAAAATATGTCATGACAACAGACAAGCTCAGAAATAAAAATGGTTTGCACCACCCTTGCCTTTGTTCCCAACCGGGTTCCGCATCCCAGGAAGGTGCAACCCGTCTGGGAGCTGTGGGAGCATGCACGACTCTCTCATGACAGATTCTTCCTTTAAAAATTAACTCGCTACCCAGGATTAACAGCTGGCACTCAGCAAATAGTGTCTATGCTCTACTGATTTTACCTCCTCTATAGCTTTCTCTGTGACTGCCCTTGGGTTAATGGTTATATCACACATTAGTAGGGTAGCGCTCATCATCCACTTCCCAACATAGTGAGCATTGTCATGTGCTGGATCCTAAGCGGGTCTAAACCAGCCTAAATCCTGTCTAATTAACTTTGTCCCAGCACTTGGAAGCGTGTTTGACAATAAGCGTCATTTCCCTCATCAGTTCTGCAAAGGGAGGAAGGGAGAATTCAGACAGATGATAGGAAACAACCTTTTTTGCAGATCATATCGTTACCGCACAAGCAAATGTCTCTGCATTGCACTGCGGGGATTAGAAAACTGCAGAACCAGTTCTGATGGCCTAAAATGCTCTCGTTCTTTTAGTTCTCATGCAAAATAATTCAGACAATGACAATTTGCATAGTAAAAACAAGATTTTCTATTTTTCTTCTACAGAACAAGATGCCAGATTAACTTGTTTTACTGAAAGTATAAATTATATTGTAGTTAATGACATTTCATTCTCTGAATATAGCTGTCAGAGTCTTATGAGTGAGGTGAAGTTTAAAGGTCACCTGCTCTGTTCTTTAACAGTCCAAATATTCAAGTACTTCCCATAGAAGAAAATAATCTTACAACTTTCACTTTACCCTAATATTCACCAGACTTTCCCTCTTTTCCTAGGTTTAATCTATCGTTTTTATTTATAACCTTTGACATCACACAAGATAGATCCTTCTTTTCCTTGTATCTATAGCCATTTTTATTATAGCCTATGACTTTGTCCTTTTTCACCATTAATCAGTTTGGGTGTTGGGGGTTTTTTTATGTATATGGTACTGTCTTCAATTCCTGTTCATGGTCTCTTTCCCTGAACTACTTATAATGCTGAACATATTTTTGAGGTAGGGCCCTGCTCAGGTCAGTGCACAACATTACAAATGCGGGGTTACTGCTTCATGATGTCCCACTGCTACATAAAATTTAGTTTGTATTTTTCTTGCAGTCAGCCGCTGATCTTTGCAATTCTCTATTAGCATTTCTTTTCCTAGATGCAACGCTTCCAATGAGGAAATGCTCTTTACTGTTTTTCTTCAACTATCTTTCTTTCCTTGAGGGAGAAAGATTTTATTTTATTTTTATTTTATTTTTTTTCCCTCCTTTGATTGCTACAACTAGGTTTACCCTATGCCCACTGGTCTGTGAAACTTCAGCAATTTACTGCAACTGGTTCTCTGAGAACTGCTACTAACTCAGAAAATGTACTCTGGTTCCCAGTGAATACAATTTACCTATTCAGTGGCTCTTATTGTCTCTGAGGGAAAATCAAGCAGAGAGAGATCTTTTCTTGCCTTTATTTGTGAATAACTCTAAGTTTGTTCACTCAATGTAAAACTAAAATACTGCAGAATGGAAATATAGATTGAAAAGAATCAGTACCTTCTTATAGAACAAATTTTGTTAATGAAAAGAAAGGAATAGAACTTGGCCTTACGTGGGAGATGCAAGGAGCAGTTCAGAAATAGGATGGGAAGGTAAAAAAGGCAACCAAATGGTAAAAAAATAGAGGTTGCTAATAGAGAGGAACAAAGGACAGAGAATAAATGTATATTGACTAAGGAGGTCGGTATATTTATTTACTGCATTTATTACTAGTTCTAAAATAAAAAAAAAAGAAGCTAATAAAATGGCTTCTTCTACAGATTCTGGTCCTGCACCATCAAAATTAACATGTGGGTTTTTTTTTTCATTGACTGTATTATGAGTAGGACCAAGATCTAGAGTTACCTGAAAATTTAGAATGCAAAGAATTTAGTGGAATGGGGCTGTTAAATTGCCATGGGCTGAGAGAGAGAATTACTTTGTAAATGGCTCACAGAAACAACTGCTCTGCAGCGATGCATTTTTTTATGGCGAGGCTTGGAGCGAAAATGTTTTCAGGAGCCACAGGAAGGCAGTGTGTAACAACTTCATTGTAGTTTGAGAGCTTTGTGTCCAATGTCTGAGGAAAGGATGTGTGATATCTATCAGTCCTTCTACCAGACCTCAGCTTAGAATTGGTCAAATGTTTTTTCAGTGGCACATTATCTGCATGCAGAAAATGCTGACTTTTAATCTTTTGCTGAATTCTGACCTTATCATTTTGATTGCTGCAATGTAAATGAGTGATACAATGTAAATTTGCATGCAAATAATCATGGGGGTGTTTGACGTTTATAACATTTCTATCTTCAAAGTGGAGGCAGCCCCCTGTGAATGCCCTGAAGCAACTGCAAAAAACAGGAATTTAGGTCAGTAAAAGATGAGATGTGTCAGGCAGAAAAATGCCTGAAGCCACAATCATTCAAGTGTCTTTCACAGTCCATGTTGGCCGCAGCTGTCCCTGGGTGAGGGCACAGTATGTTCTTTGAAGGTTCTTTACCACAACAAGGAGGTTACTCAGGACCTGTGACTATCAAATAAAATCCCTGCTCCTTCCTGTCCTTTCAGGGTCAAAAGTGTGAAATATTTTGAAGGGAACCACTCCAAGTCTGTTTGAACATCTCCTTTCTGGTTCTACTCCTCTAATTTTCTCATTATGGCATCTTCGTCCTTATGGACAGTTGCAAGAGTAATGGCAGTTATTATCCCTCTGGTGAAGAGTGTGGGATTTACATTTATGGAGGGAAGTGATGGGGCACTGGTGTGTAAATCCCTCAAAGAGAGGTACTGAGTGGCTGGCATGTGTCCTGGTGCAAGGGCTTCATCCAGTTGTCCTGTCCCCACTCTTGTGCTATCTTCATCTTTAGAAATCTGTCCCTAGCAGCCTGCAGCCCTGGGCAAGCGGAATTCCTTGCAGAGCTGGACATGTCTCTGACATGTCTGCATGGAAATTAACAGTTTGAAGATTTCTGAATGAAGAATTTGCAGTGGTGCTGGATTAATTTTCAAAATTTTCTATTGTTTGACCTATTTTTTTTCTTTTGCATCACCATATTTCATAATCCAGTAATATTCATTTCCCCCTATACCTTTCGCCTGGTCCTCTGCCTTTTTGACAATAAAGTGACCGTATAAACTTTCCACATATTCCACTATTCTCCAAAGGGAAGAATATATATATTGTTTTTTCAAATGCCATTTTTCCAAGTTAATTAGTTAACATTGATACAGATTTGTCATTAAGCAAATCAGATTACAAGCCCATTAGCTATTGTGGCTGTTGTTGGTATTCTTAACTAGCTTAGTCCTGCAGGACGATGGGGAACAGACTCACACAAAGGTTTCGCTACAAGAAAGAAAACCTTATTATCCTGCTCACCTCACAGGGATATATCTCAGCCAAGCAGAATTTCAGAGGCAGCTGTGTTTGCCGATGGGCGAATGTCTATCACTGAACTCGGCTGGATATAACCTCTTGATAGGGGATATAGAGAATTCTTGCAGAAGCAAAGCAGAAAATTGAGGGGGAAGAATAGATTTGCTGAAGCAGTAGCAAAAGCAACAGTAGCAGGGGATAGTGATGCTTTGTTGAGTGTTGCAGTTTGTGTGGTAGAAAGGAACAGCTGGCTGGTGACACTAAGAGGTTTTCGAGGTATTTGCTCTTTGCAGTGTGGAAACGTAAACAGCATTGAAGCCCCAAAGGGAAGAACCTTCAATTCTGCCCAAAGCCAGTAAAGTCAGTGTCTGGTTTTGTGACCTTTCTACATGCTAGACTTTCTATGTTGCCCGAATTGATGGTTAAAGTATAAAATCTGACGTTTTTAAGTATAAATATTAAAAAGAGTGTTTTCATAAATAGGAGGAAATCCAGTGACATGAATATTCAGAAGCTTTGTTCAGTTTGCAGAAAGCTGTCCAACTGTAACTGAAACTCATCTAAGTTTCCTGAAGCAGGCAACTTTCCTAGGTGAGGTTTTATAATGCAATTTCCAGTAATTTCTCTGTTATTGGTTTTGGTAGGATCATCAGAGTAGGATATCTTGTGGTATTTTTCACTATTTCAATTTCCAGTTTAAGAGAATGAAATTACTGAGAGGAGCATGGACTGTGACAGGCTGAAAGAAAACTCTCTCCTTTTTTTTTCCTGAGAGCTCAAACTTAGTTTTCTTTAGGCTTTGAGCGAAGATCACTGAAAGGTGCAGGTGACTGTTACTGAACCCGCTTCTCTGGCCCCAGTTCTCACTCGAATTTGGATAGTATTTCTTGTTCCTATTTTTGGTGCTGTATTCTCTGAATTAACAATATCAATATAAAGGAAACCAGAGGGAGTAAGGTTTAGGCCCACAGAACCACTTAAGCGCTTAAAGGATTTCAAAGCCTTAATTCTATTTAAATTGGTTGGAACTGGTTGGTAAAATACATTTTTAAATGCAGATAATAGAGCGGGTGATGTTAGAAAAAAATATCCCCATTGCATGTTTATTTGCATTCTAAACATCTCCAGCTTTGAGATGTTAAAGACACCCTCTGGATGGGTAGAAATGACCAAATGATATGTAGGTTCTGCAGAATGCATCGTGCAATGTTTTAAAGAGTAGTTTGATTTTAGTATTTACACTGTGGGAGGTAGAGCTGCTAGAAAAACTGTTTTGAGTTAAAAGGGACACTACTTTTAATTGAACATATTTCTGAGTTGTATTAAATTGTTTACTTTTTCTCCAACATAAACTCTCAGTAAAAAAGGGAAAGTTGCAACAATCTAAAAATATGCTGGAGAAAAAAAAGTATGCTTGTCATTTTAAATTACTTTTCATTTTCGTTTTGATTTTGTATGTATTTATAAGTTAAAAAGTGAAGGCGAAATCATTTGTTGAAATGCAACCACTATAAAAGGATTTTTTCATTTCCTGACTGAAAATAAAACTTTGGAGTCCTTAAAGCGATAGCCAGAGAAGCATCTGGGTTGCATTATCTGAATCCCGTGGAAATAAGAGGACATAACTGCTGAAATATGCAGCTGAAAATTAAGATCTCTCACGGTTGTTCCAAATCCTTTCTTTTTTTCCCCCAAGCCTTGCCTTTTACCTGAGGGCTTCTTTCAGGAGCCCTGGGGCTGCCCTGGCTCTGGGGTTAAAACCTGGCCCAAGGCAGGGGCCCCTCACCCTTGGCAGGAGCGGGATTAGCTCCTTCTCTGGGTTGCTCCCCCGCAGATGGTGGGTGCTCAAAACTCAGGTTATGCCATGGTTACAGCCTTTCCCTTCAGGGCATTAACCTGGGGGAAAAGCGACCAATTCCTCACCCATTTCTACCCTGCCATTGCACTTTTTTTTTCCTACTCATCTCCCTAGGAAAAGGAGGGGGTGTGTTTTGACAGGTGGCATTTTATTTATGATTTAATAAAAAAAAAATAAACACTTGCATTCTCACTTCTAAAATCTTGTTTTGTTGATTTGTGTTCTGGGCAGCTTTATGCTGCTTACAAGTTGAACTAATGGTAAAAACAAACTTATCATTACCTATGCCACCCCAAGTGTTGATAAACAGGGATAGGGCAGGCCCTGCTCAGGCTGTAAGGTGTTTTCTTACATCAAAAATAGGTGCTGTTATAACAGCCAAAAGTTATTCTATTTTGTACCTTGCTCAGCTGCATAAAACATGATTGTAGTACCTTGGTATAAATAGTCCCAACTGACAGGGCTTTCCTTATTGCCATTAGCATGTGCAAACACAATAAGCTGGCAAAGATTAACAGGCTCTACCATTTTGTACCCATGGAGTTTGTCTACCTGCCAGCACCACGTTCCTTCTCTAACTGTGTCTAAGAGAAGAACATGACTTTTTCAAATCTCGCTGCTATTACTATTGTCACTAATTTAGTAGGAAGAAAACATCTTGAGTATGTGTCATTTCCAAGAGTTATTTTTGATGTTGTATCCCCTATTTACGGTCTGTTAAATAGATATTTTAATGCATACAGTGCCAGACCAGTGGGAATTAATGTACACAATAAAGCTCAAACACACAGCCTTGTTATCAACACTAACACTGTTAAGAGCAGTAATCACTGCTGTAATGTTTATAGCAGGCCTGTCTGTGTACGTGTAAACAAATTTGACAGATTGAGCAATATATTTGTGAAATGATGCTCACTATCCTCCAGAACATCTTTTAGTAGATACTCCTCACATAGTTCAGCTATTTTTTTCCCAAAGGAAGCAATATATATTTTAAGTTGCTTGCTATGTCTGTGCATAAAGCTCTTATTTTTTTTTTTTTCTGGCTATTTACAATATTAGAGGCTTTGTGCTACAGTGTGCTAAAAATGAGGGGACTGTGCATAAACAAATGGAATTTCATGGCTTATAGATGCTAAGTGATTTGTAGGGGGTTCCAAGCTTGTCAGCAGAGAATCTGTGTGGTAGAGCTTAATTTAACTTGTCTTATATCTATTCTCATTTTCCTTGTATTTCTATTTCTCTACATTCCTGATCTCTCTATATTAGATCCTAAGGTTAAATGATGCAAACAATACTCTAATAAATATGTAAATTCCAGTCAGAAAGAGAAATTGTATTAGGAGTAATTGTTGCTAGTATTTCCACAGCAGATCTCATGAAGATGATGAATTAAGTAACCCTTTGAAGGTGAAAAACAATCATAGGCTTTTGTATGGCCACAAAATATGCTACAGACAGAAGCCAGAGAAGTTCCAAGAGGTCTTAATCCAGCACTTCATCCATGGCCTTTAGAGCTCTCACCTTACAGGGAAAGATCTACCCTTAAATGTATTATCTGTAGGCTTCCAAAAACCCTCTTGCCCTGCCTTTCTCAAAATAAACACTCAGCTAGGTCACATTGCTGGAAGTTTAGGGAACTTGAGCCTTTTTCCTGCTGTACCAAGTTGTTAGGAGAGGATGCCTATGTCCAAAGCTTCTGATGGATATGGCTCATCTCATGCCTGAAGCTGTTATCTTCCATATCTTGGTGATTGTTCAACAAAAGGGGATAAAACACTTCTCTGTCACAGCCCTGAAGACGCTGATGGCCTTTCTGGCCCTGCACAGGCTCCCCTGGGACTTTGTCCACCCCAGCACATGGCCCAGGAGCCCTGTTTCAGCTCAGCTTGAGGTTATCAGTCCTTTCCCAAGAGACATTACTAGGGTGCCCATCTCCAGGCCTGTCTCTGGCCCTGTCCCCTGGGGGTATCCCTTGGGTCCATACTGTTTTCTTATCTCTGGCCTCATCTCCTGACCGGGCTCTCTGGAGAGGCCTTGGACATGGTTCATCACTTGCCTCATGTGGGCTTGTCAGTTGTCCCTGTGATTAGCAACTGGCTCTGCCTGCCATGTACAGCCCCCATGGGACTGTGCCTTTTCGTCAGATCATGGCTTATGTTCATGTTACCCTTGGCTGCCCATCCCTCCTGAAGCTGCTGGCCCTCACAGCCCCAACACCCTCATCTTTGGCTTTCTATTCTGAGCAAATATTCACATTACATGTACAAAACCCAAAAACTTTGTATTTTCTCCACCACTGTAACGTTCCATCAAAAGTATTTCCTATTTTTTGCATCATTATCTAAAGATACACCAAACTTAGAAGTGTAGGAGGCCTGGGTTTAAGTCTCTGCTCCCCAAAAATATCATCAAACAGGTCTTTCAAACACATTTCCTCCAACACTAGCCAGTTGAATAAAATGCAAAAGGGTTGGGATTTATCAGTATTAGCTGGCTCTCCCTCGGGTGTCCTGGAGTTATGCTCTAAGGACACTTAGCAAATCACCCTTTTGCAGTCAGATAGATGAGACTTCCAGAAAATCCCACCAAGTCATAAGTATGAAATAGATCTCCAAGTAGCTGGGCGGCAAGAAGGGTCAGGTGGTGATGAGGCATTACTAGGAAAGCCTGATCTGCTGAAGGAAGGTAGCAGTGTAGAGAGTTAGGAAATACCCGAGCAGAGGTTTTTTAGGAATTCAGTAATATCTGCATGCTAGATCACTGTGGTTGCTACCAGTGCACATCTATTAGAAAGCTTAGCAAAACAAACCACATTTGTGAGTGTCCCTGTACATTAGGACAGGGAGATATTTCTTTTCTAAATGCAAATTTATGCAGACTGAAACTCCCAAAACCCTAGTGCAAAGAGTTGTAAAACCATTCAGTGATGATTCACTTGTCTATGTACAGTACATTATGACTGCCCTGTTCTTTCCCAGGTATCTCCATGGGGTTAGTAGGTATGATACAGGATGCACAGGAGTCCCATGTCCCTCTGGGAGAGTGGCTGGAGGCCAGGTGGGATATACCTGAACCCCACCCTTAGCTTAAGAATGACCTAGCTCAAACAGTAACAGGCTTAAACCAAAGTAAGCAAATTCATGCGGAGTTTTTTTACCTGGTTCTGATGAGATCTGCTGCTTACAAGGCTCTGTAGGAGAGAGCTACTAGAACTGCCTGTTCCCAGGCTACCCTACCTTTATACTGGCTGGCAGAAATCCAGTTCTTCCAGTCCTTCCCTGAGTGGTACAGAGTGAAGTTTGTGGCACACCACTTATGCCCACTTTCACTTGTTACAGCATGTACTCTTTGGCATGGTAAACAAAGCGATGCCAACCTCCTCCCTGCGTTTGAAATCAAGAGGGGTGAGGGCCCTTGATACACAAACGGAAGCACTCAGGGTTTTGTAAAAACTCAAGTCCTCGGTCAGAGATGTAAATAGACTGAAAACTGACCACTGGAAAAGCTGCAAGCTTCTGAAACATCGGCACAAGTCTGAAGTGTGACAGACAGGTGGAGGCTTGAAGTGAGTGTGTTTGCACTTTTTACTGGACTCTTCTTGAACCAGGCACCAGCCGTCCTCAGTCAAGCAAGACATAACTCACTGGCAAGCAAGGCTATGTAGCGGCAGGGATGCTTAGGCAGCCCTAGCACATTTATGAAAGCCCTGCCTATATGCCAGTGTGCTGCTGCAGACCCAGGAATGTTCTTTTCTCATTACTCTGAAAGCCTGTCCAGCAGAAGCAGGGCAGAGATGCCAAGTAGCCTCATGTACAGGGGGGAAGCAAACGCATGCCCACCTCTGCCAGTGTAAACAGGCTGCATTGCTGATTCCCTCTCCTTGCACGGCCGGCCTAATCGCATGGAGGAGTTTGGTTTGTTGACCCTGTTGCTGTGCGGCTTCACCAAATCACAGCACCCTGACACTGGAAGGGACTCAAAACTATGAGGAAAGCAGGGCTGTGGAAGCCAGCAATGGGACATAGAGTTACCATGGCAAACACAGTTGGAAACATCTTTTTTGTTTCCTATTTCTTGAATCATCCTGGAAAAAGATTTGGATTGCATTGTGTAAACATATGTACTCAATAGTGAAGCCTGGAATAAGGACGTAGTCACTCTTCTATTTTCAATTGCCAGAAAGTTTTACCTTATTTTGGAAGTCGTTCTTTCCCAGGAGATAATATGAAAAAGTCATAACTCTCACTATATTTATTCATTTCTACACCATGAAATCTTCCACTGAGCTAAGAGAAGATTAGAAAGGTTATCGTGCCATGTTTTTCAATACAGTGAATTGATCAGTGCTACAAAGTCTATTCAAGAAGCTAGGAACTCACATTCCTCTAGGCAGATTTCAATAGATATGTGACTCTGTTCATGATCCTTTTCTGTCTGTTTCCAATTAATATTTTAATGAGCAAGTTTTCTTTGAAGAACCTCTTGAGAAAAGAGCAAATTTTATTTGAAAGAAGAGAAAATTTCTAAAAAGTAAATTTTACATTTTTCCTCATTAACACTTGCCTTGAAGCTTGATTAAAAGAATTTGATTGATCTGGTCAGAGAGATCAAGTCACTCAGCATGGTAAAATTGTGAGTATTATTCATTAACCTATTGTGAAAAAGGGCAGAACACTAAAACATAAAGAATTGGAGGTAAAGTTTAGGTGCTGCATTATCTTCAAGAAGTAGGCAAACCATGTAAATAAAGCTAATCTGCTACAGCTAGAGCAGATTTCTATTTCATAGGTTTGGTGGCAATCTTTTCACAAAGTGTAGTTCCCTTGTGTTGAATTCTGTATATGCAAGAACATTTCAGCAAGTACACAGGACAGTTTTCACAGAGCTTATATGTGTGTAGCTCAGGTTTTAAAGCTGTGAACAAAATAAATATTAACCAGGCACTACATGGCAGGTTCATAGCTCTTTTCCCAATGGTGCCATCCCCCTGAAGTTGGGGATTTGTTCCCACCTTTGCAGAGAGGACTGTACAAGAGCAGCACTTGTCCATGGACAGCCTGTGACAGCGAGGCAGGTCACCAGAGCCCCTCACTTTACAAAGATTTTAGAGGTGCTTTTCAGCTGAGTTCCTCCTTGCTTTCTGGATCTTGAACCTGAGGACCATCTTTTGAGGCTTGCTTCCACAGGCTCAGGAGTCAGTAATTTAGGACTTTTCTATTCAGCACCTGGAACTGGGAACAGATGGATGGGGAGAGCTGGAAATGATGCTGTGGACTAGCCAAAGGTGTGCATTTAAAGTGAGCAGGACTGACTATATTGAAACTCTTACATGGCACTTTTATTCAAAAGTATAGGGCCTTTGCTCAAATTGGTTTAGGTCACTTTAGGATTAAAGGAAGACTGGGTGAATTAAACTTGCATTTACCAGTTAAAAAGCATTTAAGAAAGGATATGATGTAAAGGTACAAACTCCTCAGCACTTCACTTGGCAAATTCTGAAAACCCCTGCTAATTACAATTCATTTTTTTTAGTTCTTTTTATGCAAGTCTGTTTGTGTTTACTTTTTTTTTTAATGAATGAAGTTGTCCACCAGAGATAGACCATAGGCCATTTCTGGTACCTTTGCTCGTGTTTAGCTGCTTTTGCTGAGAATATAGGATCTGGATTTCAACAGATGTAGGCTGCCACAACTGCACTGACTTCACAATAACTATGCCAGTGCTTCACCCCCCTGTAGAGCAGATGGGACCCCCGAGCCCAGAGGTCACCCCTCACCCTCACCTTCCCCTCTCCTGCAAGCTTTGCACTCTTCACACACTCCATCTGGACACAGCTCAGGTGCGTGTCGTGGCCATTCCTCTCCCTGCCCAGGGGCTCACCAGCTCATGCAGCGTGTCAGTGTCACGGACCAGAGTGCAGGCAGCCCTGGAGAGCACAGCCCGCTTGCAGTGCTGCTCCCAAGACCTGGCTCCATGGTGATGGTCGCCACTGCCCTTGCTGCCCTGGCTTCAAATCCCACCAGAGAGTACAGCCCCAGCACTACAAAGCTGCAAAGTGAACAGGTACCTCTAAAAGTCTGTCTGTCTGCCAAGATTGCACAGGACCATAGTTCACCATAAAGCCCTAATATGTATTTAATGACACCAAATTTTCTGCAATGCCATTTGCTATTTTAGTAGCCTTAATAATAGCACATATTAGTAGCATTATTACTTGCTCGTGTAACACTCTCCACCTTTGCTGTGCTATGCCGGCAGTAACTAATGAATGTACATTCTAGGAAATTCATCCACCTGGAGCTGATTTCTCTGACTAAAGCTTTAACTTCAGGGAAATGGGATGTGAGCTCGGTGCAGAAGTGGGTATGAGAAAGATTTGATGCTCTTTTGGAGTTACAGATCAGCTTCCAATTTCTGCTGATACAGAAAACAGTTTAAAAATAGATAATTCCACCTGGGCCATTTGTGTGCCTGCTGCTCCAGATCCAGACAAGAAGAGCAGACCTGCTGCACAAGCCAAGCTGCCAAGAGGTAGGAATCCAGGATGGGGAGGTGCCAATGTGCCATCTTTCAAACAGCCTTTTCCTTCCATCCTCCATATGACTGAAAAAAAACACAAAAAACATAAGCAAGAACAGATGAAAAGTACAATATTACTGGGTTACTGTATCAGTTTTGGGTTGTCTGATGAGAGCAGCTCACCAGCAGTGACATTGGGGAAAAGTAGAAAACCAGGCCTGAGATTACTTCAGGCTTTCTGTTTGGCCTTGAATGTATAGATACATTTATGTATACCCCCAAATACCATGCAGTCATAGGCCTAATCTGTCAAGTTGGAAAGATGAAACATTAGGACTGCAGACAGCAGAAGCAGGAACAGAGGTAAATTTTATAGCTTGCTGCTGAGATCATCCCCAGCCCCTGGGCAAATGCTATAACCATTTATAGCAAATACTATAATGTTTTTGAGGCTGTTACTCAAAAGGTAGTTGTCAGCACCTCCAGTAAGAGCTTGTACTTGGATGATACTATGGACCCTCAGTGGGGGCAGATGGTGACCAGGCTTGTGCTGAGCCTTTGTTCAGGTTGGGTATTTGACTTTTGCTATTTGTTATATTCTTGGTCCACACACTTGAGCGTCAATGCCTTGACGTCCTACACAGATCATCCTTCACTGGCACCACCCTTCTTCCTGTGCCTATTTAGGAATGTGGTCAGCATCAGAAAGATGGTGCTACTTTTAAGTATGCTGTTGTGCTAAGTAAGACCTGTTTCAACTCATAGCAGCTCCCAGGATCATATGTGGGCAATGTCAGTTTGACACAGTCATCCAGGCTCCTTCCTTTGGCTCCATGTTGATAGTCAATCCTTCGCCTTTCCCTACCCATCTGCTGAGTAGAATAGTCCCAGCAAGCAAGCCCCCTATGGCGGTATTCCCATTTCTCCCCCCTTTCGTTTCTTCCCCACCTTGCCACAAAAGCATGCAAGGCCATAGCAGCTGCTTTGAGCAGAACCTGTAACTGGTACCTGGGCAGCCACTAAAAATGTTGAGACAATTTTCTTTGCAAAAATTCCACCGGAAAAGCCAGGGACTGAACTTGCAGTTGAACGTTATTTTTCACATACTGACTGAAAGTTTTTCCTATTGATTGGCAATTAGCCTGTTCTAAAAGACTCAGGGTCAAATTCACAGCTGGTGTAAATCAGAGAAGTCCCACTGAAGTCTCTGATTTATTTCCCAAATGGTTTAAAAATTCAGCAGGAGCTTTAAACTGAAATGTTATACATCAAACAGCTGGCTAAAATTCAGAAAGATAGCACATTTTCTGTAATGTTCTTTGACATTAAGTACTCCTTATGGACCACATATAATCAATACAACTGCTAGAGCAAACATTCTGAAAGTTTTAAAAAAAACAACCAAAAACCAGCCAAACAAAAAACTGCAGACCTGGTCGACATAAGATTTAGCAATAAGAATCAAAATGTGGAACCAAACATTACATTATGAGCCTTTATCATGCTTTATAGATGTGGTTTAGTTATTATAGTGAATCAATTTTTTTTTTCAGAGTCTTGCACTTCTCTTGGATGGAGGTTTGCCGCTCCTGTCAAAGTGACTGGAAGGATTTTGCTGGCTCTCGGTTGGAGTGGACTGCCTCAGCCCAATTCCCCAGCAGGTGTGGATATCGCCTATGTGCACGGAACAGTTGTTGCATTTTTGTTTCCTTTCTCTTTCCAGTTCTGCTTCTCACAACATTCAGCACACTGCTGTCCCAGACAAATGTTCTAACAAAACTAAAGGCCTGGGAGCTGGACAGCCTTGGGAGAATTAGGGTGGTGAAGGAAAGCGAGGGAAGCTCCAGAATCTGCCTTTTCTCTGGTAACAGATAAAGACTTTGTCTTGCGAATTAAACAAACATTGCCTGGACTTGTTTCATAACTTCTGGGAAGTGTAATGTCAGGCCTCCTTCTAGCATCTATGTATTTTAGGAAACTTTTGTAAGCCTGGTAGTTCTGACTGCAATTTTTCCCACATTCCCTTCGGTTGCCTAACGAAACAGAACTGGTTTGGTGCTGCTAATTTTCAGGGTACACATCTTATTTCTGGACAGAAGTATAGCCATACTAAGTTTTCTACATCTGCTCCACATTATTGTGCAAGTAAGAAAAGACCACAGAGTGGTGATATTTCATTTTACCAGCCAGAATCTCTAATAATCGTTTAGATAAAGGCAAGACCAGGCTGTAAATTACACATTTTCTTTTATCCTGTCTTCATTTAAAACATAACCAAGGCTTTTTTCTGACTTTAATAGAATCAGATCTTTTTTATTATCTCAAATACAATAATTCAGAATATAAAAAAGTGTAAGAAAAGGTGTATTATTAAAATAAAAGCGGCACATTCAGAAAGTGGAGAAAAGAATTTTACCATCTATATCAACACCCACTTCTTCGTCCCCAGGAGTTACAAGTAAATCTTTGGTATTCACATTGCCCTAACTGGGTGCTAGTTAAGTCTGTGTTGCTTTCTAATAAAGAGTGATTTTCTTGGTAACAGAGGCGTGTAGTACTCTTTATTTCAGAAATCCAGGTTTTTAAGCTAAAGACTTTTCCCTAAATGTTCAGCTGCCATCCCTCCTCCCACTCTCTGGGAGAAACAACCAGTGTCCCGTTTGTTTAACATCGGTGGCTCTGATAGATACAGCAGTGACTAGCAAAGCCTTTGCCTTCGGTACTGTGAACATTTCAACAACCTGTGCCTGCAGATTTGGAGAAGGACTGGGCTTTGCTTTGCTGAAGATCAAATTCCCCATACAGCAGGAAACTGCAGAGCTGCTCCAGCTCTAAACAAAGCTTCAGAGAACCAATGCTCAAGCCTTTGCCAGCCACATCCAGTAGAGGGTTAAAGAAAAATCCATGTTTTCTGCAGTCAAGTCTAAGGTGTAACTGCAGCCACCCCAGGAAGATTTCAACATAATCTTGCTTGCCTGCTGAGAGAGAATTCTTACAGAAACACAGATTTCAGGAACAGCTAATAAGCTCCAGCTTTCAAGAATTACTGTTTACCCAGAATCCTAGCAAAAAAAATGTACTCATTGCCATCATTAAGACATACGGTTTTACTATCCCTGGAACAACAGAGTGTTGATTTTCTGTTCAGAAGGATTACCTTTACTTTATAGGGAGGCATGGGCTGAACTACAAATCTTTTTTGAATGAGGATCTGAAACATTTTTTTTGGGTAGGTTTGGCTGTGTGACAGTTCTGTCAAAACAAAGAAAGAGCTTGAATCCAAATCTCCTGCCACGTGTGTTAATAAGTGACTATCAGCTGTTCTTTTTCATACTGTATTTATCCTTTCCCACTCTCTCAAAACATGTTTGTAGGCAAAACACATGCACAAATTCTCAAAGAATCAGAAGTCTGTAACAGCAGTTAATATCTCACTTCTAACTTCTGAGGAAGCCATGTGTAGCTGAGACTTCATTTTCTGTAGGGAGTTTGTAGGGTATACCAGCCTGTGAAAAGCGATCTGAATAAGCAGCCCCATTGGCTAAGTTCACATAGCAGAGGAAAGCCACAGTACCTCTGCATCCCTGTTCGGTTTGGGTTGGTTTTTTAAAGGCAGGCTGGTTCAGAAAATCCTGCAATAATGTGGGAGCCCAGTACAAAATTTAGGTACTAATTCAGTGGGTTAGGGTTCAAGATAAATTTAGATTTAAATGTAATTTTGTGATTTTTAGAAAATAACATAGCTCAGACTTCCGCTAGTGGAGCACAAGGTGGAAGCAGATGCAAAAAGATATAGGAGATCCGTAATTTGTTCCACTATTCTTAATATAAGGGCAGTGGTGATTACATTATTCAATATAAGCATAAAATAATCTGTCATAACTGAGAGTACTCGGGCTCAGACAGGTAGTTACTCTTTGGTCCCCTCTACATGAAAATGAGAATCAGAGAAACAAACGCCCAACTGTTAATCTGACTTGTTAAATGTACTTAGGAGCCCTATTCCCATCAATTTCAATACAGAACACAATTAAAAAATGAATGTGCAATGCAAGCTGTACAGTGCTTAAAATTCTGTATTTAACAGTGTTATTGCTGAGTTTAGCCATCATTTCAGGGAGTCAGGCACCTGCATTATGCCAAGGCAAATCTATTTTGTACTTGACTGTCAAAGTGATTTGCAGCAAAGCTCCAGCCTGGGATGAAGATCAACATCCAGACATCTGGAGCTGGTTGAGTGATAAAGAAAAATTCCTGTCTGTAAGATCAAGCAGCAGAAATGGGCAAGAAGGTGCAGCATTAGCCTTCAGCTGCCTCCAGGCTAATGAGAGGAAAATAGTTTAGTACTGAATAAGTTAGGGTGATTGGGACAGGGGCTGCCTACACGAGATCAGAATTTCTGATTTAATTTGAAACACTAACTTAACCTTGCTGTCACTTGGATCTGTACCTCCTTACTGGCTATGCATGCAGATGGGGTTGGCTTGATTGGATCTAGATGAAGGAACAAGGCCATGAATTTTACAGCCACTTCAGGGTATGACTGTAACCAGGTGCCAGCTTCAAACACCTGTCCTTTGCCAGGATGGCAGTAAATAGAAACAAAAAGAGAAGGCATCTTTGTCAACATAAAGCCAGAGGAAAATATGGTACAACATGTCAATACCAGAGAATTACTGTAAATGAAGTTCCAAATAACCTAAAATTCAGAATTAATATCAGATTTCCTGTTTCAAAGTGACTCACAGAACAGCCTAGGATGGTGATCAGCAGGCAATACTGTTAGAGCAGTTTTCCTTGTATCCTGTATTCACTCACAACTGCATCCCATTTCAATAACCTTGATTGCCTCTGCTAGAAGAATAGATGTACTGAAAATTGCACAGTTTCATTATTAGTGAGATACCTGCAGATTTTTAGCTAACTGTTTGTTAATCTTTTGTCTAGCTGAAAGAACACTGAAGGTTATTCTTGTTCCTTATACTAATAAATACTGTTATATACTAAATTACATAGAATATTTATTGGTTATCTAAATGCTTAGCACCTTATCAAAACCTTTACCAATTTAGATAATAAGCTCTGTTAAATGTTTTTTGATATCTTTTGTGTTTAGGTGCCTACACGAACTGCTTCAAAACTTGTTTTTTCTGATCTATTTTAGGAATATTCTAGCACAGAAGAGGCACCTATCAAGGTCTTAAGACCCTTGTGGTGTAATTCCCTGGGAGGAACCCCAGCTCGATGCAAGACAACACCTGTTGAAACAAAGGGAACGTTGCCACTGACTTCATATGAATTTGCATCAGATGATCAAAAGTACCGACTAAAATATTGCTGTGCTTATCATCTCTTCTCTGAGTTTTAGTTGCATATATTATCTTTTTCCCATGGTATTACTAAGAAATATTTAGATCCACAGAACATGAAAGGAAGAATCACAGTTTGTACTACAATAAGAGAAAGTATGTTTATTGTACTTAAAAACATCCATTCTCATGGACATACAGAGATTAGTTCATTTTATTGGTACCATTTAATAGGTATAATAACATAAATTGAACTTTAATCCTCTACAGGGAAAAAGCCTACATCTAGAATATTTTTTCCACTGTTAGTTTTATTATGACATGCTGAATTACGTTCTACTATTCCAATACACATAAAACAAATAATAAAAACAGCACTTGCCCACCACAGAACCCACCCTGCTCGCTGCGCCAAGTAGACGTAAGGTCCCAGTCCAATTGGTGCAGGAGGGGTTCGTAATGAGCCTGAGGGTGCAGTTAAGTCACAAACGAGGTCAGATGCTATTTGCTGTGACTTTACTATCGTTACCTTAAAATAATGCTAAATGGTGATAGAGAAAGAGGTATAGGAAAGGAAGAAAAGAGAAGCAGTATTTCAGAGCAAAGCAAGAAAGGTCACCACCAGCTGGTCTGCTTTGGTCCACCCCATGTGATGCCTTCAAGGTCCTCCGGAGTCAAAAGCATCCCGTTGATCTGTGATTCTCAGGTCTCTCAAGTCACAATGACAGCAAGGGTCGATGGTGGTGAGGGTCCTGTTTGCAGCAGGAGGCAACGGTAACTTGTAGTGCCTGTTGACTCGTGGTTTGGCCAATTAATGTGACAGTTATCTGTGCTCATCCAATTATTGTCCGACACGGTTGCTGTGTGACTCCCCTTTGCCTCTGCCCCCTGGGCAGTGCTGGGGCCTGCACGGCAGACGAGTTTCTGGGGGTAAATAAGATATAGCTGTTTTGAGAACCAAGGATGTACCTCCTTTGACATTATACCATATACACAGGTGGTAGATATCTTGCAGCAAGAGAGCTTTGAGACATCCTGTTTTCGAGATGTCAGGTTCTCATGTCCAGTTTCTCACAATACTATGTGTGACAGTTTTAGCCATACAACTACTGGGAGCCCAGGTGCAGATTTTCAGGCCGGGTTAAGTGTCTAACTCCTCCTGAAATCCATACAATAACTTACAGAATCACAGAATCACAGAATCACAGAATCTTAGTGGTTGGAAGGGACCTTTGAGATCATTGAGTCCAACCACAT
>JAOTQQ010000001.1:23554163-23587194 GCA_026546715.1 Gallinago undulata
TCATAAACCCATGCTGGCTGGCCCTGATCCCTCGGCTGCCCTGCACTTGCCTTGAGAGCTCACTCAGGATGATCCTCAACTAATCTAAGAACTCAACTAAGAACTTAATCACCATAATGTTCAGTTTTGGCATGCCTAAATCTTAAGACTATGGACACTGAGAGGAGCCCACAGTCTCTAGTTTAAGTGAGTTGACCAGATGCTCTATGACAATTAGGTCCCGGGAAAGAAATTTGCCAGTGCCAGCACATCAGTCAAGGATCATGAAATGTAGGCAGTAGGAAATGTAAAGAGAAGAAAACAGAAATCTGAAGAGTTTTGGAACTGGAAATCAGAAAATCTCCTCACAGGAGAACAGAAGAGAGATGGTTTGATCTTAGACGTGCAGCTGATACGAATAAATACCAGATCTCACATAGCTTAAGTGTCCAGCCTCCAAAGGAGAGGGATGCCAGCAGAGGAGTCAGAAGGAGCACCTGGTTCAGCTTTCCCCAGACTCTGCATGTGGGGTACCCTGCTGGGGGGTGGTGGTACATTGCTGTGGTTTGGAAAGTATCTCCTCCTGCAGGTCATCACTGTCACACGGCAGATCTTGGATATTTGAACCTCACCAAATCATCCAGCCTGACAATACCATTGAGAGAGATAGACACCTCTGAAATATCTGAAAGCTCAGTGCTGTTGTACTGCCCTGTGCTTTGTTGTTTGCCTACTTGGCTGTAATAGTTAAGGATTACAATTCTCAGAGTAACCTGGATTTTGAGGTCTTTCTCTGAATGCAGAATAGCAGGAGATTACTTGAAAGAAATTACTTGAGTCACTGCAAATAAACCCCACAAACCTCTGCCTCTCAATGGAAGGAGCGATATGAGAGAGCTGGTTTGTGCTTTGATAAATAGGCATTGCCTAAAGAAGAAATGTGGCCCAGATCCAAACCAGGGTTTATGTACCTGGATTGATACTGAGGTGGGATATAGGGCCCTCTGACCAAAGCCACCTCCAACAACATCTACCCAAGGGTTACTTACCTCAAAACCAGCTAAACCCCATCACATCTGAAGTGGTCCTCAGGAGATGCCCGCCCTCCCTCCAAAGGGTTATCTTCTAGTTTAGTTGTCCCACTTCAATGGATGCATTGGGTGGGAGAAATCTGGGCCTGTGTACCTGGATGCATGTTTGGATACCAAGGAATATCGTAACATTTGTAGAAGATCCATGAATGTATGACAGACAGTTGTTAATTCAACATGTTCGCAGATGAGTTTGGAATTTGATTTTATAAAACACTGTTTCTCTTTGCTGTTGTTCAGTTACTATGAGCAGTAAGGTGTGACCTTAATGAAGGCAGCAAAAAGAGTCAAAACTAACATCTAGTAACAGGCTGCCCAGAAAACATTCAGAGACATTTCATTTCCTATTAGTGTGTACTTTAGTCCTACAGCACAAGTGGAATGTCAAATGAATCATTTTTACACCTTTCCCTTGAAAAATCCACCACAATCAGCACTTGGATTTTAACAAACTGCATTTTTCTGAGAAAGTTGTTCCATAAAAAAAAAACTACAAACTATTCAACCAAAGTATCTCTAATTTTCTTCACTATAAAAATATGCTTTAGAAATTTTTAATGGATCTCCTTCAGTTAATTTTGAAAGAAATAGCCTGAATTTAATTTATACTTTTTTAAAAGAAGGATCATTCTAAACTCAATTTATTTCTTATTGATTGGCTGTGGTTTAGTCACAGTCTCCCCTAACTTAAATGGAATTTAAAATATTTCTTTCTACAATGGAATTCTGTCAAAAAAATTAATGACTGTTTTTCTCTATTAATAGAGCTTCTCTAAGAGCTCTATTAACATAGTGTTTGTTCACCTTACCTGGCAATAACTCACTGAGGTTAGGTATGAGGATAATAGCATATGTGGGAAGAATGAAAAGCTTCTAAGAGGTGCAAAATCACAAATGTCTAAGCCTGATGGAGTCCTTAAAGGTCTGAGACAAAAGGAATAACAGAGGCCAGTGGGAGCTGGATGGTATGTTCCAAACTTTTTTTTGGGTCAACCAGAAAAACCTGGTAACTGGGCATAGGTCTCATAGATCCCTTATTTGTTTTATGACTATTTGTCTATTCTTTTTCCATTTACAGAGATTCTAATATAAAGACACAATCATTTCCCATTATATTATATGTGTGCATATGCATCTTTTATTGTATATCGTTAATAAATGGTTTGTAATTGTTTCACTCAAGTAAATTCTCTTTCAAGAGCACTTAACCTCTGGGAAGCTGTGAAGTTGAGAAGCTGGAGGTTCACAGGGTGCTCTGGAGACATGCCAAGTATGCTTTCTGCTCATGGTCACCTCTAGAAGACATTCTTCTCCCTGCTGACAGGAGGGAGAGCCTTGGGAGCATTTCCACCCCTTCTAGTGGACAGATCTTACAATGGCAGTTGGGACATAAATAATTTTCTTGTCAAAGATGATAAACTTGCCCGATCCTTGTTGATTGCACCTCTATAGTAACCATGGGGTGCTTTCCTTAGCATTAAATTTAAAAGTCATTGGAGTATTAGCATAGATTCAGGACGGAAGTAGACCTGGCTGAGATGGAGCTCCTGCTCCCAGCATGACTAATTAATTATATTTTAAATAGTCATGGCATTAAAAAAAACACGGGAAGACCCTTTGTTGTTGGGTTAGAATATATACTTTCCTTTCTCAGTAAATACACTAATCAACAGAGTGTGGTTTGTCCTTTTTCTTCCTGATCTGACTCTTTCGTTCCTTTCTGTCTTGTGGAGGGCTTAAAGTATGAACATCTCCATCATGCAGGACACAAAAGAGGAAAACATGGGCTTGAGTTCACTCAAATGGAAAAGAAACTAGAAACCTCCCCTCATCTTTCATTTTTCTGGGAGGATGCTCCACCCAGAACTCCATCAAGTTAGAGGTAGATATGGGTAGACTTTCAAGGTGCCCCACTCTCTCCATGTCTTATTAAATCTCAGGGCACAGCTGCAGGGTATGAATTATGTCTGGATTATGTTTTCCCCACAGTCAGTTACTTCATAACCCTGCTAACAGTGGCAGACAAATGTCTCTGCCATTATTTCCAGATCTTCTTTTGATGTTTCTCCTCTCACAATAAACCCTTGGTCCCCCAAGGCATCTATCTGGAAGCTCGTAGGATTCAAATGTAGGTATGTCAAGATTCTCCAGGTTCTTCACAAATGTTCTTTATTGTCCTGACAAAGATGCCCGCTGCACACCTCAGCTGCTGCTGTGACGTTGACAGTGTAGTGCCCTAATTCAGAATCAACACATTTTTGTACTTCTGCACCGTTGCTCTGTAAACAGTAGAAACAAAATTTTAGCTGACGTGAAACTAACCACTCTATTTTTTATTTTTACATTCTGAAAAGTATGCAATATGTAAGCAGTTTGCATTAATGGATTCATTCAAGATAACTTAAATTTGACTAATTTAAAGGATTATTAGGAAGCTTTATACAGAAAATAGAAGCCAGTTGAAGTGCAAAGGGCCTTAGCAGCTTGCATTCCTCACAAAACACCACCGTCTGTAGATCTATGAAGAAGCCATGATGTATGTGAGAAACACAGGTGACGACAACATGGCTGTGTGGCAAGAGTCGAGGGGTCCGGAGCTGATGGAGGTACTCCAGGGGTTTGCCTTTGTCACTTGACAGAGTTGGAAGGAAGTTCACCCTCCTATTCACATTGACTCTGACAGAAACCACAGCCGAATATTTACAAAAATTGGATGAAGTAATTTTCTGAGGACAACTGAACACTTATTTTCAGCCATTCATTCTCATACTGGCTGGGTTTTCTGTACTATCTGCCAGGTGAAATGCAGCTCAGAAGACCCATTTCACACAGCTTTAAGGACAAAGTCTCTTCTCATGACAAAGTTTGATGTGTGGCTGTCTGAAAGCTCCAGGACATGATAGAGCTTCAGAAATCAATCTTTGATTTTAATGTGGCTAGGACTGGTACCACGTAATACAAAGCCTCTCCATCTGATTCTATCAGCATACTTCATTTTACTTGCCCACAGACAGGCACAAATAAAGTTCCTGTAACTTAATAAATTGCTGGGTGCCACTGGTATACCTAATCTGGTCTGACTGATGTGCTAATTAGGCTCTAGGTGATTTCCTAGTGTTTTATCCAGCTGGAAAGGAGCCTGACCAGGATGATAACTATTGAGGAACTGTCTGGTATTAGTCATTGGCTTCCTTCCCTACCACTGGTTTCCTGTAAGCCTCACAAGACCTCGTTGAACCTGGAAGAATTTACCATATTCCATGGTCACCCTAACTGGGGGGACAGCAAAAGCTGGTTAAGCAGTCAGCCCTGCTGGTACCGAGTACTCATAGCTGCTGCAGTCAGTGCCTATTAATAGGATAAAATGAGGATCTTACACGTTGCATTTAAATCAGGCACAGGCTTACCTCTGAAGAAGTTAAATTCATATCTCATCAAATAATAATACCCGCAGCTCCCAGGGCACTCTCTCAGATAGCGTTAATAAGATCTTGCTACAGTGAAAAGAGTAAAGACATCAATGCCAGGTTAATTCAGCATTTCACAGGTTTTCTAAAGTAATCCAATGGTTCATTATGTGACTATCCCTCAGACTACATTTTCTTTTCATTCCTGTCCCTGTGAACTATATTTTATTGTGGCTAAAGATTTGCTGTCAAGAGTACAAAGATTATTAAACAAAAGTTGCAAACTTAGGTACCACCTGAGATGTTGGTAATAAGTAAGTGAACAAACACTGAGAAAAAATGCATTTTAATTTACTTTCATGCTAAATTTAATTATAATTATTTGATATAGCATCAATTACTAGAAGCAACAAAAACCTTCTCATTAAGGTGGGTTTTTAAACATGAGAATTCTCCAAAGCATTCCCTCTGTTCTGTTTTTGCTGATAAGGGGAAGAAGGGAACCGTTCTGCTATGTCAATCAGCTGTTTTCCAATCCCTCCCTAATTTGAAAGCTGTGATTCCAAAGGCATGCATTGTTCTTGCTGCTTTCCCTAGGAGCTCACTCTTATAAAAACCTTCCAAATAGTGACTGTAAATAGGCACACGCTATAGGAGGGAGAATGTGGGTATTGTGCAACCTTAAATGAAAGGGAAAATGCAACACTTGGCAAATCTTCAGTTTCCATTTTCATGCTCTTTCTAAGTTTGCTTCAGAGGTGTGTCTTTTGCTGTACCTTTTCCTCATATCACAGGCTGTAAGGAGAGGGTATTTGGTGCTTGGTTGTTTGTCCTTAACTTGAACAGTGATTAAGGATCACTGCAACAAGTGACTTACTATGCCACAAGCACTGAGATGACAGACCTCTGATGTGCTAGTGACTCCTGAGACAACTTCATCAGTTTAAAGGAGATCAAGGGCCACAGTGCATCAAGAAGCAAAGTAGAAAAACTTCACAGGCATCAGTTGGCTGAAGGGGAAAAGAGGGAGAAACTGGGCATAAAAGGGCACAGGGGATACACACTGGCCTGCAGCAGTTATTGATGTCCGTCTGTCCTCTTCTTGCAAAGCTAAGGAAGGGGAAGCTGGATAAAACCACCAAAGTAGATGTCTGAACCTCTTTTAATGCCTAAAAATAGGCATTTGCCTTCAAGATGGAGAGAAGCACAGCCCTTTACTGGGAAGCGTTGTGGGCCATGGCAGTGCTAGGTGAGTAGTGGGACCTAAAAGGAGAGGCAGCTAATACTTCTTCCTAGACAAGGTGCCATCTTCAGATTCTATGCCTGGGCTGAAAGACTGAACATAGCTTTAAAAAGTGAATACAGCTCACTTGCTAAACTCTGAAACACAGTAATTGGGACCTGCTGGTCATGCATTCACTGTCTGCAGGGGAGAGTGAAGGCAGGGCTGTGACAGATAGTTTATGTGGTCTTTCCGCAGGAAACCTACAGTCTTCATCCAGTTTCTGGAATGATGTGCAGAATCACATAAAGAAGGACTAGGGTAGGGCACTTATCTTGAAAACACTATGTGTGTTCAGCTGATGTGAGCAATCCTTGGTTCTGCTGCACCATTTGCCTGCTCTGAGGTAGGTATGGGACTAAAGTAAATGTTTTTGAGATGTAGGCATGTAGAAAGACTGCTGGTTTCAATTTCCCATTCTGTTGTAACATTGAACGAGTAACATCTCTACCTCAGTTTCCCTACTATGAAAGGGACAGCTGTCTGGGAATTAGTTAACGACTGCATACCTGAGCAGAAGCAAGTACATCAGGGAGGATTAATGTTTTAATGCTTCCTACATACTACATCAAAATGCTGAATTCCTTTTAATTCCTTCAAATGCACGTTTGAGTATAGCATAGTGATGATTCAAAGCAAATAAAAAGTAGGTATTTGGGACTGCATTTTTTCTTCAGAACATCGAGCTCTTTAAGGCATGTGGACAATTAACATGAACCAGCAGAGCTGGCACAAGTAGGAGGATTTCCATTCAGATGCACCATCTGCAAGAATGGTTAAAGCATAAATGCAGCCCACATTGTTCCAGGAAAAGCTTACCACAGAGAGAAATAATAAAGGTTCATCTCTATAACTTAGTCAAGGATACACAAATACTGGCAAAGCATAATCTTGGGGTGTCGTGGAGGTAATCCTTATGGACTCGTTTACCCTAAACTGAGAAAAATTCAAAATATTTTGATTATTTCCAAGGGACTTCTTAATGCCATTGGAAAGATACAGGCTGCACTGCTATCCCAGAGCCAGGAAAATTCATTGTTCCTCAAAACTTCACTTTTTGGACAGGAATCAGCGTAGTTCTGATCACGGAAACTGTAATTGTCACAGTTAGGGTATAAATAGCATCCCTACAGACTTTTGGTCTGCTTTTCGTTCCTAACGCAGTTGTTTCTTTCATAAAAGCTTTTGCACTGTCTTCAAAGGAAAGTCTGGGTAAATGTTCAACATTTCAATTTGCTGAAATATTCCCTTCCATTTCAGTTATGAGTTTCCTGGATGATCTTCTGCACCCCAGTTGCCAGCCCACTGAGGTCTTCTGCACTCCTAGTCTACAACTGCTAATCCATTAAGTCCTTAGCTGGGATGTGATAGTTAATGTCCTGGCCCACTTTTTCCAGATGCGTATGCAAACTGAAGCTTGCAATGATGTGGGCCATCATTAACAGGGACCTCCTGCGATGTCTACCAAGGATAACAGCGGAGACTACTGAAATAAAATATGGTCATGTTCTGCCCTCTTGTTTTAGCTAATGGGCTTCCAGTTATAGGGAACATTTCCACGTTCAGTACGACATCATACCTCCGGAAACAGAGGTCTGTCAGGTGACTGTGAAAGCCTTCCTCTCCCAAACCAGTGGTCAGGTTGTTTTCATAGCAAGGGAAATCCAGGTGAGTGCCATGCAGAGCCATGCCAGAGGCTGAAGGTATCCCATTTTCAGGCAGTATTTTCGTGACTTAAGAAATAGTGTGAGATATATCTCCCAGTTTGACCATAGAATATAATAGAACAGGTATTAGTACTTTTTCCATATATAGTTATATGAATTGGTATCAGCCACTTCTACTGTGGTTAACACTGAAGAAACAAAGTAGATGCAATCTAACTCAAATAAAGGGGCAGATTTCCAGCTGAAATAAATCAGCATAGGTCTGTGGAAGTCAGTGCACCCACAGTTGTTTGTCTCATCAATCCAGGTCTTACTAAAATCACCAAAGATGTTGCCATCACTTCAGTGGGACTCAGGATGTCTTAGTGGCTGGGGCTGTTGCAGTTGGGAAGGTTGATGAAGAAATGGTTTCCTTATTCTTCAAGCTCTCTCAATAATAACAAAGGTAACTCTAAAATCAAACCTTGGCTTTTATCACCATCTTCATGGCTTCATGAATATCCCTGATCTGTCTAGTACAGTGCCAGCCAGAGATATTCCAAATAGCTCTAAATAAGCACACATATTTCACTGTCATCATTCAGTACCATAAAGGGATATAAGTTCAAACCCCTGAGAGCTATAAAGCAGATCCATGAATGCTTGCTTTGCGCTATTTATTATCCTGGTTGTACTATCACATGGAGCTAGTGCCTTCCAGATCAGCTACGATAGCTCTGCACAGTAATGCATTGTACAATGTGGACTTTGACACTAAGGCCTGTGGTCGGTGCTATGAGCAGAATCGTTACTCACAAGGTCTCTCATGATTATGTGTATATTAAGCAGAAAAAAACCCAGATATACCACAAAAAACTAGATACTTATATGTAAGAGAGAGGGAGAGTCTTTTCCACCCTCCAACTCTGGGCTCCTCACTGCATTCAAAACCCTAGGGAAATACCATACAGTTTGTTCTTCTTACTCAGTCCTTGCCTACTTGTATATCTCTCCTGGGATTGTGACCTGCTGGAGCTGAGGATCATGGGTTCCATGTGGGCAGCCAGACTGTTACATATATTAATGGTATAGCTCATCTATGTTATCCTTCCTTTTTCTCAAAGTAGAAAACCAATCAGGCATAGCTGTGTATCTGAGGTATTATTCTGGACCTCCTCATTCCCCAATTTCTTTGTTACTTTAGGATACAACTGGCATGACCTAATTTCAGGTACCTGAAGCAAAAATATCAATGTCCAAGGTAGCCAGCCTAGGTACTTTCAATAAGCCATGAGTGCTTTTAGGGTACAGTTATACAACAGTGTGAGACATCACAGCACTCTGAAGTATTAAAGATGCACCTGTTGCTCCTGCTGACCAGACAGGCAGTCTGTAGAACCAATGTAGTACAGTGTAGACACTGCAGAACTTAATGTTTCAACAGAGAAATCTCACTCCAGGAGACTCACAATACTTAGTGTGTAGTGAAAGGAAGGCCCGGGTTTTCCAAACCACTATCCATATATCCACAAGTGCCGTATCAGCATTAATAGGCCTTTTGGAAAATGGTGTTAATGAAAATTTTGCTGAGTATCTCTGAGAAAAAAAACATACCATACCAATAAATCAATCTCAGCAAAGCCACTTAGGGCTTGTCAGGATTAGAGGCCAAACTGAAGTTTCTTGCTAGAAAGATGTATAGCCAAATCTGGAAGATGGTGGGCTTCCTCTTGCAAGGAGACAACCAACCAAAGGACCAACTTTAGAAAGTCAGGCTTGCTGGCCCATCTCCCCCAGAGGGATGGAGAGAAGGGACAGGGGGCTTCTGCCAGCCCAAGAGCTCACACCAGCCCTTGCCTGGGATCAGCATGGGCTTTCCAGGAGGGCTGCAGGGAGGACAGTGGTGCCCAGCAGGTCACTCTGCTTTGCCTACAACCAACTGTGAAATACAGAAACCTTGCTGTGCTGGAGCATCATCGCTGAGTACTGCTCTCGCAGTTCACAGAGAATCAGAGCTGTTAGAAAATCCTGCCAGAGGGCAGCAAATCCCTACAATTGTTTTTTTATTTTTCAAATTGCGGCATGTGATTCTAAATCGCAGCCTGTTGAGCTCCCCTTGTGAAGAGCTGCCCCTCTGCTCCTGCCCCTCTGCTCCCGTGTCTGTCACAGCCTGGATGGGGAGGTCTCACTAGCCAGGCTGGGCACATCCCTCGCCTGTTTTACCCCAGGGTTCAGGGAGTGCTTCCCAAGCAGGATCTGTGCCATTTGGCACAACACATCAGCAAACGGCTTGGTGACCACCCAGTGCCCTGGGGCATCTCAGGCATCGCCCACTGTGCCACAAACCCTGGGGCAGGCAGGCCCAGCGCTGCCCAGCCCAGCCAGGCTGCACCGTAGCCCACCAGGCTCGCTGAGGGTTGCTTTTGCTGGGGTCTGCCCACGGGTGGGAAGTGAGGAGGCTCAGCACTGCTCCATGCCGTGGGTCAGCGTGTCCCTCCTCCAGGGGGGTGTAATTAGCCCCACGTTTTATTGGATATACTGATTTGCTGCTCCAAGGCCCTCGGAGCTGACACATGGGAGAGGCAGTAACCTCAAGCTGCTACTGCTAATAATAATAATAACAATAACAACAACAACAATAATAATAATAAAACAACAACAGTAATAATACCACTATAGGTTACTAAAGGCTGCAGGGAAGCCGCAGATCTCCCTGTCATGGGGGACTGTCCTGGTTTGAGCAACACAGGATTAGTTTCCCTTTCAGTAATTTTACTTTTGAGTAGGGACTCTTCTAATGCTAGGGAAAGTTGCATTTTTAGAAGGCCTTAGTGTCTGAATCTGTGAAAATATTTACTTTATAGCCAGCTATGGTAAGCGGGTTTCAAGATCTCATTCTCACCAGGCACACAGATGAGGAGGAGTGAGACCTGGACACTTGACCCAATCTGGCCAACAGGATTATTTCACAGCATGAAATATAATTTAGATAATATAATTTAGAAATATAATTATAAATTAGAAAGTTTGCTGAGGAGTTTTTCTCTCCCTTGGTGGCTGTGATCCTGGGAACTTCTGGCCCCAGTGCCAGACCCCTAAACGTTTCCCTGCATCCTGAAGCCACAGCGCCTGCAGTGTCTGACGTTTGCTGTCCCCTGCTGGGAGTGCACAGCTTCCAGCTGATATCATGATATCATGGGCTGAGTATAATCCTTGTGTATTTTATATTGGTATTGGGATCAATATTGATTCTTTATTATTATTAATGTTTATTATTTAGTATTATTCTGTTAAATCGGTTTAAATTTCAGCCCTCATGTCTCCTCCTTTTTTCCTCTTCCTGGGTTGGAAGGGGTCATCAGGTGATAGAATAATTGTCTAAATAATAAATTGTTGTGGGTTCTTCAAACCATAACAGGTACGTAACACAGAAATATATTTGTAGTTTTCTATTATGAAGAAGGAAACAGTTACTGTTTGTATTCTGTATAAGAGCAAGTGACTGAGGTTTACCAACTTCTGATTTTATTCCATTTAATGCATTTAGCCACCACACAAGCACACACACTCCAGCTTGGAGCAGGCTCCAAAGCCACTCGCTTGCAGCATGCAGAAAGGATGTCCTGTGCCCAAGCTATGCTCTGCTCAGTATATTTCCCTTTATCCAGGCTTTTCAAATTTTCTTCTAATTGTGCAGGATTACAACACACTAAAAAATTCTCCTCCTCTTTTTGCTTGGTATTTCTTTCATTTGTATTTCTCATAGTTGCCAAAAAACAGGATGAATGTGTTCATTTATACCCCTTCTGCTAATTATACTTTAATCAGTAAACCAAAGGAACATGGAGGCAGCCCATCTTGGTGAGCATCTGATAGTAAAAATGTACAGTGAGCATTTTCTCCCAATAGGGAGAAAGTAGAAACTGTATGTCTTTATTAGACAACAAACAAACAGTTCTAACTAAGACTAAGCAAAATCAGCTTAAAACAGGGAGTTTTGAATTGAATAGACATAGAAAACACTTGAACCAGATCATAGGATACTGCTGGAAAAAAATAGCTGGCTAAATGATAAGAAAAAGACAAAGCATTTACCAAATTATACAAACTCTGTATCCCTCTCCCCAATTAATCTAGAGCTCAAGAATGTACTTTCAAGCTTTGGCATTTATCTTGTAACAAAAATCCTCCTCCAGTGACGTTATACTATTCATGCCAAGGGATTAGAAAAATTGCAAATGATGAATAAAGACAATGATCTTTTCTCCTTACTGGTTAACGTTATTGCAACAGCACAGTATTGACGCAGCACAACCTGGATGGGCTTTACCCTGTCTGTCTCAACAGGCAAGCTGATTGCCAAATACCCTTATCAAAGACATGCATGGGTTTTGAAACAAGAATTTTCACACCCACAGATATCCAATAAAATCCCTGGATTTTTATGGAATAATCCTTTTGTTGACTTTTTATCAGCAAAGCTAAAACCAATACACTCAGAAGTCTGATGGGCTGGAACAAGGTTTGTCTAGTTGAACTCATGTTCTCAGTGAATTTTGCTCTCTGTGCCTGTCTGGATTTGGAAGCAACATTTTCAGGGGCTGGTACCAGAGGAGATGACCCTGACAGCCGCAGAGCTTCAGCAGCCTCAGGGAGGACAGTATGGAAGGATGCATCGCTGCCATCCTCTTTCTTCATATGGTTGGGGTCTTATTAGACCAGGGCATCCTTCAGCAACTTGCCTTGATGAGATTCTGCAGAGTATCCTCTGCTATGTTAGTAAAAGCAGGGGACTCAATATGCAGCATAATGAACAATAAAAATGGAGAAGGACCTCATCTTATTATTATCTGACTGACCCAGTAACACTGATGTCTTATTATAGCTGGGATTCAAACCCCGTTAGTGCAGTGATTCACTAATCCTTATGAAGGTGCTGGGAGTGCATGGACTGCCAAGGGACATTTTATAGTGTTTTGAATTTAGGGCAGGACACCCTCAAAATGCTACAAAATAAAGTATGAATCTGTTGCAGCAGAGCTATTTCCCATAGCACCTGTAAGGAATAAGCTGAATAAAGCATCAAAAGCTATAATTTAGCATTTTAAAACACATATGTCAAGTTAGGAGGAAGGTACTGATAGCAATTTTTTAGTAAAATTTAACATATTATAGTGAAAGATTGGGACTGCTGGACAGAAGAGAGCAGATTTTAGCAGACAAGATCCGTGTCGGCGTGGGGCTCATCAGGACAGTCACCTGGCCTCTATCATCTCAGCTCCCTTTGCCATCAATGTGGACTTTTTCAATATATATGTGAGACCACTTGTGGTCTAGTGGCTGACTAGATAGCTGGACTGCTGAATATGGAAAATGAACAAACCTGACCAAGTGTCCTTATGCTATTTACTTCTGCTCCACTTCATGCTTCAGAGTTGTCTCTCATCTGCAGACAATTACACCTGACAGTTGTCCAGCCTGAAAGATTAGACTTATACTTAGTGTTAGCAAAAAGGCAGATGGTTTGATGGATTGAGTTAATGGCTCACTGAAACATCCATAAAATCAGTCTTTATGCTTAGCTTGTACTTCCCTGATGCTCTTGGTGCCAGTCACTGGGTCATTTTCTGGCATACACTGAAATAACCACAAATCTTCTTTGGCCTGTGTCCAGCCTGGCAAGGTTCTCAGTGGTGTTCATCTCAGGATGATTTTCCCCATTTTAAGCCCAAAGCTTTTCCAGTATCCCCCTCTAGGAACTATATTATTGATGCTTATACTATAGAATCAGCATAATGGCCTGAATCCTCAAATAGTCTGAGTGGTCTGCATTGTTATCCCATTATATACATGACAGTACGAGCAAAGCAAGGAGATTTGTATTCTTTGAGAGTACGTCATCCTGAAGATGTGAAGACTGTGTTCAGAAGCTGGCTTAAGCTGACTCCCAAGATGCCCAGGTTTCCTGCCACACTGCTCGTTTATCTGCAGTTCAAAATACCCACGCTGCGAAGAGCCACGTTTGGGAGATGTGCTTAGAGGACCACAAGACAGTGTAGCCATCTACCTGACTTCAGGCTGCGTTAGAAAAAAGTGGGAGACCAGTTTAAGGCATCAGATCTGCTTGGGCTCTCTCTCTCTCCATGGAACTCCTGACTACCTGGTGCATCCACTCCTCAGCACATACCAGATATGGGCTTCATGGTATATTGTTACCATCTGCTTTTTCCTATACTTCTGAGGTTACTGAGAGAAAAGATCAAATGCCAACAGATTAGTGTAGATTTACTCTTATTCCCCATAGCATTTTAAATAGTAAACTGATTCTTTTAAGAAGTAGCTTTCCTGATTGAATTGTATGGTAAATCCTAACTGAAAACTAAATAAATGGTGGTTGGTGTTCTGAGCATGTCCTCCTCAGAAATTAAACAAAAGGTTAACCCTGCACAGTGGGAAGGAGCTGCCTCTCCTCCCACTGACTTTCCTGGGAGTCCAGCAGAGTTGCTTTGTGTTCTCACTGGGATAAGATCGTGCCCCCGCACTGTGCAGAACAAACACCCACACGCACGCTGGGGCGATTACAGCTTGCACCCAGCACCAGCAGCTTCGGGTGACATTCCTTTCTTCCTACTCCTACAGAATAGCTGTAGCACAGCAACAGAAAATCCCTTTTGATTTCCCACTGCCGCCAGCTGAGTATTACATTAGAACTAAATGTTATTGTTGGAGGAAATACAACAATTCAGTGTTGTCAGTCTAAGGGATTATTGCAATTATTTTAAGCCAGGAGTCATGTAAACCTTGGTGAGCCTCATGTATGGATGGAGATTTGGAACAAACCTAATGAGCCTCGCTCTGTGGCTGTGCCCTCCTGCAGCTTCCCCATCTAGCTCTCATCAGCAGCTGTATGACCTGCTGCTTCCAGGGGAGAACAGAGAAGATGTTTTGAGGAACTGCTGCTGACTGTCCTTGCAGCAGCTGGTGGGTGCTGGGAACTAATGGACTACTTCCATCCTAAAAGGAAAAATCCAAGGGTGAACAAAGCAAACGTGAATATTTCATGCCTGCTTTTCAGCTACTGGAAATCAATAAAGATATGCCATCTCACATTGGATGAGATTGTGCCCCTTTAAGATTGGAGAAATCACAACCAAATTAAAATATGAGATTACTTTCTGGAAAATCACAAATCAAGTGCTTTCTGTCAAAAGTGAGCTGACTCTACCACTCAAATTAACATCTTCACTGCAATCAGGTCTGTTTATTATTGGGTTTTAATCCATGGATACTCAGAGCTGAGTATTGCTGCTGAGATATGTATGCTTACACATCACTACTCCTAAATCAAAGTACATCAGTACCTGAATTCCTACAGAGGCACAGGGAGAGCTTGCCTTCTTCTTCCCTACTTCTAGGTTTAGCAAAAAATGTTATTTGTCCAAATTCCACAAAATAAAGTTTGATGCTGAGACTTAAGAAGAGAGTACTTGTCCATGGAGCAGTCCAAAGTTACTGAAGGGCCTCAGTTCATGCTTGTGTTAATTAACCCCATGCAATCAGCATCGCTTACTATTGCAGGCACTCAAGGACTTTGCGGGATCTTTGTCTGTGACTCAGTTTCACCAGGCTTGAAGAAACACCTTCGATAGAGCTGTGAAGTTGCACACATTGGCCCTGCCTCCCTCCTGTCCCTCACAAGGCCAGTTGCAACTACCCTGGGGGCAGCAATCCCTCATCCCCAGGTCCCACTGTAGTACTGTGAGGGTGAGGAGGGGCAGGAGGAAGGTCAACCTCACCACCAGGGCTTGTGCTCTTCCACGTAGGGCACTCTTTGGTTCTCCCCACGCCCATGAAGTCAAGGCAACCCAGCACAGTGGAGGGCACACCTGGCATTAGCCTGTCTTAACATCTCATAGGGAAACCCTGTGCAAAAATGGAGAGCCAGATTCCCTGGGCTTTAAAATGCTCCTATTGAAGCTCCCCTATGGGGAGGGGCAGGAGCAGCCATACGTGGGGGACAAGGGTAACAACATAAGGTGAAAGAAAACCCAGCTGCCCTCTGTGTACATAACCCACTGCCCCTACTGCAGGCGAGGAGTGAGGTGTCAGCCCCATAGGGTATCCATAGGATACCTTCCTCCTTCCAATGGGATGTACAGGGTGAGTGGACACAATGCCAAGGTAAGGAACAACTTCAGGGAAGTGAAATCTAAATGCTTTTTGTTTGGCTCTGGAAACCCAGCATCTGAAGGAGCAATATAAAAAATGCTCTTAATAATCTGCTGTCTAATTGACTGAGAAGGTTATTACTAGCATGGAAACAAACATCGTTTTTCTAAAAGCTGCCCACAAATGTCAGGCTGCTTGGCTGTCTGAGGAGAAAAGCCAGGACCGATACTCTGGGTTGCTTTGCTTCTCACAGATACTGGAGACCACCTTAAATAAAAACCAGGAGAGTTCTTGCTGTAATGGAAAGATGAGAAAGGAGCTCTGACTCTCTCTGGGAAAACAAGCTGCCAGCATGGTAAAATATCATCCTAGTAAAAAAATAAATAAAATGTTTGAAGGGGCCACATTTATTGTTGGAATAGGAGCAGCTGCATGAGCGAAGTTTAAAATACTGTCCTTTGAAATTACAGAAGTCTGCTTATTTTTAGCTTGTTAGATGCTGTTAGCTTCCCGTCTAAACATGGTTACATAATAGACATAATCCCCACGGCAGCGGTGGCCATACGTGCCAAGCTATAGGGTTACACAGCTGCCTCCGAGCTTCTTCCCACCAGGCAGAAAACAAAGGCTTGCGCCCCTTGAAACTCTCCTGCTGCTTCTGGGCCAGACTTACAGACACGCGTATCACAATATACACACGTATGTGCTCATTCATATGCACATGTACACGTAGATACGTGTGTATATTAACACACACACACACATACAGCCCCTTGTTTTCTTATTGCAGCTTCAACAAGGTATTAATTGAATTGGAAAAATGCTACCTTGGAATTACTCTGGTGATATTAAACAAGGGATGAGCTGGTGCATGGTAACTATTAAAAGCAGCAAAGCTAAATCTCAAACACAGACTTACTTAGGGAAGCTACCCAAAGATCTCTCCCCCCTTTTCTAGTGTGACCTCTAACTGCTCCTTAAGGCTGCGTGCTATGGTATGTGGAAAGCACATGGTGCCATTGTTGAATAAGAACAACGTAGAGGCTTTAATCTCATTAAGAGAGATGTGACATCATTTGTTTTCCTTGAGTTTTTTGAAGGATTGGACTTTTGTCCCTGAGAAGCTGTACTGTTCCCAGCCATTGTCGTTCTTCGAAGTGTACAGAACTATCGTTTCCAACTTATTTTTAGAGTAACCTGTGTTTGCAAATACTCCCACTCTGTGAGTCTGCCCAGATTGACAGGAAATTACTTTTCCTGAAATGTAAACAAAATGTAGTTGTGGTTGCCACAGCATCTTAAGTCTATGAGAGTTTCTTTGGCAAAAACTTTCATGTGTCTCCTTACTATGCACAATGTGAAATTTTAATTCACTATCTACAACAAATGCTTTCACTGCAAAACAGGTAATTTTTAATTTCAGCAACATCGTTTTATCTCAGCAAGGAGTTTTAACAGAAGAAATGTATGCACGGGTATTTGTGCACAGTGTTACAAATCCAAAGTGGTCTGAGATTTCATTTTGTTGGTTTTGTCTGTGAAGGTAATTAGAACTTTTTTTTTTTTTTTTTTAACAATGTCATTCCCATTTTTACAGAGCCACTGACCCTCACAGAGAACATTGCATCTCAAAAAGGTGATGAAACACAAAAATATCATTATGATTATGTTCAACCAGCGAGCTTTCTCATCTTTTTTCACCTTAAAGACTCAGTGGCAAAAGGAGACTTCAGAAAACATGTTAAATATCCACATCCCCAAGTTGAGCCTCTCCATGCAAGCTTTACCTGTCGTTGCCTTTGGCATCTGGTGAGGCACTGAGGTCTGGGCTGGTCAGCAGAAGGAGCCCTCAGCTTTGGGGGAGCCCAGAAGGCACCCTGGCATGGCAATACCCCCCTGTCCTTGGACCAACGTGTCACCTGCTGATCCCTATGGAGGAGGCATGGAGGAGGGCAGAGGCTGGCAGAGAGAGTCACTGCCTCTCTCCTGCCAAGGACGGGTTGGGTGAACCATGACCATTGCTGCCAACTACATACCAAGGCTCCTTACTCATGATGCATTGTCTTGAGCAGCAACACTCAACTTACAGGCTTTGCAACTACTTCTCTATGGGTTTTGCCCACGTCCTTAACCCTGACTCAGCTGTGTGAGCAACACAATGTGAGTCAGACAGAGGACTTAATCTGACTTTAGAAAAAAGCATCAGGGGGAGGCACCTGTTTTTTAATGAGGGAAGTTTTGACCTGGATGGTTTCACAATCCAGATCAGCATGAGGTCACCTGAACAGCTGTGCCAGCACAAGCAGGGTACAACACACCACAGTACAGGGATGGGAATGAGAGGAAAGGTTGGGAGTAGGAAGAAGATGCCAGTGGCATCTAAAGCTGGTAAAACTGGGACTGTGGCCCCACACATCTACCTGTCAGACTGCAGTGTCAAACAAAAGGAGCCCTAGCCTTGCCATACATTTTATGAGTTGCTCAGAACATACAACATTATATTAAATGCAACACCCAGCAATGGTGAGAGAGAAAAAGGAAACAAGCACAAGATTTCCTCAAATTTCAAAGTTTTGGAATGCTAAATTGGAGAAAAGCTGAAAGTCTGTCATTTATGCTTCTGTTGGTATTGTTTATCCTCTGATGAAAAGCAGAGAATTAGAGGACTCTATAGATCAGCATTTGGGAAGAGTAAAGATTATCATCCTGAAGCAGAGGTGGTTCAGAGGAAATACAGCAAATCCTTGTTCCTACTCTCTCCAGAAACTAGTGCCCACTTTCCAGGATCAACTGTGCTTAACAGCTGGTTCTAACAAAGGACATCATCATAAAGCTTAGAGCACAGTTCTCTGCTCCTCCAAATAATTCTAACACAGATAGAAATTGGATCCTGTCTTTCCAAAGGCTGGACCACACAACTAGACCAGAAAAAAAAGAATGTGTAAAATTACATGTATCAGAATGATCAGGCAAGACATACAACAATATTAAATAGGCTGCAATAAAAAACACACTTTGTAAAGCTGTCTCTACTTGCTATTTATTATGTGTACGACAGTAACAGCTGGAGTTTGATTTGATCCAAAGTACCATCAAAGACAGAAAAGCACTTTTAAAGAAATAAATTGTCAAGATTGTAATGTGTGATACTGTTTGGGAGGTTCAATGAAGTAGGGGGAAAAATAAAAAAAAATATACATTTCCCCTAATTTCTAGGTAGCTGGGCTTTGCAAGAAAGCCTATTCATTGTTATTTTATTTCAGTGTGCAGACTTGGATTAAGTGAATCAATTTTGAAGACTAATATTAATTTAATGCTAACAAAAGACAAAACATGATCGTTACCAATATTGTTACTGTATTTCACATTTCTCCACAGGAAAGATAAAATAGACACCAGGATGTCAGTAAACCCTCCGCTGGAAGGGCGTTGAGTTCCCCCTATGAGCGCAAAGCACCCACAAAAGAAGAGAAGGGAGCACAGGAGCCCTTCTCCTCCTTTGCTTCTGTAGCAGCTGGCAGGGTGGTGCATCCTCTGGGGTCCTCCCGAGCATCAGGCTCCAGCCTACCATGAATATTTGACTCATTGACTGGCAGTTGCAGAGATTTCCAGTCAAACAGTACCTTTAAATCTGATGGCACAAAACTACCACTGGAATCATAGAATCATAGAATTGTCTAGGTTGGAAGGGACCTTAAAGATCATCTAGTCCAACCGTCAACCTAACCCTGACAAAAATCACTAAACCATATTCCTCAGGACTATGTCAACCCGACTTTTGAACACCTCCAGGGATGGTGCCTCAAACACTTCCCTGGGCAGCCTATTCCAACACCCAATAACCCTCTCTGTGAAGACATGTTTCTTAATATCCAATCTAAACCTCCCCTGGCGCAACTTGAGGCTGTTTCCCCTTGTCTTATCTCCTGTGATTTGGGAGACGAGACCGACCCCCACCTCTCTACGCTCCCTCTTCAGGTAGTTGTGAAGCATGATAAGGTCTCCCCTCAGCCTCCTCTTCCTCAGACTAAACAACCCCAGCTCCCTCAGCCTCTTCTCATAAGACTTACTCTCCAGACCCCTCACCAGCTTCGTTGCCCTTCTCTGGACTTGCTCCAGCACCTCAATGCATTTTTGTGGTCAGGGGCCAAAAACTGGACACAGTACTCGAGAAATACCTCGGAAAAACCTCTAGAAGTAACATAAAGAAAATTAATCCATGAAATACTGAAATATTCGATATTTCAAAGCATGCACTGATGCCTAACTCTATACTCTTCGCATTGTCTATGCAGACACAGTGGAATCAATGAGTTGGAGCAGATGTGGATCTGGGCACAGTGCTGCTGCTCACAGAAAATGCCAATTGACTTCAGCAAGAGCTGCAGTGAACATTTTGCGATCCCTGGTCCACATGAAAACTTTCCTCATCACAACGTGTTAAATTATCCAGCCATGAAACAAAAAGGCTCAGTGTCCTTTTTTAAGCTGCTACATGGATGAATCCTTGTACAGGTTTATTCAATTTGTTTACTCAAGTAAACGTTCCACTGTCACAGGAGAAGCTTTATCTGCTGAATGTACGAGTAAAACATGAGTTAAGAGTAAAGGAGCTGGTAAAAAAGATGTTTAGTGTTTAGTGTTTAGTGTCTGAAGCAATTCCAGGAGTGGGAAATGAAGAAAGCAGAATGAAACTATTTAATCAACAACGCCTTTTCCCTTCATAATGAAAACTTGTTAAGGAACAGAAGTCTTAGTGGCACCATTTCTTATTTTCTTGCACTGCCTGAGAAGATGTTAGTGTGCAGTACAAAGCAGAAGAAGCTGCATGGCTCCTAAGAGGAAGACATAAAACTTCTGTTTTCTCGATCTACTGAAGACAATGTGAACCCAGCCCTCCATTAGCCTTTGGTCAGGCAATTCACAAAATATTCCTGTCCAGCCCTGGTAACACTGACACATGAATCTCTGCTTCATGGCTTCAATACTCTCCAGGCTGGGTTCACCAGTCACCTCGAACCTGGGGCCCCTCTTGAAGTGATGGGCTCGGATCTTAAAATTAGTAGGTGACAAATGGAGGTAATCAGAAGAGTCGCTGTTTTTGCGGATACATCTTCCATTCTTCTTACACAGGACTTTGCTACACAGTTTGGCTGCTGAGGTCACGTTAATTACATAATGTCCTAAGGGTCCATCAATGTACCGTTTCACAGCTGAACAACTCTCCTGTAGATAATAAAAGACCATGACATTTATCAGTAGCTAGCATTACCTCCAAATTTCCTTACATCTAATTTTAACATTACCTCCAAATTTCTTACATCTAAGAAGATGCTAGTACAAAACTGTTCTTGCCTACATAAATCTTTCTGGATTTACATGCTGGAGTAATCTGTTAATTTGAGTTTACTTCCATAGGTAAGCTTAGTAAAATATTAACCTTTGCTATATTGTATATTTGGCTGTTTGGTAGCAATGTTCAGTATTAGACTAGGGAGGAGTCCTAGTAAACAGAAGAAGAGTTTATATGCTAATCTGAGACTAACTAGTCCCTTAAGTAGAGATTTATGGTAACTGCTGATGAGGAGCAGTGCATGGGACTAATAGGTTTTAAGGCACATATGGAGTCACCACTTTGGTCCTGACCTCTCCAACTCTTTCAGTTTACAAGGAGCCACATCACTTTCAGAAACCAGCACAGAAGTAGCTGCATTTGTGGCTAGAAAGTTCCAGTTCAGATCTCCCTCTTCCTCTGCCCAGGTCAGTGATACTTTGCCAGCGACTTCAGAAGGAGCAGAACAGACTGTATGAAAAGCAGAGAGGACACCAAAAACCCAGCCAAGGTTCAGGAGTGGGGACAGCCTGCCCTGACTCCTGTGAAATCCCAGTGCAGCCTCCTGCCTCTTCCACCTCTTCAAGAAAGATTATTTGTGAAAGCCTGAAGAATCTGGGAGGACTAGACCTTTTATTGTGGTAACATTATTTTCCATGTGTCATTTCAACACTAGTGACCAGAGAAAATACCCCTCCTCCAGACTCCATTCCTTTTCTGTGGATCTGTACAAACCACCGTAGCTACAGTGCAGAACACTGAAAAACAAGCTCTGCTTATATTGGTATGTTATTGCTTCAAAAAGTGTCTTTCTTCTAACCTGGACTCATGATTCCACAGTGTTACAAATGGCCTCCCCAAAGCAACGTGCTCTGAAGAAATGGGGCTTCTCAGCCTTATGCAAATATAGAATTAACAAGACCTGAAAGCAGCACTGAGCCATCGTCCTCAGTCACTGGCTGGTGACATCAATAAAGACGGACGGGTGCTATGGAGGGTGTGGTGGCAGACAAGAGGTATTGACGTGATTCCTTAATACTAATAAATTGATACAACCTACCTTTGAGCTGGCATATTGCATACTGCCCCAGAGAACAACTCCAGCTGCTCCCAAAGCCGCACTTTCACCGATGGTATTGACCAGATCTGTCTGAAAAAGAAGGCCAAAACAAGACATCAGAAAATCAAAGATATAAAATCAAAAGAAAATCAAAAATAAAAAAGGCCTAGGATATAGGCATCACCTTTTTTTATTTTTGTTATTTTCCAGGGGAAACATCGGTCCTGTGGTATATTCTTCACAATAAAAGCACTATTTAGTTTAGATAGAAAGATCTTCCGTGTATCTCCAAAGGTTTGCATAGGTTGCATTCATGAGTGTGACAAATAAGTAATAAAATCATTACAGTTGATTCACCAAGGGTCCTCCAACCAAACTGGTGGAGTAAGAATTGAACAAGCCATTTTATCTACCAGTCTTTGAACAATTACCATACCTACGCAGGTAACATTTTTGGCAAGTGATGATAAGTGTAACTACACATCATTGGATCAGCCTTACAGTGTCTAATTGCAGTTGATAGGCTTTAGGCAGGTGCCTATCTTGTGTTGCTTTAGCCATGCCAATGCAGTTGCAGAGCTGCTGTTCCTACCAGCATGAATGGCATTATTCCAGGAAACCTATCTTTGAAAAAAGAGCCTCTCCTAGTCCTACAGAGTGCCAAATGGGGAAAAAAACTCACATTTGGGTACTGACTCAACCATGTCCACTTTTAGAGCTGCACCAATAAGCAGTCGAATTGTAGTGACAGCAGTAATACAGCTCTCTCTACAGAGACTGTGTGTGGAACAGGAGACACTGATGCCTTGTCAACAACACAGAAATGTACCTTACAAGTGTCTTAAAGCCTGAAACACTGAATATTGTGTCTAGAGAAATGCAATTAAATCTTAGAAAATATGGAAGAAAGTTCTTCTTCCACATCAAATCCACATCTAAAGCCATTTCTCTCTACATTAAATTATTGGAAAGTAATTCTTGATCATTGTTTGTAATGACATAACAATATTTCTTCATCTGATGAAGAAATAGCAAATTCCTTTAAAATGTTAGCGATGGTCTTTGATCCAATCTTTTCACCTCTTTTTAGAAGAAACCAATCCAAAAGACCAGCCCAATTATCACAGTGTGGTGGTGGCACATTAGAATGCAAAATGATAGAGTGGAAGAACCATATGATTATTGTTAATTACTCCTAAATAATTTATTTCACTGCATAAATGGGCCTGTTGATTCACCAATGCATAGTTAAGAAGTCCCCATTCCTAAAATTTTTATGGCCTGAGAGATAGAAAAGAAAGCACAAATAAATGCCTTGGGAAAGGGAGAATCTGCTGAAGTCTTGAAGACTTGAAGACAGATACAGAGAGGTCAGAGTGAGCAGTGACTTTGACCCTTAACTAAAGATTGAACAAAACAGTGCAAGAAAACTTGCAGGAGTCTGAAACAGTAGAGCTTGCCTATTGGTTTTTACTGTAGGGTCCAGGGTGATAGAAAGTATAACTGGTCTCTCCTGAAGTTCATGTTGCTGCTGATCATCCAAGAAGTCTCTTAGACAATGTCATTACTCTTAAAAGTGTATAGTTCAGTGTTAGTTTTATGAAAGGCTAGTGGTCTGGGCTGCAGATGTCAACTTTCAGGTGGGAAATCAGGGTGGTTTTTTTCCTATGGAAATTAATTTATCAGTAAAAAAAAAAGTATGTGAATTAAAGAGAAAAATATCAAATGTTAAGAGAACGTGAAATACAGCCTGACCTCTTGGTAATGAGGGTTCCCAGGCTTTCGTCAGCTGCAAAGCATTTTATGAAGATTACCCAGATACAAAGGATGGACTGTGATTCTACATTAAGCACACGACGGTTGAGTGATTTAGCACTAACACAGTTCAGATCTCATTAAAAATTAATGAAACTTTTTCAGACAGCCAAAATAAATAATCAATATATATTTAGCATTTCTGCATGAACTAAGACCTGAGCAAACCCTGAAATAAAAATTTCATAAGTAGTGTGCTTCAAGATTTAAGGTGCTTGAGCAGGAGTCAGTAAATCGAGTTTTTGTTCCCTTGTGTTCTACATCTTGCTTTTGTAACTTTTAGAAATCATTTAGATTCAGATCCACAAAGGGATTTCAGCACTTCGTCTCTAATGCATATGGGTATAAAATAATCAAAACTGAGAGCATGACCCTTAAAGTTCACCTAGTCCTCTGGGTGTGTGAAGTCCAATGACACTGATAATTTCACAACTGAAGTTCCTGAGCCACTTGTCCTTCCACTTTCCCACACGCCTAGAATCACCACCTTATCAAAGCTGAGAAATTCAGCACTTTTCTCAGACTAAGGCCAAAATCCAGCATTTGATTGGAAGGCATATACCCCTAGGGATGCTTAAAGGATTCTTACAACATTTGCACAGGTGTTGGTTGCTGGTGAAACTAGCTCACTGCAAAAAAAAAAAAAAATCATGCATGAGACTTCATTTGAACAATTTCCTTCCACCTTATATTTCCTCTTTTTGCATTCTTTAAAAAAAAAAGTTTGAGTGCTGAGTGTCCTTCCTAGAGGAAAGAGGATTAGGAAGACATGGGCTGAATTTTTCTCTCTTCCTCCACGCTTAAAAGATACATCCTCTCCAGATAACCCACCAGCAGGGGTCACCTTCACTGTGAGGTTACAGACAATGTTTAGAGGGGTGCCATTTCTCTTTCTGATGCCGTTTCACCTTGCACCAATTCAATGAAGGTCCAAAGGAGAGCAAGAGAAAGAAGTGGGAACCTGGGTACAACTTATGATGAGTTCAGCTTAAAATTAGGTAACATGCCTGCAAGGAAAGAATAAAGGTAATTTCTAGGTATAGTTAGCTCTTTTTCTGAATGATCAACTCATGTTCAGTACCTCAAAAGCCATCAGAACAGAAGGGTTCTTCCCTGAATAACCTAAGAACAGGAGGTTACACCCTCTCTTTTATTTTTGCTCTCTCATACGCTTGTTCTTTTTGGTCTGGCAATTCTCCAGCTCCTTCCTGGTGTCTTCACAGGGTGCTGGATTCATTCTGAGCAGGCTGGGAAGAGAAGTGAGCCAAGAGCCTCCAGACCAGAGCTGTGTGCTCTGACCACCCAGATGGTCACACAGAGAGGGAAGCACCACCACCACCTTCCTTTACCACAGAGGGGGTTAGAAAATAAAAGCTTCACCACTCCATTTGCATGTTTTGAGAAAAGGTAAGTGCTTCTCATCATGGCAAATCAGGAGCAGAGACAGGGACGTGCCTCCATGAGGCTCTGAGTGAGGAACACAAGCTCCACCAGCAGCCTCAGACACAGCAGTCCTGGTTTCGGGACTGAACCCAGCGCCACTCCTGACATGGCAAAGCTTGGCATTAGTGAGGGCTCACTGGCACAGCTCTGCCATATCTGTATAGGCAGGAAGAAAACATACAAGTTAAAAAAATTGCAGATATATTTTTGAATAAGAGTATCTTAGAATAAGGTGGGGAATCCTATTTCACTCCTTGTATCAGACCCTCATCTGTCCATGTGAGAGGACTGTCCTGAAGAGGCAACTTTGTGAGTCAGCTGTCACTTAGGCCTCTGGTATTTCTCCAAGTGATAAACGACTCAACTAAGCTGCTTCCCTTCAAATGCTCATTCTCCTTCAGGCTTTTGGGGGCAGTGTGCAACAACCAAAGATCCTGGAGATTGTGCTGGGTTGTCTCCGAATGGACAACTAATTGCCAGAGAGGAGAAGGATCTAGTTCCTATCAATTCTTCTCCATATTTTGGTCAACCAAGTCACTGCATTGGGCACTATAAAAATAGGAGGTGAGCTAAGCTGTTTCAGTTGCGGAGTTTGAGAGGAAACAGGACAATCAGTTTTAGTTACATGTTGAGGAAAAAAAAAAAAGTACATCTCTAATTTTTCCTTTAAATTTTAAAGAGTCTTAGTTACAGACATGTTTTTTCTGTATTCAGGAATGGTAGTGCAAGCCTGGTGTGGTTGCTGGGAATGGTCTCTGTGCACATGCACACCTGGTCATCAGAGAAGACTGAATGAGAATAGGTGAACGAGAGAATTGTTATCCATTATTCATTATTTGTTAGTTGTCATCCTGCTTTATTAATGACCTCAGCCATCTAGTCAGGAAGCACAGATGCTACTGTGCAACTTCCCTCTCCCACACGTTTAGCAGTGAATTGTCAAGGCAGATAGTTTCTAAATACCCTACAGATGGCAAACTTGCATTTCTAGCAAATAGAGAAACCTTTCATAATGATTGGGATCCCAATTCAGAATTCATAAATTGTTTCCAAGAAAAAAAGTGGGATGAATTTCTCAGCTACCTTGTGCACAACTCACCTGATTTCCAGGTGTAGTCAGGATGAGAGGTACAGCACACATAGCTACAGCAACCGTTTGGGACCTGGGTCTTTTGTCATTCTGAAGGTCTGCTAGGCCTGTATCTCTCCCTCAGAGACTCTGACTCACAACCATTCTATTTAATTCCACTGTGATATTTACTGTGTTTTTCATACTGTGTACAGAAGGGTTTACACACATGGCTTGAATGTGTCAGCAATTATTTCTGCTGGACCAGAATGTCACAGCTCTTTCACAGCTTGATGGAGCAGGACAGCGGTTCTCTTGGCCTTGTCAGACCTGAAGCATCTATTAGCCTGTTATCCCAATTTTCTTATGGCCACTTAGCCTGGATGTCATTGTACTACACTAGCTCCTTTCCTTGTCACATTCTTGCACAGCATTGCTGGAGCTCAGAGGTTTCATGTCTTGTTTTTAGGTTTGTGAGCATCTCTCAGGGACATGTCATGGGTCAAACAAGAAGCTCCAGTATAGTCTAAAGTCTGAATACACAAACCCATATTTAAAATATCTTGGTGGCTTCAGGGCTATGAAGGAAAACAAGAACATTCTTTTCCTGATCATTCTTATTAAAATTTTTCTTAAGTGCAACCCTGCAAGTTCCTGGCTGTCCCAAGCTGTTCGCACAGATGATGTGTATTATCTGGAGATACATCAAGCCCTGTCCCCATGGCTGCCTGCAGAGCTGGGAACTGTCCTTATTAGAAAATATGTAGTGGAGCCTAACCCAGAGATGTTTCTCTGGCTCAGTAGGGATCTTCCCCGGCTGTAGAGTTATAAAGTGATGGTTAAAGCATCCAAAAGTAAATGGCTACATGCAATTGAAAAATAGGGCAGTGAGTTAGAGAGTATAACTTTATAGGAACGTTGCTCCAATTTACCACTGTACTGTTCAGAAAATAGTTTAAGGTAAAACAGTAACTCTGTGTCACCACAGATTTTGAACATGTGCGTAACTGGTAACAGCAGGTTAGTTTTCATAGCTTTCAGTAACATTTGTGGTATTTTTATATTGACCGAGGGACTAATCTGTATTATAAAAATGTATTATTACAGCCTGTATTTGAGGAATACTCATTTATTTCGCAGCCTGAGTTCTTCGGTGAAGGTGTTCTGGGTGAAATCCTGCATGTACCAATCCCAGTGGCTCCTTGCCTTTAGTGGAACCCAGCCTCGCCTATTTGCCCATGATTTCTGGGGCAGCTAGGACCTGCAGTTTCCACATCACATAGAAAACAGCTCCAAAGAATCCCTGGTTGCTGAAAATGAGGCAGGCTGAATTCATGATTGCTTCTGTGTGCCATTTGCTCCCTGGGGGCAGCCTGAAACACTTCCCAAGCTCTCAGGGCTCCACTGCACCTCCCCAGCTCCAGCTCCAGGCTGAAACCATGTGCAGCCTGTGGTTTCCTGAACTGAGTGTTGACTTTTCCCTTGCCCCTTCTCTCCCTTTTTCTCTTCTGGTTTGAGTCAAGAACTTGCCTCCAGCAGCAGCAGAAGCACGTTCTCATGCAGCCCTCTGTAAATCAAAGGGAGGGAGCACCCCCCGACCCCTTTAGCCATCGAGGGTTTTTTTCCATGAGCTCCCTGCCCAAGAGTTCCTCCCCTCTTGTGGACTTGAACGTGATCAAAGCAAAACTTCCGGCACTTGGAAAAGCTACAAGAGAAATGAATAAGCATCTGTGCCTCTCTTTTATGTGCATAAACAAAGTCAGGGCCACAATCACCATTATATATCCAGAAAGTCTGGGATTTGTATGCATACGTCTTTAACATCAATGATGTGGACACTCTATATTTGTTGCACCTCATCATCGGTTGAAGGAACACTGTGTGACTCAAAAATTTGGTTTCTTTATTTAAAGGGTTCCACAGTGCTATCATGAAAATACTTGAAGGTGTTGTACCTCTGAAAAGCGAGGTGGCCAATCCTCATCACGCAGGAGTTAGGAACTCCAGGCCAGACTAGTTTACTTGACTGGTTTATTTCTACACTGAATGAATTTACATTCAGATAAAGAAACAAACAAAAAAAAGCCCTGAGGCTCCTTCCTCATGAAAGTTTATCTTTCCATTACACTAATTAGTTTTAAGCTTTACAAAAATTTGTCAAGTTAATTTCACAAGCTGTCCTGAAGAATTAAAATACCAGAATGAATTACTTTCTCAAGGAAATTGTTTCTTTGTGCTTTCTTTCTAAATTGCCCTCATTAAAAATATACGTTATCCTACAGAAGTAGACCAAAGCACTGCAGTATTAACTCTTGAAATAGAGTTTTGTACTATGACTACAGTACTTCGTTTTAGAAGGGCTGCCTTAAATATGGAAAACAAATGCATAAGTGCTTTATGCAAAGAAAACTTTTAGAAAGTATCTTTTCTAAGAAGCTGTGTCTAATCTCCAAATTTCTAAAGAAGGTCTGCTTACCTCTGTTAAAACATGAAAAGTATAGGCATAAAATGGTCTGGAGTAAACAAACACAGGCAAAACATAGTCTTTTCTAGCAATTGAGGCAACACGTATTGCCTCTTTAACCCGATAGTGAACAAATTTTAGTGCATTTGGACTTGATTTCAGTATATAATCCAGGTATATAGAAGGGTAGAGAGCAGTGCTTTCCTTCCACAGCCAAAGCAGGAGGTCATTGCGGGAAGATTCAATGGCTGGGCATTTCCCTGTGTATGTTTGGGGGTGTTCTTTGTAATCGTAATTGTAGCAGTCTGGGTAAAGATAGTAACCCCACAAACCGTTTGGTCTCATATGCTCAGCCAGAAGGATAGTGTTGTTCATAAAACTCTTGCCAGCATTTTCAAATTCCTCTTTAGCCACCTTCCTAATTTTGTCCTCTGACCACTGAGGATGCCGTCTCCTAACCATCTCAAGAGATTTATTTCTATAGATGCTTTTATTGCCCCAGTTCCTATCCCACTGGGGTCTCCAGTTTTCCCAGTCAATGACTGCTAGTCCCTGAAATTTCTTCATGGGTATGCAATAGTCAATGTCAGACTTTGCTTTATTAAGGTGTTTGGTAAGACTTTCATTCTGGGGCACCCCTCCATTGACAGGATCTCCATTATCTGAGTAGTAGGGATAGTATCCCAAATGAGTGTGATAGAAGATTGTCACATTGGATCCACTCAAAGTCTCATTGGTGTTGGATGCAATGTCAAAAACACCAAGATCCAGGTCCACCTTGTACCGCAGCCTGCACTGCTCGGTCGGAGCATTCCAAAAAACCATGAAAGGCTTGTGCAGAACCAGAGGGGCCCGTGCCGGCTTTGGCAGCTGAGCATCAACCATAGTAAGCAGCAATGTCACTGCTAACCATTTGACCCAAACATCCATGGGTTCTTTTCTGGCAAATTGTTATGATGTGTCCTTGAAAACAAAAATGAGAGAAGACATGTTACAAGGACAGTAGCCACCCTGGAGTCAGATAGGATAACAAAAGGCTGTCTTTTAGTTTGCTTATACCCAGTACAAAAAGAGAAAAGTGTAAAACTGTGATCTTATAAGAACTAAGTCTAATATCAAATGCTTTGAAAGACTTTTTTATAGAATTCACTCTTTGGAGGTGTGTTCTGATGGTCAGGTCTTTTTTTTTTTTTTTTTGTTTTCTTCTCACTTAGACACCTCCCACAGTTGATTCAGGCCTTTCCTTAACACCTATTTGCTCCCTAATGTCTACAAAAAACAAATTAATAAAGGTTGACCTTAAAATATAGTATAAAAAAGAATGTGCTGTTTATTTGAAATTTCAGCTTCCATGCAAGTTCTGCTACGGTTAGCCTGATTTGCCTAGAATATCATTGGAGTTCAGAAAAGGCCTTCTTTACTATATGTATATGCTAATAGTCTCAATAGGAAAGGTAATTTAAACAAAAGGCAGACATTTCTACCTCACACAGATTAATCAACAGAACTCAGAAACACTGCAATTTTCAGCATATCTGAAAAAAATTGTATTGTTATCTACCCCTGAATTTAATTTTCATTTTCTAAATGAATAGATGCAAGAGTGATAATCAGTCTGCAGGCAAGAATGGTGATACTATTAATGACTTAATGGTTTAAGCTACTTATTAGACTGAAAACCAATTAAATATCAATATGTTAAGGAAAATAAATTATATATAGCGTATCTGAACTAGGCGGAAAAGCATCCTGTATCTTTGAAAAAGGGACCTAGTCTGCAGAAGTGGGGACTTATTAGTATGAAGTTTTCCTTTCAGGGTCTGCTGTTTTCCCTGACAGTAACACTGGCTTGGGGACTGCTAGTACTCTGGGAGCTGCCGGAGCTGCAGGGCTGCTGGCATCCCAGGCACTAACTTTGCCTCCCGTGGGGCAGCCGGTCACCACTGCCTTCAGTCCGCTCCTGCTCCTGTCTCTTCCCCAAGAGGCACAGCTCAACTCTGTCCTGTATTTGTCATTCAGGTCTCTTTGCTGGGGAATACAGTACCGATTATTTGCGCTGATGAGCAAACACTACATGGTGGGGTCCAGCTGATATATCAGCTTGAATCCAGAGAACATAAAAATTGTTTGTTCTTATGAACATTACTACACCCACAGTATGACATGTTTTACCCTCTCCATTGTTATCTTCTGTCATTCACCTGTCCAGTTTCTCCATTTTAGTCACATGTTAAATCACTGCAATCACTGTTGGCATTGCAGGTTCAATTCAAGCACTAGCCATGCGAATTTTAAATGTCTTGAAACTGGATATTTCCCTATTTTTACATCCATTTTTAATTATTTCTTTCCTTGTAAAGACAGATCCAAGTTATTCTATTGTCAATAGCCTAGCTTCACTTGTCCCTGGCATTTTCTCACTCAGTTAATATCAGTTAATCACTTAACTCCTTTCCTAGACAAGGAGAGGTTTTCACAGCTACTCGTCCATTAGCTCATGGCTGGAGCCATAGGTTTCTGCTTTCCAAACCAGCATAGTCAGCAGACTACTCTAAATATTAGATTTTGTAGTTCTCCTTGGATACTCCCTTTAAATATGCAATGGGATGTCAAATCTACAGGAAAGCTGCATCTATCTAAATCTGCCAGCAGACTCACTAAGGAAAAAAACTTTTCCACTGTTTGAAAATTTGTTGGCCCTCATAACTGATGTGATCCAGGGTTTTTCCCCCTGTCATTTGTCTTTCCTCGCCATTCTTCCATCCTCTGGGTTTGATGTTTCTCTTCCTACCTGCCACTGCTCTCTCTTCTGCCTTTCCTTTATGTCTCTACTTTGTCTTTTTATCTCCTACGGAACAAATGTTCTCTCTCCTATCCCCATGCTTATGTTTTCCCATCCTCACTCATAGAAAAGCATTGCATCCCCCTGACCAGTGGTCTGGTACAAGAGCACCTTCCCAAAAGGTGGAGGAAGGCAATTTGCATTAAGCAAAGGCTGGGGGCAGTGAGTGAAGGGTGGGACTGCAAGAAGCCACAACACAGGTCTCCCCAGGAGCAAGCCCTCATTCCGAAGCTACAGATTTATGCTCCTGATGTTTCCTCACCTACTCTCTGGCTGCTTGCTTTCGCATACCTAAATATAGATTGAGCACCCAAGTTTTAAAACTTTGCCCACAATCCTTTGCAGCCTATTAAGGATAACATCCTTCTGTGAAATGGGCCATTGCTACAGGCAGCCAAGCTGGTACTACGTACAGAAGTGTGCCTATTGGAAAAGGATGTCAGGTCATTTTCACTCCACTGATCTGCTGGAAGGAAGTCTTATGCTTGCAACTGGTACCTTTTTCTCTGATTCCCTGCAGAGTCTTGCTTCATATTCTAAGTAGTGTCATAGGCTGGGAAAAAACAAACAAACAAACAAACAAACAAACCAAAAGCCACAAAAATTGTCTTTCCCTTCCTGTTTTACACAAACTGATGATTGCATCACAGTATTTTGTGCTCCTCCTTTGATGCAGCAAACTGACTAAGTACATTTGTAGGTGGTTTTTCATTATTTGGACTGGGTTGCTTTGCAGCACATGAGAATAAGTCCATAATATAAACAAAAATTGTCTCAAAAAAGTGATAGCTCACATGAAATGGGAAGATCACCAGGAAAGAAAGAAAAGACCTGTAGTGAATCTCTGTGTAAAAAAAGATCTGGGAAAAGATCCCAGCTGCCTATTTCCATAATCCAAATGCTGATATTGTTCAGCCTTGTATTATTATTTACATATAATTAGATCATTTTGTCAGGTATTAATGACTAATACAGTACAGTTCTTGTCTACATCTGAAAGCCCTAGGCATTACAACATTGCAGATAATAAATCATAACAGAGATAGGCCAGGAAATAATAGTGCAGAATAATTTTTTGTTATATTTTTAGTTCCTGGGCAATTGTTGTCACTGTCTGTGACAAGGTTTTAAATCACAGAATCACAGAATGTTTGAGGTTGGCAGGGACTTCTGGAGGTCACCTCTGCTCAAGCAGGATCACCTACAACGAGTCACTCAGGACCACGTACAAAACACTGTGACTGACAAAACAAAAACGTTTATCCCAATACATGTTGAATAATTCTGGAGGGTCTTTTGACTGCATTGACCAAATCTGCACTGATTTTGTGAAGAAGCCTGGACAACTTGCAGATGTCTGCATCTCTGAATCCCACAAAAAAAAAAAAAAAAAAAAAAAAAGGGCAGGAATGTGTGTAATACTATTAAAGGT
>JAOTQQ010000001.1:23587294-23598381 GCA_026546715.1 Gallinago undulata
ACAATGTCCTTATATGGTGATGTGTGTGTGGTGTGAAATGTAGCAAACAGATAGCAGTGTACTGAAATAGTAATGTTTTGTTAGCTAGGCGGGATAAACATTTAAATGTAGCCAATTGTATTGCTCACAACGGTGTATGGACACCTACTTGTAACCTATCTGTGTAAAGAGCACAACCGTGATCAAAAGACAAAAACTATATATGCTGGAAAAGTGAAACAATAAACGTCTTTGCTTCACCACTTAGCGGAGTCCATGCCACACTGAGCTTCTCCCAAAGCTACTGCAAATTCCTCATTTAAAGTTACACGGAATTAGACACCCAGCTGTCTCCATTAACCTAGAAATGGGAGTGATAAGTGCCTAGATATCTTGCCTACCTTTCAGGTGGGTAAGCATCTCATTGGAAAACATCTCACTTCTGCTACTTTCTGTTACACACAGGAAACATTGCTATCGACACAATTCCTTAAAGAGGAGGCAATTCCAAGTTTCAATCTAGTTACATTAATCTGCAATTGATTCTGATGCTAATTGTACATGGGGATTTAATTAGAGATGTTTACGTTTTTTAAAAAGGCATCTGAAGCCAAGTGAAACAAGTTTTCAAAGAAACAGGTAAGTCTCTAGTTCTGAAAGAGGAGGAAATGAACTATCTGTTGTTTCACAAACGCACAAAAGAGCCTCTAAACAAGAACAAAACCTCTTTTACTACAATTTCCACTGCTATACCTTTGGACTATGGCCTTTTTAGTCTCATGCATGGGCACTAATTGCACTGCTTTAATCCCTGTTTTTTAATGAGCACAAACACTAACTATTCCTCCTTGAAGCTCATTATAAACCTTGATACAAATTCTCCTGTTTTTCTGATTCAGTGACATATTATCGTGGTTAATTTAACTTTGCAAAGATGCACGTAGCTTTCTGAGGCACTACAGTGTTTTCAGAGCAGAATCTGTTTTCAGTATTTCTGCTCTATATTCTAAAAACAAAAATGAATTCTTCATAAGCGAAAGAAGTGGGGCCTGATCACAAATCCATTCAAATTGATGAGATATTTTTTACTGTAGTCAGGAAACTTTGGATCATGCAGTCACTGCACAAAATAACATGGAGTTTCCTATGTGCATCAGCTTCCGCTATGCAGTTTAGGATGAAGAGGGCTATGGCTGCATTTCAATATATCCTTTAATAAGCATGGTGAAATCTGTCATTTCTTGAATGGAAAAAGCAAGTTAATTTCTTCATATTATTTTCATAATTTTTTGTAAAAATAAAAGAAAAAAGGTTGCTTTTCCCAAGAAAATGTTGTTAACTTAGTCCAACCTTTATTTTCTCTGTGTTCACTGGTCAGAATTCCATTATATTTCTATTCCAAAGCCATTGATAAGAGCTGAACTAAACATCTTAATCGCACGCTTTGATTCCAAAATAAACAGCTTAAAATTGGTAAAAGTATAGACTCTCACCCTAAAGAAACCTATTTGCAGACTATGTGTTCCAGTACAGCCCAATGTGTTCTCTGGACAGCCAGGTCTGCTTCTTTACGGTGTTCTATTGATTATCCTGGTGTCTTTGCACTGTAACACATGATGTTTCAGCTGATACTTTAGATTATGGGTCATACAGCAGCCAGTGCAACTCCACTCCAATGCAAATGCATTGTCTCATTTTATACTTCTCCATATGCTGACTTTTCACTGACTTTTTGAGGAAGTATAACCCATACATTTAGCTAGAACATCCCGTGTTTTCATCTTCTGCTGAGTTCAATTGTTCTTGGTGCCCAAGATTTATAATCTCTTTTGGATAAACAGCTCATTTTTATGGACATAAAAATTCAGATTAATCTCGCAGGAGTGGGACGTTTTAAGTCTTTTGACAACCTATGCAGTTTAATGTCAATAGGCAACAAGATAAGAAGAATCGTTCTTCAATCAAAGAAGCATTTCATAAAACTTAAAAAACTTTCACTGTATACTTTAGTTAACTTTAGTTGATGTTCTGGAGACTTCATTAACATTTTTTAACTGTCAGCTGAGAAATTTACAGGATATCTATGTCATTTTTGTACTCATTTTGAAGAAGTCTGTGTAATTTCTTCACAGCTATAATGGCAAAGTATGACATAAGGGGAAAGAGATTTTTAAGCAGAAGTAGCAGTGAAGCAGAGAGAGTATGTAGATTTAGATCTAATTTCAGGTAGGATTAAAAAAGATGGTTTACTTGACATTTCAATCTTTCTGAAATATTATAAAGATGATCTTAAAAGCTAAATGACATTACGATTGTAACACCTATGACTAAATTGGGCTTATCTCACTCCTTTAGTTCAGACAGGGAAGGGAAAACTACACTCTCGGTTTCAAGACAGTTGAAATGTGTGCAATGTCATGAGCAGTAGGAAAGTAAGAACTCACAGATATGTGGTTTTACCTGTGAAGTAGGAGTTAGGCTGCACATCTTTCATTGAAGTCCATAATTATTTCAGAATTCAGAAACACACTTTGGAAAAAAAATTAAAATCTGGAGTTCCTACAGAACAGCCACTTCAGATTTCCTCATTAACCAGTATCTGACTAACATAATTTAAAATCCAGAAGAGGAAAAATATACAGTTATATCATAGATGATAGGTGATTTTTTCCAACAGAGATTTATACTTCATAGCCTCAACTAGATTCACAACATTTGACCAAACCCGCTTTCAGCCTCTCACGTACACTATTGGCTCCTGTCTTGCAACTGCTGTGTGTAGCGCTGTGCTTTCTTTCACTGTAGACACATATTCATTTTAACTAGCAGTTCTCCTATCTGTTGAGGAAGCATTTTGCTTGGAAAAGAAATTAAATATGATGGCACTTAAAAAGGAAATTAACGGAACTGGATTGTTTGCATTCCACTGAGGAATGTGCAAAATTGGCAGCTAAAAGAAATGTCCTGTTTTGAATGTAGGCTGACCACAATTAGAGTAGAAATTATTATTGTGGGTAAGAAATATGAACATTTTGACTGGATTTAAACATTTTTTCCACCATACAATCACATCTAAAAGTATCTTGCAAATAACTTAAGAAACCTTGTGCAATGATTCTTATTCTCTGAGGTATGATTTATGAGCACACAATATGCATTTACAAGATGCCATATGTTTATCTACACATGTATGTATACTTCTCTGTCTTCTTAGGAAATAAGGGAAAGACCAAATCTGTCCATCCTCTCTCTGTCTTGCTCCCTCTCTGCTCTTTAACTTCTGTTTCAAAATTATGTAAAAAAGTCTTGCTTTTTCTGGTTTTGGTGAAAAATGGCTTGCATTAGATAAGTTGGTAAGATGGACACAAACTGCCTATTCATTCTGAATCCTTCTATGATCCAAAAGTGTGAAACTACATTAGAGAGAGATTAAGTATTCACTGTATCCTCACAACCACCAGTTTTCAGTCTCTTGACTCACATGTCTTCCTAATTCTCCAGCTATAATTCTCAGACTGGATTAAAAGCTGAACAGAAGAGTAACTCTAAACTGTTTGCAGTCTTTCTTACAGACCAATAAAAGTATGAAACCAAACATATGATTGGCCTTTTCCTTTCTAATTCATATTGAACTTCCAATAGTTGAACAAAGACATCAGGTTGCAAGACACGAAGTAGCATCCCTTTATTGTTGTGCAAAATCTGTGAAAAGAAATTCAAAGAGCAAGGAGATGCAAATTCAGGCCAGAAAATGTCAGAGGACATTCTTGTGTGTGTATCACAGTTTTACAGTAAGTCATATTTAGGCCAGAGATCTGCTTAGGCATTTCCTGTTTAGCTTTATCGTTTCTGTTATGTGCAGCTCATGTCATGCCTTAAATCGAGAGAAAAGACTGCAAGGAAGCATGGGAATGAAATAGAAAAGAATTGGTATTGAAAAAATATTCTTCCCATCGAAGTTGTAATTATTTTTTCTATTAAAAATAACCATGTTAGTACTTTATGTGTACTGCTCTATCCTGGTCTACCTGTAATGTCTTTGTTGGATAGTTATTAAAGGCCAGAATTTTAGATCTTTACACATATTGATTCTTACACCAAGTCATCACATTGGTACCAACAAGACTGAGGACCACTCGGTGCTATAAACGGTGATGGTGTTTCACCTCTGCCTTGGCTGCAGGACTGGTTTCAGAGAAGTACAGATCACTCCTTAAGCTACTTTCACCCTGGTATAAACCTCCATAAAACCAGGAGACTCATAACTTTTAATTTCCAGTTTGACTTTTCATTTCCAGTATGGGAGAGGTTTTAGCTGTGTTTAAAAGCCAGAAATGACAACAGAAGTTAGTAAAGGGCAGAAAGGTTGGGCTGTCTCAGCTCCCTGGTGCTGGCACCAGACCCTTGGCGTAACCTGTAACCAACTGCACTCGTTCCTCTAGACTTTGCCTTCAAAAGTGCTCTTTTGTCCATGAAGTTAAGGCTTGGGACCTGGTCACTGCCAGATCTCCCAGATAAAGACACTTGCATCTGCGTGTTATCAAAATCCCACTAGTAAGATGATCAATCTTTCCCTTTCTGTAGTTTAGACACCCTACATGCCCAGCTACACACATCCAACACTCCAGTGCTGCAACAGCTCTGTAAATTGTCCCAAATGCCTTCACATCCCATTTTTGGAACCTGCATCCCGTTTTTGTTTGGATCTGGTCATTAGAGGCTGGGTTCAGCCTGCTCAGTCATGAATAGCTGTGGTGTGGTCAGCTTCTCCTTGCTCCATGCTCATACAGGAGCAGGGACACACGTGCAGAGATGGCCCCGGCCAGTGGGTTTCCTTCCCTCCTGGCTCTTCTCCCTCACTGCCCCATGGCCTTGAGCACAGGGACCTCAAACTGTTTTGCAAATGTTAATTCTCAACTTCCTGCTGGAGAGAAAAACATTCCCTATTGGGACACTGAAACTTTTCAGTGATTTACTAGCAAATCAGTGACAGGAAGAAAATTAAGATACAGGTCATGGTTCCCCTTACTGTTTTAGTTAAAAGACTGTCCTGTCATTTTAAATCACTTCAGATTATTGATGACACTTTGAATACCAGAGAAAGATAAAGTAATATGGTGATTCCATCCCTTAGTAGAGGGAGACTAAATATAAAGTGCCACAAACAATTTTTTAATCGCTGAAAGACTGAGTAAAAGAAGTATTTTTGAGTGGATGAAACTATATAAAATCTATATATGAAGCATTGGTCTAATTTTTTTATGAAAAAGCTTGATGTATTTTTTTTTTCAATTCCTTTCCATCTGCTTCTATTGTATGATAAATTGGAAATTTATTTTAGAAAAAAATATTCTTCATATTTAAAGTTGTAAAGTTTATGTTAAAAGTATAGCCTTTTATATGCAATTATAATATTTCTTTTATCTCCATATGCAAAGAATAAAGGGGAAAAAATAAATTGCACTTTTTGCCTTCTTAGGAGCCCCATTGATTGTCAGAGCTGCTAAAGCCTTAATTCCCTGAATAATTAAGACCAATGTCCTCAGCAGTGTTCAGTACACTGTTCTTCTGGCTCTGGCCCTTGATGGGGGAAAATAAAAGTGCCTACCAACAGTATTCTGAAAAGAAGTTCTTATTGTTTTATAGATTTTCCTTTTAATTTATTACTAAATACTTTTAACTGAAGATCATGAACATTAATTGATAACAGAATGCATCCTTCCTTCTAGCATGTAATTTTAATAGCTTATAAGAATGTGTGAATGAGTAATACTGTACAATAAATAATACATGAGTTTACATTGTTGTGAAGCATTTAAAACAGTTTGCTTCTTTCACACCATCTGCTTAATTCACACATTCATTTTCTGAAAGGTTTATTGCTATTAAACGGACTTATAAAAGAGAAAATTAAGTTGAATTGATAACACAGAGAATTCCTACAATCAGGCCTTGGTTTATTTGTGAGAAAAAGCTGTAAGCTAAATTAACTTTAGCATGCTCAAAGATAAATTCGGCTTTCAGATGTTGTAATTCAAGAAAATTCAATTGAAATTAATTGAGGGGTGTAAATCTGGAAATATTCCAGACAAACTAATGGGGTTATTAAGCATTTATAATCTTGTGAGAGGAAAAATGTGTCCTTTAGTCAGCTAAAAAACCCCAATGTGTTGGCAAATGCTTAAAACAGTTGTGTATTTCCACTGTAAACTTCTGCTTGCAGTAAATAATTCCTATTCTTTAGGTAACACAAAAGGAAGTATTACACTTTGCTGAACAAATTGTTCAAAAAATTCAGAACAGTTTGGAAAATACGCATAGAGCATTTGAGGTGAAATTAACTTCAGACTTTATTTGCATGCCAATAGACAGCTTGTCTGGCACCTACATTGTCTCAAATAAATGAATTAAAAATACATCTAGATCTAAAAATACCCAGAACAGTATATGAACACAAATCATTAATAAACAGAACTCATTGTGAAACAACTAACTGCGTCCTCTCTTGGGCTGCTTTTGAGATTATTTTAAAACACATTGTAGCTGATGGGCTGCCTTACCATGGAATCAGCTTGAAACAATTGAATGTTTTACTTCTAATGAAAGAAGCATTTTTTTTATTTTTCATATGGAATTAAATACATGACCAACACATGATTAGCTGCTTTCTAGGCATGTAGTATTGCATGCACAGCCCAGTGCATTTAAGTACTAAATAGATTCACCAAATAATGAAATACCTTTAAAGTCAAAACATTACTCTTTATTTTCAAATGTGAATTTTATTCACAGACAGTGTTTCAAGATCAGCGTCTAATTTAAAATTGCTGAGTGTAAAGCACCAAACGGCTATTTGACAGAAAAAAAGAAATAAAATATAATCCAGAATTGACATGCTACAGAAAATAATGGCAAAAGCAAGACTATAAGCAGAAGTGAAAACTTTGTATTTAGTGATTATTAATTGATTAAATAATGTGGCACTTACCTCTATAAAATCAGTGAACAGCAGAAAACTTTGGCGAAACAATTTACAACAGCTGATGTGTTTGTCCCGGGAGTGTGCTCTTCCTAATGACTGGGCTTTTAACTAATGACAAAATGAGGGCATCTGAAGATAAGGGCAGAATTTTACCCAAACACTCATCATGTCATTGCAAAATAAATAAATAAATTCATTAAAAAGTTAGCTGTATCACTTGTTAGCAGGCTAGCTCCTGCTATAATAATTTTCTATCAGGTACATTTATGGCCTGATAAGGGAACCACCAGATGGGTGTTTCAGAGAATTGAGTTGTGTTTTGAGAGTTACAGGCTCTGGACTCAGCAGTGACAGGTGCAGGGAGAAGCAGGGATGCTTGAAACACCGACCAACCAAAATAGTTCAGGAAGAGCTACTTTAAAGAACTGGCTGGAGGGCCGGGCTCAAGGAATGGTGGGGAATGGAGTTAAATCCAGTTGGCAGCCGGCCACAAGTGGTATTCCCCAGGACTCAGAATTTGGGCCAGTTCTGTTTAGTATCTTTATCAATGATGTGGATGAGGGGATCAAATGCACCCTCAGTAAGTTTGCAGACAACACCAAGTTGGGCAGGAGTGTTGATCTGCTTGAGGGTAAGAAGGCTCTGCAGAGGGATCTGGACAGGGTGGATCAATGGGCCAAGGCCAACAGCACGAGGTTCAATAAGGGCAAGTGCTGAATCCTGCACCTGCACAACCCCATGGAGCTATATGAACAAGCCTGGGGAAGAGTGGCTGGAAAGCTGCCTGGCAGAAAAGGACCTGGTCGAGAACCAGTTGAATATGAGCCAGCAGTGTGCCCAGGTGGCCAAGAAGTCCAATAGCATCCTGGCTTATATCTGAAATAGCGTGCCCAGCAGGATTAGGGATGTGATTGTCCCCCTCTACTTGGCACTGGTGAAGCTGCACTTCAAACACTGTGTTCAGTTTTGGCCCCTTCACTACAAGAAAAGACATTGAGGTGCTGGAGCATGTCCAGAGAAAGGCAGCAAAGCCAGTGAGGGCTCTAGAGCACAAGTCTTACGAGGAGCAGCTATGGGAACTAGGTTTGTTTAGCCTGGAGAAAAGGAGGCTGAGGGGAGACTTTAAAACTCTCTACAACTACTTGAAAGGAGGTTGTAGCAAGGTGGGGTTCAGTTTCTTTTCTCAAGTAACAAGTGATTGGATGGGAGGAAATGGCCTCAAGATCTGCCAGGAAAGGTTTAGATTGTACATTAGGGAAAATTTCTTCACACAAGGCTTGTCAATCATTGGAACAGGCTGCCCAGGGAAGTGTTGGAGTCATCATCCCTGGAGGTATTTAAAAGACATGTAGATGTAGCGCTTAGGACATGGTTTAGTTGTGAACTTGGTAGTGTTAGGTTAACGGTGGGACTTGATAATCTGAAGGGCCCTTTCCAAGATAAGTGGTTCTACGATTCTATTATTTGGGCATAACACTCCTTAAAACTTAGCCCAAAGTGTTCAGTCTTTGCTATTACCTGAACAGGACACCTGCAAGCAGCCCCTGGGGATGCAAGTTCCTGATTCCAGCAGCTGAGCAACATGAGGTGGTGTGAGTGAACAAAGTAGGGCAGGAGGGACCAGCAATATTACAGCATCCTTGTGTGCTCCTCAAAGAGGCTATTAAAATTATTCAGCTTGACAACAGCTTAAATAGCTACATCCTACCTCAACGATCAGTCAAAACCGCATCAAATGTATAGGGATGGATAGAAGGAGTTCCTGTATAGAAGCATAATGGTCAAGGGCATATGTGCATCATAGCAGTGCAGAGAAGCTGTCCCCATCGCCATGTGGGAACTGCAAAGTGTAAAAGGAGGAAACCCTGAATTTCCTCATCTTGTCAAGCCATGACTGTTGCCATTTAGGTATTAAATTTGAAATAAATGCAGGAAACAAGTCTTGAGAATTATTGGAACAAGTACAGACATTTTTGTTGTTGCTCTTGCCACATTTGCCTCCAAATCTGCACTGCTATTTGAATTAAATAGGAAACAAGTAGCTCTCTGAGCCCTGGAAATAATAAAGGCAAGTTTCCTATGGGCCTGTGTCTCATCCTTGACTGAGCTCCAACCTAAGGTTTCCCAGGGCTGAGGTATATACGGAAGACCTCTCCTGCGCTGGTTCTCCAGCTTGCAGCATGAATCCCTTTTTTCTTGCCTTCTACTCAGCAGGCTGTTTTCATCAATGCGTAGAGATGAGGCAGTCTCTGAGACCTGAGCCCGTTCTGAGTGTCTGGCTGATGTTTGATGTTGGGAAAGGACCAACAGGTTTGTGCCCATATCTACACTCTCTGCAAGGGCTTAAGCATCCCTTCTACAATGAGAGAGGCTGAAATAACTGCTCATTACTGACTGCTGATCAACAACTTCAGTAGATCTGCTAGAAGGTGCATTTATCAGCTGTCCCAGCCGTGGCACTGGTGAAATGGTGGACCCTTGCCATGCTGCTGAGGTGCCCCTCACCATCTGTGTCACAGCCCCATGTTCAGACTTCTCCAATTAAATGTTATTGAAAATATCAGTATCTGAGAGTTAAATATGTACATGTGTACTTGGTTTTATATACATATATAGGTAAAATCTTTGGTATAGTAAAAAGATAGACCTGAATCCACTTAAAATAGAGTGGTAGGGTAGGAAAAAAGATAAAGCTCAGATAAAGCAGTAGAAGGTATCATATTTATTTACGGAAGTGGGAAAGAACAACAAATTTGAAATAAACGGCTGGCACCTACCAAGATACCACCCAGCCCAGGGTTTTACTCAGAACCTCATAGAAAAATGAATCCTGCAGGATAAACAGGAGACAAAGACAACTCAAGAACTTTCTACTACAAGGCATCACGAGTCATTCAGGCAGTGCTCTGGGCTAAGAAAAAAAGGTTGAGAAGAAGTGTGGGAATAATCCAGTATCAGACTGAATTTTAATACTAATTTTTAAAATAAATTTTGTCAAATTGATTAGACCTGTGGGCTTTGGGCTTCATTTCAAGCCCATACATGTAATTGGAACTCAATTCCATTCTTAAGGCTTTATTTTATTTAAAGTTAATGTGAAGTAAGAGGGCTGGTGCCCCTGCGGTCAGATTTCCAAGCCGCATCTTTGCCTAAAAACGTGAACAGGCACTTATTGACATGGTTAAAAGCAGTTGAACTGAGTTGGCCTCGTAGGACTGTAGAATTATTCAAATATTTAACTCTTGCTTATTGGTGATTTCAGTGTAGTCAGGCACCCAGCTATCTTTGGGCATAAGACTGATAGCACTGAACCTGGGTTGTTGCTTTTGAAAATATTATTAGAACGTTATCTGCACTTTAAGCCCTTATATAATTTTATAAATCTATCCCTTCAAGGGTTAGAGGGTTAAAGGATTAGGTCACTCTCTTGCATTTCTGAGTGCATTTCATCATGAGTATTGGACAGGTGATCTTATTGCTAGATAAAAGAAACTAATGTACACCCTAAAATTATCTAGCTAACTGTGAAACAGAATAAACTGCCTCTCCCAGCTTTCTGTTTGGACAGGGACAAGTCTGAGATGCTTGTACCTACTGTTAGCTACCTCTTCATGAATGCTTATCACCAACACCAGCACTCCGTTGTGGCAGGGTTTCAGTGCAGTCTGGCTGACGTTAAAGATGCTCAGGTCACCTTTCCCAGAAAAGCACTTGATCCCCATTGTCAGCACTGAGACTCCAACCCAGGGTCATATCCACCTCTCTCAAGATGCAGGACCAAATTCAACCTACCCCACTTATTTTCATAGAATCATCTGGGCTGGAAGGAACCTTCAAAGGCCATCTAGTCCAACCCCCCTGCAGTCACAGGGACACCTCCAACTAGACTAGGTTGCCCAGGGCCTTGTCGAGCCTCAACCACCTCCCTGGGCAACTTGTTCCAGTGCTCCACCACCCTCATGGTAAAGAACTTGTTCCTAATGTCTAATCTAAATCTCCTCTTCTCCAGTTTAAACCCATTAGCCCTTGTTCTGTCGTTGCCGGCCTTCGTGAACAGACTCTCCCCAGCCTTCCTGTAGGCCCCTCTCAGGTACTGGAAGGCCGCTACTAGATCTCCCCAGAGCCT
>JAOTQQ010000001.1:23598481-23652834 GCA_026546715.1 Gallinago undulata
AGTGCACATTGCCTGCTCATGTCCAGCTTCTCGTCCATCAGCACCCCCAAGTCCCTTTCCTCAGGGCTGTTTTCTAATACCTCATCGCCCAGTCTGTACTGATGGTGAGGATTGTTCCGGCCCAGGTGCAGAACCTTGCACTTGCTCCCATTGAACTTCATGTGGTTTACTTCATGTGATTTTATTTTGCTGGGAGACATTAGGCTGCCGGATGCTTAATTGCCAACGCAACCCATGGATGCCAAACCATATATATAAAAATCTTTCTGGTAGGAGTGTTTCTGAATAATGTATGTACAACCTGTGTGTGAGTCAGACTTCTGCCATGCAGGAAAGGACAGTGGGTGTGCACAGCTTTAGGATGAAACAAAGGCCAGACCTGTGAATACCAAGGCAATTACAAATCAGCCAACAGCAATGAAAACTTTAGGCTAGAGGTCTGGTTTTGCCAGCAGAAAGATCAGGAATTTGACAGTGTTACAAGGAAATCTTGCAATAAGGTTAGAGGTTTTGGCCAAGGAACATCTGATGTTCTCTCTTAGCCTAATGCAAAACATAATAAATTAGAGAAAAAACTCCCTTCACTTTCCTTATGTTTTCTGAAGCCCCTAAAAAGCCATTTAAGACAGAACCTCTTACAGCAATGTCTCTGCATTTCTGCAAATACTTAATTCTGTGGGTAAATGCAAAAAGTGTTCACCTTACTACCATTCTCTGGATGTATTCGGTGGCTTGGTCTTAGTTTTTAGGTATTTTTGCAGGGAGCTCCTGAGAACAGACTCAGCAAACCAAGCCTTTGAGCTTAGTGGAGATCTTACTCTAGCAATGGTTCCATTTACAAGACACAATACAATGACAGAAAACATGTTCAAAGCTCAAAGTCTGCAAACATTTATAAGCTTATCACACTCAGAACTTAGTTTTGGAGTGATAAGGCTTGGGTAACAACTCTTGCCAAACCAGGTCTGTGCCTCCCCAAGTCCTGGTGCATCTATCGAATAGAGAAAAACCAGGCTGACTCGCTGAACACATTTCCCTGAAGATAAGAATCACCAGGTCTGAGATGCTATCTGCAGAGATACTTTACTCAAAGACCTCTCCCTAATTTTTTTTTTTTTTGAGTGATACTGCCATTATTTTATCACTCTCTTATTTAAAAAAAATAATGTTGTATGTTCACTTTTTTCTGAACTTAGGTAAATTTTTGTTGTCACACTGAAGGGAGTTGGTAATCTCATCACATAAGAAGAGAATAAGTAACAGACCCTGTTCCTAGCTGAACAGAGGAATGAAGCTATATTTAAAGTGCAAGGAGGAAGAAATGGAATTTATTGTTCAGCTTCAAGCAGAGAGGTGGCTGACTCACAGGCCTGCATGGCTGATGGTACTTGCAAGCAACAGCAGGAGATTAATGAATAAGGAGAAAAAAATGTCAATTTATGTTGACTAAAGCGGAAGCTAAAGAACAGCCATGACTTCCCACATACTTCTGCAAGGCAACTTTCTTCTGTTTCTATTGTGTAGCCAGAAAGCAGAAGCTGGGACCTGTTGCCAAATCCTATCTCCACAATTTTCATGGATTTTCTACATGATGTTGAAACAAACAGGAACATAGAAAAGACATAGGATCAGGTTATCCTTCCATATTGAAAAAACAGATTTTTCCTTTCCATAATAAATACTGATCTTTTGGATGCTAAAAAAAATTAGACAGCACTTGAGAGAATACTTTTTGTGGGAAATAATTATTGGTTTATCTAAAAGATATCTTGACATATACAGTAATCACAATCAGAAGCTCCGTGCTCTCAAAATGCACTTCATACTACACACTCATTATCTAAAGTCTGTGCTGTAAAACAGAGCTTGGATAAACGAGGAGGGTAACAGTAAGTTACCAATAAACCCAAGAGATTTGGGGTTTTCTGAAATTATTCAGTCCTGCTCTTTGTTGAACATTCAGGCTTATGAAACTTTGTCAAAATTTGTTTTCCAGCCAATAGAAATATGTTAAATAAAGATATTTGCAGAAGTGCTTGCTTCAGTCATGCCCCTTGGCCTTTTAAAAGCTCTTTGTGCAGGAGAAGTGAAAGAGGAAAGACTAAAAAGTGCTGGAGATGAAAGAAGGACGGAAGAACTGTGAACCTGCACCCTGAATCCCCGGCATTGCACAGCTTCGTTAGACCATGCTAAAACAGGGAGCAAGTGGGTGATGTTCATAGGCCCCTGGGGCAGCCGTGTCTGCAGGGGTGGTGAGGCTCGGCAGCCCTGGCACCAAACAGGAACCGGCAATCAGTCACAGGGAGAGAGCCAGCTCATACCTCTGGCACCAGCCCTTTCTAATAAGCATCCTTTTAATATATGGACTTCCTTTCCAGCTTCTTTTCTTTCTTTGCATTACTTTTTATCAATCCTTTCTGCTTTCTGTCTGAATGAGAACTCAGCCACGCAGATCACCTTAACCCCGCAACATTTAGCTTAGCCCAGCAAGCTAAGGACCAGTCACAAACAATCAGATCTAGTTCTTTAAAAAAAAAGTTTTCCATGAATTGTAGAAAGGAAAATAAGAGCAAAAAGGCAAATGTTTTTCCTGGCCCAAAGAACACAGTGTGGATCATGTGCTCCAAAAGCTACCCAGATACAGAAGCTATATTTTTCTGCCTTTGCTATTCCTTCTTCCTTCCCCTTCCTACCAGAGGGCTTTGTTTTGCTTTGCAAGGAAATATGATTCAATTTTAACTGTGAAACACAAAAGCACTGTCTGAAATCAACAAGTTTTTTTTCACAGAAGAGGCATTAATTATTACTTTAAAGACTACCAAATGAGAGGGTTTTTTCTTCTAAAAATAAGGTACAATATAAAAAGTATGATATTATGAAGTGGAACTATTTAGAAATATGGTGTACTGACATTTCTGCTAAGATTTAAAGCAAATTATATTAACTTCTTTGAAAATCCTAACTTTAATTTTGAATCTTTTTTCTCTTTTCTTTCTCTCTTCTCTCTATTCATCTTCCTTTTTTCAGTATTTTAATTAAAATGTAATGTAATTTTGCTCTTACATAACTAGTAAAAACCAAGGGCTTTGCAACCTAACCCCAAATTCAGATTTTTTGTGCAAATCAAGGAAGCAGTACAGTCATTTTACATAAGAGTTTGTGTCTCATCTTTAAACTAATTTTCATTTTTCAAGCACATATGCATACGGGGAAGTCCCACAAGGAAGGCGCTGGAGAAATAGCCTGCGTGACTTGGGCTGGGACACATCCTTAGTCCTGCAGCTCACCAAAACAAAGGCAGTACAGAGACATCATCCCACCCGGCATTATGCAAAATCCCATACTTACACAAATTGAATGAAACAATCCTGTTTGACACCCACTGGGATGGTAACCTGCTTCAGACAGTGAACAACCTGTTCCCCTCAAGAACTGGGGGTTACCGTATGGATGACACCGTATCACCTGGGCCAGCAGGAGCCAGGTGTGGGTGGGGAATTACCTTGAAACAATGACTTGCTTCATGGTCAGGAGGCAAATTCATGCATTGTCATCCAGCTACGTGTATTGATACGAGTTTCTACATTTAAAAAGACTTTATTGGCCAATAAAAACACCTGAAACCATTTCAGTCATTCACATGGCTGTTCCTAACCATGTGAATAGAAACAGTTCTGGATTATACTCTCAAATAAAACTCACAAGACTGCCTGAGAGATGTAGGAGCCTATGTGTTTTTACTCTCAGTAGGAATCAGGTGAACAACTTTGAATTTAAGGTTGATTTTTCCACCTTAAATACACATTAAGATTTCTAGATAAAACACAAAATTATGCCTCTATTCTTAGTAAATTAAAGCATATTCTCATCATGTGTTGGGCCGGCAATGATGCACGTGTCAAGTTTGCCCGAGGTTTTTGCATCACTAGACACTATTTTTGGGGTACTCAAACCCCAAATAAAAGCAGGGAGACTCTCCATGTTGTTTTGCCCCCCTGAACTTCTTTGACTGCCCTACAGAGGAAGCAGCTACTAAATGAGCATGAGGGGAAGCAGAGAGGGGAAGCAAGAAGGGAAGTAGGTGGGAGATGCTGTAGTATGCATGGGAGAAGGTCAGGGCAAAGGCCAGGAACTTCAGAGGGATTGGGAGTTGAGCAGAAGGCAGCTGAGGACAGGGACACATAGCTGCCAAGGGGCTGCATCTTGTGCCATCTCCTGCCATTCCAGTGTTTGTTTTGAAGATATTTTTACACATGAAGTGTTGTACATAACTTTGTTTCTTAATCCTTCCAGTTTTTACCCTTAATAAGGAGACAATAATAATAAACAGCAGTTGCCATCACAAAAGTTCTCCTTCTGAAATGATGTAAAATGTATGTAAAAATGATATTGTGAATGTTCCACTTTTTACTCTTCCTATGCATTTAGGTCAAAAGTTACCAGCGTTTTGTGTTCTTTTTCTAACTGCCAAGTTTGTAAACCCAGCAGCAACCTAAAGGAAAGCTGGTAACTGGTAGCTTTCCACTCGATTAATCATTCCCGGCAACGAAGGCTCTCAGACGTGTTCTTGGCCACACGTTGGCAACCCCACTCTTTAATTGCAGTTATGTCTGTGCACATCACCCATCTTCAGTCCATTTTCTTAGATATGGTGCTTTGAAATTTGCTAAATGATTATTTGTGCGGTGCATGGAAAGGAGCAGAAACTCACTCAGACCGAGTGATGTGGTTCCAAAGAGCTAGCAGTGACAATATGCACTAAGAGGTTATTTCTGTCACGCAGATTTGCAAATATGTCCCTGAATTCATGCAGGATGTATCTTACTCTTGTGGAGAGAGCCAGTACAAGGTCCATATGTCATTTAAATCCCATTTAAACGCTGCTTTGAAGGCACTAGTAGGACTTCTGTGATCTGTCACCCTTTTCATGGGGATTAATTTCATAAAAGTAATTTTTATATTGTTTCAAAGGAAAATTACACTTTAAGTTGAGGAAGTGGCACCATCTTGTGGGTGAAAATGAAAGTTTTTTTCTTTAGTAAATTTATTTATTTTTCACTTTTCTCTCATTTCCTTCCCCACCTTTTTGATTCTCATAATTCTACAATTCTACAGAGCAGCCTTTTGAGTCTAAAAAAATAATCCTTGTCTGAAAAGACTTTAGAGCAGAGCTGTAATCTGTTATGTAAAATAGTGCACAATATTTTTATATCTTACCATGCTACACAGATTTCTGAGACATGGCTAATGTCCATGAATGTTTTTTGAAAATCCCTTTTGAGGACAGCCCCAGAAAATTAAAAAAAAAAAAAAAAGGCAAGCTAAAATATGAACATGTCAGTATACGTCTATCAGGAGAATTATGGCTACAATTGCAGTGGCAATGTCTTACTCCCAGAAGTGAGTCAAAATTATATTTTGGCACAAAATTCAAATATAGAGGATTTTAGTTTCCTTAAAAACTATGCCTTCACTCTCAGAAATATTAAGATGCAGACTCATTTTTCTCAGTCTTTTTTTTTTTTAAATACCTCGATTTCTTTGACTTTTAAAGGACTAGTCAGACTTGTCAGCAGCATACTGTGGAGACAGAAAAGAGAAAACCAAGAATATTGTTGATGATAGAGTATTACTGGCTTATTTAATGTATAAATAGCCATAGAACCAAAAGTAAAATGTGTAGTGTTTGAGCTCCTTTATTGAAAGGCATGCCCATAACTACTGTCAGTCATCTCAGTGGGATCTAACTCTCTTTAGATATCACCACTACAAATACTTATACCTGAACTGGTCAGCAAGGCTCTTTTCAAAGTCACTAGGGAGCAATAGTTGCTTTTAAGGTGCAATTCATCTCATTGTATACCAGATATCTGAAATAGATCAGCTGACTCATACCCTTAAACTTTATATTTTTTTTCTTTGGTTATAAAGGGAAAAATACGTGATTAGCATAGATGTAGATAGCTCCTGGAGCGATCTGCACGCAGTCAAATGAATCCCACCCCTTGTGCTTCATATAAATGATACCATCAAGATTTTTTGGCCCCTGTGGATGATATTTAATTCAGCACTCCAAACAATTTAATACAGACTATCATAAATATGGATTTCAAGAACATGCTCTAAAGCTAAAAAGTGAATTAAGAGCCATTAAAATAGCTTAATATAGGGCTGCACATGCTACATCAAGGGGTTGGCATGATTCTTTGTGGTGAACCTATAAGAAAAACTATATATTATACCACTGGTGTTTTTCCCTTTAGAGGTCCTTTCAATTCTTTTTGCCTTTGGTAAGTGTATATACGAAGTGGCATTAACAAAAGTTAATGTGCAAAGCAACAATAACTGCTCTTTTTAATCACTGAAATACGAGTTAACCCTAAGATTTTTGTTGTTAATTACAACTATTTCCCAAAAGCAGTGCCAGAGTATGAGATGGGTTGTAAGGCAACACCTAGCACATGAGTATTCTCCTTCCAAAAATCAGATACTCATGCAAAGAATGTGGTCCTGCATTGGCATTACCCCTTGTGAGCAAAGCTCAGAGGCCGTTTCCCTGTTGCTGAACAGAGAGATAAACTTCACAGCACCTGGGTACAGTTCCTTCCCTTGACCCCATTGGAGGACTAGCTGCTCTCAGAAGCATGGGAAGAAAATGGGGAAGCTGGTGGGTTTTGCTGCCCAATGGTTCACCTATACCTTCAAGGTGTGGAGATTGTCTCCAGCGAGAGGAAGAGGTGGGACAGGTCTTGTCCATCTTCCTGGTGTGACACAAGACAGCATTTCAGAGCCTTCTGCTGTCCAAAGCTTTAGCAGGAAAACAGAAAACATTCACGTGCTTCCACCTTCACCCCCACCATGACCAGGACTGCTCTCTGCCACTCACTCTTGTCACCACCAGCTCTGCTTCTCTGCCAGGATCAAGGCACAAGCCTGGTTGGACACACCTGGCACCCACATGTTCCTGGACACAGCTCTCAGAGTTTCCGGTTCTTGAAGGTTAAGCTGCTAATGGAATTATTCATCCATGCTACAACTTACCCTCAAGGAGATGAAGGTCTCCATTTTGGGACTGCTAACTCAGGAAACGCCTACAGGGATTCCACATGGGATATATCCTCTCCAAGATCTCCTTCCCATGATCTTCTCTTCTCTTGAGAAGGGATGTTTCAGGACAATAAATGGATGCACGTTGCAAAACAATGACAGCATTTAATTGTGAAGAAGCACAAGAATGCAAAGACATATAGTATATATATAAAGGCAAATCATAAGAAAACACGTCTGAAATCTTACTTAGCAAAGCTGTAATTAGCTACCTGTGAATTTCTAGAGATTAAGCAAGAGATATTAAAAGTGCGTATCGCAAACCAGCCCAGTTATTCACCCAATGAGGAAAGACACCAGAACCTTGTGCAATAAACTGAGAACATGTATTAGAAAACTGAAAAGTTGCAGAAACACAGTATAGATGTAATTTGGGAAGAAGAGGCTGTGTAGAAGTCAAATGTCCAATGTTTAAGGAAAGAGGACAATTACTAGCCCAACACAAAGCCCTTGGCAAGTGTAGGAGTTTGCCTAGGCTCCTTGGCTCCACATTCAGGGTGTTTGCAGAGACCAAAATCATTATGGAAATTCTGCCTTAGGCAAGGCAAGAATCTGTTTGACCCTTTGGCCAATTCTTAGATTGAATCTCTTTTGATGTTAGAAGCAGTCTGGCTCATTTAAATGTGAGCCACTCCACCCACCTTTTCATCTCCTGCTGTGTTTCTTGGATTGAAAATGTCACTGAGAGTAGAAGCTGTTTCTGCAGCACCCTGCAGATTTGCAGGCCATCATTGCAGAATAAAGAAGACAAGTGCATAATCTCAACGGAAAAATCCTCTAAACTTTAAACTTTGCCTCATCAATTTGAACAAAATTTGGAGTGAGACTGAGAGAACCCAGAGCCGGTTTTATAATTGCAGAAAGCTTGGTCACCTTCATTCATCATCCTGATTGTCATGTTAATTGTCATGTTCTCTGCACTTCCCTTAACTGACTGTATTAGAATGGGTAACACCTTAATATAGTTTTTCTTTTCCAGTATTTGTGAGAGGGCAGATTGAGGGAGCACTAGAAACTCTGGAAATAACATCATTATGAAATGGAAAACGTCAAAAGATTTATGCAAATTTATCATCATCAAGATTTATCAATCAATATTTATTTAACATCCAGATAGTAACATAAGACACATTCAAAGCAGGAAAATTTGGAATTTCTTCATTCAATAACCATATATTAAAAAAATCTTAATATTTATTATCATGTCTATATAACTTCACTGCCTGCCATGCAGCTCAAGAGAGGTAGAAGTAACATATCAAAAAGGGCTTTGATAGAACAGTTCAGGATTTAAAGCCTTAAAACAGGCAGTGGCTGAAAAGAGGATACACAAGGGTTGAGCACTGCATTGGTGATGTTTGGGGCTCCAAGATTGTTCTGATACCTTTCATTAGTAAAAATCTCATTTACCTCACTGCAGATAAGACTACACACTGGAGAACCAGTCAGGTTCGCAGTGCATTTAAATTCTCATTTATCTTCTGAGCTCAGCTTGCACCTACTACAGATCTCTCTGATTCATTGTAAATGTTTACCATAGAAAGAAGTTTACATTTACAGCTACTTACAAAATTCACAAACACATCAGCACTTTGAGAGTAGAAGGTTTTTCACATGATTTTGGATTAAAATTATCTTGGATCACCAGCAGGGACTTCAAAAATCCATGTGAGGAATCAGAACTATTCAAAACTTTCTAAGAAAAATCTTTACCTTTTTGGAAGTCCTGCCTGTCCTTGGGGCCTTGGGATTTAAAATCTCATCTGGACAGCACAGCTGCATTGAAAGTTCAGCTATAGGTTCAGCTGGTACAAAAGTTCCAGTATAACATGCATTTGAAAGGCCAAAGACAAATGATGCTCTTCATGCTTGTTGAAAGCAAATGTTTCTTCTCTGGTGAGAGTTTTCCTTGGCTGAAGTGGCCAGGATGCATCCCTGCTGGAACAGCAGTGCAGGACAAGAAAAATCTGTGATGGTAGACGTACTAATACATATAGACATATATAAAAGCCTACATATATACATGCACTAATGCTTGCTCCCATTTCTGCAATACATGGCAATTTTAATGAAACCAACTGTAAATGAGCGTGCTGCTTTCCAGACTGTGCGTTAACATGAGATGTGAAGTACTGATGCGTTACAGACTTGTTTACAGTGCCTGTTTTGCTGGGGGGCAGAGGGGTTACCATCCATTGCAAAAGTACTCCTAATCTTTAAAGAGTGTATTATGGCTGGTTAACTTTACGGACTGCATTGGTCAACATCTGACTTGGTTTCCAAATATTTTAAATCTCTCATTGCTGGCTCAGAAGCGTGTGTTGAAACACAACTCACTTGTGTAGATTGTTTACTGAGTTTTGTCTGTTTGCTTGTTAAAACTTCTGCCATAATTTTAGCTATTCAATTTCATCAAGTGAAAAACAAGTACAGTGAAACACAAACTTTGGGCTTTTATTACTAATCTTGCTTTTGAGGGATTAGAGAAAGTTAGACCAACCGATCACTAACAGCAAGAAACTGCTTGCTTTAAATTAACAAAGAAGAAATAACATGTAGAAGTGGAGATAGTGAACAAAATTATTGCTACAAGACAGAAAGTGTCAATAGTAGTATTTTCAGATAGTGGGAGGGCCTCCCCGAGTTTCTCTTTTGGCACTTCTCTCCTCTTTTGCCCAGAGAAGTCGTGGATGCCCCATCCCTGGAAGTGTTTCAGGCCAGGCTGGATGGGGCTTTGAGCAACCTGCTCTAGTGGGACGTGTCCCTGCCCATGGCAGGGGGGTGGAACTCAATGATTTTTAAGGTCCCTTCCAACTCTAACCATTCTGTGATTCTGATAAGCTCAGTGCCAAGCTGTGCAGGGTTCGTGTCCACACGCTTAGCTTGCAATCACCTTGAGATGGCCTTCCCCAGGAAGCCAACACCAGCACCATATCTTATGTGATCTAGAGGCTGTGATAGTGTAAGTGTGAAAACAAGAAATGACTTGCACAGCTTTGTGTGCACGACCAGCAGAAGAGATTATGCTGGGAGTGCTGGGTTTTATGCTCACGTATCTGTGTAGGTTTTGGGAACTGCACTGAGAATTGCCCACCACCAAGGAGGGTCGGTGTCCAGAGACTTCACCACGAGCCCAGCCCAGCGATTAGGGCAGCTTCACAGAAGTGATTGTGTCCTGGGATTCAATCAGAGCAGGAATTTCAGGGACTCTCAGCCTGCTGGGGTTGTCTTCTCTGCTGTTCCAGAAAGCTGCCCAACATCTTCCCATCTCATTTCTCATTTTTCAGCATCCTGAGTGGGTTGACTGACCTTTACATTCATTAAATGATTATCTTTAATATTGGAAAAAATTAATTTCCCCTATGTATACCTTATTTTGCTGTGACAAGATTGGTATTTGCATTTTAAAATCATTTTTAGCACATTTACATTTTTGACTTCTAGGTTAGCCAGAGGTTATAAGGGTAAAACCTGGGGCCAAATTCTGCAGTTGTGTGAGCGTGAACTCAAAATGAAGCCGAACTGATAGTTATGGGAGATAGAGCAAACATTGATGAATCCACAAAGTAAGTTTAGAGGAAATTATTTTCTAAATTTTGTACATTTAAAATACACACCAGGAAGCACTGTGATAGTTATTTGCATTTTATTGACATACTTGCTTCAAATGATGCTTGCAGAACAATATCCAGCTCTAATGGGGTATTGAAAGAAAACCCAACAATTTTTTATTTATGTGGCTGTTTCTTTATTCCTGTGGGCAAACACCATTTAGATAATTGCTGCAGGCTGGTGGGTCCTGTACCATTAGGTAGCCTGCGCTCCTGATGGGATGCTAGAGGTCATCAAGCCCAGAAGTTCCCAGCCTTATTGCTTTTCATAGCTACACAAATTCTCTACAAGCTGTTCTCTGAGATACTGCAGCTTAGTGCCCCCGCACTCAGCGAAAGCAATCTATCCTTCAGCATTTATAGAAGTGTATTGTTTAATAGGATTGCATTTAAATTTCTATAAAGGTTGTCAATCCAACGCTTATGACTCAGAATGGAAACTTCCTCCCAAAGAGACTATTTAAGCACTGACTACTAAATACAGGGAGTGAGCAGTGCACTGTAAAGAGGCTATAAGCTTTTTTGTTTTAAACTAACCAGCAATCAGTTCTGGTTTCAGCAGTTTTATTATTTTTTATTAAATGCAGTAGAGATTGTCGAATATTGGAAAGTGCTAAATAGAACGAAAAAGCTTTTTGACAAGACCCATTAGACATATTTTATCATGTATTTTCTATTCAGAGCAATTTCACTGCTGCAGACTAAACAGAGACATAAATTAAGATTTGACAGATTTGTTTAGAAGCTACTGTTCTCCAACAGACCCCAAATAAATTATTATTTTTACACAACTTAAGACAGAATTCTGAATTTCTTCCATAGCAGTGACTGCTTTTATTATTACTTTTTATAGATAGTGAGATACCTAAAAGACAAATATGAGCAGAAAAATAAAGTGATTTTCTGAATTATCAAATCCTGTCCTTTGGTGTTAAAAGCAACAATTAAAGAATCACTTTGATAAATGTCTTGAGCTCCAGCTTAAAAGCAATTCAATTTTTTGTCCCCACTTAATCCTGCTGGGGACACATTATAGACTATCCTCACAATTAAGAACCTGTAAATTTCTGTCTAAATTTATCCATTATTAATTTTTAAACATTTTTCTTGAATGAATGTTGCCCTTTCCTTTAAAAAAAAGATACTTCTTCTCTGATGTGGCCCTCATGAAGTCCCTCATCACGTGATAAACGTGGATGCAGTCACTGTGGATTGTTTAGAAATTACATGCATGCACAGAAATTATATCTCTTCAATGATCAGGTAGTTCACTGTGTTTAAATAGTTTTATCTTTCCTCAGGTCTTCTGTGATTTTGTTTTGCCATGGTACCTCATCTCCTGTTTCCTCTTCTCCCAGACACGCTGTCTTTCCTCTGAACCCGTTCCAATCTAAATTCATCTCCTAGAAAACGGGCAGAGAGAATCACACACATTATTTCCGATGAGGTGTGTTAGGGCCTTGCACGAAGGCACTAACACCTCCCTGGTTTTAGCAGGAATCTCTCCCTTGAAGCTCTGGGGACCTGCATTCTCCTTTCCAAGGCCACAAGTCCAGGGCAGCTCCCAGCCACTCTCCAGCCTCCCCCTCGGTCCTTCGCAAGCCAGACACTTCAGCACAGCGCTTTCTACTACTGAATTTAATCTCATTCCTGTGATTCATCCTCAAAGCCACTGTGCTCTTTCTGTCTAATACTCTGATCCGCCTCAAATTCAAAGACAATAAATAATGGATAAAGACAGCTCATGTTGCAAAATTAAGCAGGTTATGGATTGCATCATATTTGAAATAAACCACACATGATTATAGAGACTTTGTTAAGCATTCTGTAAAGTCATTCTTAATTAAAAATTAAGTGGGTTATAATTTCATCAAAAACATTTTTTCAGTGTAAATATGAATTGATTTCTGTCTTCTCTTTCGAAAGCTCAGAGTTCAGGCATTTATTCCAGCCCACCTGCTTCATGCCATTCCTTAGGCAACCAGCTAACACCGGGCTATTTCAGTGCGAAGGAAGCCTCCGTATGACACAGGCCTGTACAATACCCTCTTTCAGCCTTGACCTTGCACGCAGAGGTAGCCAGGGAAGTTTAGACAGAGTGCGGCAGTTGAACACACCTAAACCTGCTCTGGAGATTGGAACTATCATTCAGTTACACTTGGTTAGGCATTTTGGGTCATAGACCATCCGTATCCCCACAGAGTTATGCTACGGTTATAACCATGAGCAACCTCGAAAAGTAAGCGAATTTATTTCCTGTGCTTACATATTGGTCATCTAGGTGGCATTCACAAGCAAGAGAACATAATAACCAAAAGCTGTCTCTTCTGCACTAATTACATTTCTCATGTTTTCTTGTTCTGATCACTGTAGGTAGTAGAATCCAAACCACCTATCCAAAATAATTGTCATAATGTACCATTATAAGAATAATCCTATATTGTCTATATATACTGAAATATCATACCTCAACTTACTGCAATGTGTAGCTAGTATTAAAATAATACAAAAATTGCACTGAGACTTATTCTATCAGATTTGAACAAATCAGTTTCTACCACAGTTAAAAATGGCTTAGCTTTTAGGCAATTTAGTGAAAAATTAACCCTCCCCCCTTCCCACCCTCCTCCTTAAGCAAACACTCGGCAGGCTATGCTTATGGAAAATTATTCTCACGGTAATCAGCTGTACATGCTGACAAACTTGTTCTTTTCTGGTTGCCTAGCTGTCTACCAACCTCCTCTGGCTCCCTGCCATGACCTCTGTGAAAGAGCTGCTATAGCAGTAGCAAGAATTTTCCCAGAAAGCCTTATTAACTGAGCTGTAGGTTTCTAGTTTTTTAGACAGCAACTTGCCATACTGTAATTATTGTGAGAGTATTTTAAACAAAGATGTTTGGTTTCATCTTTTAAACAGACATAAGAAAATTAAAGGCCAAGAAACTTAACTGGACAAAGCAGGTCAGCACTGTATGTTATGCCATTGCAGCAAACTCTGCAAAACTAACTCTAAAGTTCAAATAAAGTAAGTTCTAGCCCTCTTAAAATCCACAAAAATATTCTGTCAGCTGAAAAATGGTAAGTCTGAAGAGACATATATATACAGATTTATATATGCATATAAAGATATACATATATATTTAACACGTGATAGTAGGGTTAAAGAACCATGACATCTACAAAAAAAAAAAGTTACACATCTTCAAAAATTTGTCACAAAGAAGTATAGAAAGAAAATTAACTAAAGGAACTTAACTGAATTTCTCTACTTCAGGTTGTAGCATACAGAATCAATATTTATTCAAGGATGAATAGTTTTAAGAGATGGACTCCTGTGGATGTTCTCCAAATTCAACGTCACCTCCCTCTGGATCAGCTGCTGGGTTCTCACGCATGTTTACAAGGCACTTGGGCACCAAATAAGTACGAGGCTTCAGGCACTGCTGTGCTACCCCTATACCCTAACTATTTTAGTTAGGAAAATTAAAAAGAAAAAATTAAAAATCAGCTAAATTAGTTCTCATAGGACAACTTCTCCTTCAGGTTGAGTTGATGAGCATGAGCAAAGTATATATCCAGTTAAAGCACTGATATCATTTGTATGTGCCATCTTAACATAACATAGGAAGAGTCCTTAATTGAAAGTAATAATAGGGTAGCCAGAAAAGTACCAATTAAAATAACTTGGCTGTCTGTGATAAATTCTAGATATTCCTACGGTCTGAAGAAAATCCGATTATCTTTACTCACTAGGATGCAATCAAAACCAAAGATTTAGTTTAAGACTTAATTTACCTCTGAGGTGAAACAACTGGACAGACTGCAGATTTTCTTGTTGACGCATCATACACATAAGCAACAATCAACTGACTGCACATATGGTTTTGAAAAAAATTAAAATAAAACCATAAAAGAGATGGTTTCCATCCATCATCTCAAGCCACTTTGCAGCATGCTCAATTTAATTTTATTTATATTTGTTAAAGTTCCTACAGCATATATTTGTTAAGCTTCTAGATCTGTTAAGCATATTCTCTTTTTCTTACAAAAACAATATAGTTTACTGCACCAATGGCTCTAGTTGGCCTGGAGCTGATATAATTCCCTGAACACAAAAATCAGGCTGATCAAGATACGAACATTCCCAGTCTTGCTTTATGAGGTGGAGCCATGGGCCTTTGAGAACACCGATGCATAAAGACTGTTTTTTTTTTTTTAATTTTTCCCCCAAAATATTTGCATCAACTAGCAAAAGCACACAGAGGTGAGACAATTAATGAAGTACTAATGCACCAGAGACAGTCTGATGCAACAGAAAAGCCCCAGGTCTAGGCCCATCTGTCAGATGAAGGCTGACCTCTGATGGGATCTCGCTCTTTGGCCTCCTGGAGGGCAGCAGCAGCAGAACAGGACTGGCAGGACACGGCTGGCCCTGACACACCACAGGGCTGCAGTAAGGATCTGGTAGTGTGAGCCCCAGCACAACCCCAACAAGAACCAAGGTGCAGTTCACGCCTCTTCCCCAGGGTTGTTATATGCCAGACACAGAATTAAAATAAAAAAAAAAAAAAAAAAAAAGAAAAAAAAAGAAAGAAAACCTACATGAAAGTTATTAAGTCATCTATTAGGATCCAAATTGCAATTGTGGCTGAGTTGCACTACATATTTGACAGCTGTTCATTGACCTATTGGGAGTAAGCTACTGATCTCAAGCCAGCTCTTAAGAGGAGGAGTATGTACATTGTACTTAGCGCTTACAGTAAAAAAGGTGGGTTTGGAAAGCCCTTGCCTGTGGTCTCCTCCGCTCAGTGAGGACAAGGTTTCCTGGTCAGAGCCACGCTATGGAGGGCGGGAGAGCAGTCACGCTGCAAGCAAGAACTGACGTTTCAAAGCCAGAGCAAAATTTCTGTTGTTAAGGAAATGTGCTCTAACAATGGATTTGCAGATTGCAGTGAGGAAAGAACATGTTTTTCTTTTCCTTTTTTTTTCTTTTTTTAACTGGTGAGGTTCTTGAACTTTATGGTGGGTGATTAATGTCTGGAGAGTTCATTACATTGAATTTAAAAACTGTCAGGAAACACAGAGGAAGGGATAAAAGTTCCTTTTAGTACCTTGTGGATAAATCAAAATGAACTTATTTACTCCACTCACAGTTATTGCTGGGTGTAAAACTCAGAAGTCACACCCCTGGTGAGGTATAAACCAAGGAAAGAGAACAAAAAGAGTGTTTCAACAAATCCTGTGCTATACAATTTTGAAGATGAGCTTTGATGCAAGGCTGGGCTGGGGAAAGATAAACTTTTTCCTCTAAATTGTAGAGCAGCTACAGAACTGTTCCACTGTTACTGCAGGCAATGATCAATAAATAAGAATTAAGAGGAGAGAGAGAATGCCTCAAATTCCACTATGTTATTTGGTTCACCTTCTCCCCAGTCCTGGAAAGGAGAGTGATACAGTCTGAAGTGATATACTTCAGGCCGCAAAGGAATTGTAAAGAAGCTCTTGAAAAGAGCTAGATCTCCCCTTAACAGTTTTCAAAGTTAAAACAGAATTTCCCAGATCGTAACCCTGCATATTCAAAGTATGATTCTACATCCAAAGCAAAATCAATGTTATCCTTTGCTGAGCAAAATGGAAGGGCACAAATTACTTTTCTTCCAGTAAACAGTCTGGGGTCAAAAATGAGAACTAGAAAAGATACAGCAAACAGAAAGACATGCGTAACAGGCACTACAGGGAGAGAAAAAGTTCTAGCTGGCACCCAGGGAGGCATTCGTGCAAGAAATGAAAGAACTTATTGTGCCACAGCATTGGTTCTCAGGCTCCAGCCTGCTCACTCTGGCGGTGAGGACACTGCTGCACAGCTGACCCACAAAAGCAGAGGATTCTTCCTACTGCTACTACACTTCCACATCCATACGGAATCAGCAGAGGCTTTCCCCGCTGTTTAAAATAAAACTTGTCAACTTCTGTTGCAAATTTATGTCTTTCTGTAATTGAAACCTACAGGATATAAATTCAATATAGAGAAAATAACCACCATAGACTCAAGATCCTCTTTCTTCCAGACTACTGCCCACCTGAAACAGATAATATAAAATCTCTGTGAGAAAGGAAATGCAGTGACTGGATCTGAAATGAGCCGTAACTTAATAGATGATTCAGTTACCTTCAGAGAGGGCTGGGATTCCTAAATGTCTAAAGGTTCAGCGCACAGAGAGTAGAAGTGAATTAACCTCTTGTCATTAAAATAACTAATATGTTATTTGCCATCAATTCACTAACAATGCAAATCCAGTCCTCTTCGATGAGGTCTCTGTTAACAACATGGTTTACTTAAAAAAGAGAACTTTTGTCTTCACAGCCTCAAACCCGCTTCCAACCACAAAGACAGTTCCTTTTTTTGGTTACCACAAGCGGTTTTGCTGTCTGTGGACTGCTGTTTTCTACATGCCCGACCAAACAGGGTGCCGATGGAAAAGAAGCCCTTCCTCCCCTTTGCTCATTCTCGGGCTGCCCTGTTGACATACCCCTCCTGTGTGGTGATAGCAACCACACGCTCTCGTTCTGTGCTTCCCCCAGCCATGCCCGTGTGGGCGCTGCACTGAGGTTTCCACTTGTCCCAGGCCACTCCACTTGTCACTGAGAATAACAAGAGATAGAAGACAGAGGGTAGGAATTTTTATTTTTTTTTTCCATGAAGAGCCACATTCTCCTTTAAGCCTGCATGGTCTTTCGTGTAATCAACTGTCTCTTCATCTTTCAGAAAATAAGAAAAACCAAACTGTGTGACCTAAATTCAGCACTGGGATAAAATCAAGACCTGGGAAATGCTGCGACACTGCTTTGAAAAAAAACAATAAATCCTCAGAGAACTAAGTTCTTCTGGCGTTTAGATAATTCAGACTTCTATAAAAACTTTAAAATATGATTCGTAGTGCTAGAAAAATGAACTTTAGGTAGAAAGTTTTCCTCACATTTCTACTCTGTTTTCAATTGCACAATGTCATTTCTGAAATTGTCTGAATATTTAAACTCTGAAACTCAAAGTATGAAAGTATGAAAAATTGCTGTACAGGTCCACATTTAAAGACAAAATTCAGAGATATATCTTTTCTGTCAAAAATAATTCTGAAGAGGATAGTAAAAACTGTTTATTAAATAATATTTGTAACATAAATATTTAAAATCATTACATTTGCTTGTATTTATACAAGTTATGTGACTTCCAATGTATTTCTTACTTTGATGCCACGAGCTGGTATCCTGAAATGAAAAAGTACAGACGAGCAGCTTCCCATAAAGCTTACAGATATCAGCAGTGGGTGACACAGCTTGAACCCTAACAACTACTGTGAGAAATTCAGAGGAAAGCCTCGGAAAAACAATGACAGCAATTTCCCCAAGAGAGAGCAGAAAGAACACTGCAATTTCTTCAAAATACATACAGGTAATTCTAGCTGGTGACTCTCCTTGAGAGAACTTTGCTTGAAATTGGCTGCTTTATACAGGAATAGCAGCTTTTTGCTGATATTACTGCAAATGTAAATATCAAAAGCAAAAAATCTATTTTTCAATGTGTCCCTTGGACTCATCACCAGATACTGATATTTCCATTTCCCTTCAGGACTTGCTGCTTTGCCATGATACAAAAGCAGAAACAGCTTTTGCATAATTAATGAAACACAGGGTCCTAAAATAGTCCTTTTTTCTTCCCTTTCCTGCTTACCCCTATTAAAAAAGCAAACAAAACCCTAACAATACAGCCTGAAGGTTAAAGGGCCCTTATGAATAGCTACCAGCCAGCTGGTCTGAGGAGAACAGCATGAAGCAAAACGTATCACCCGTAACACCCAGAACTCTCTTTGAATAGCAAGATCTACACAAGGAACAAACAGTAAACACTGAAGAGAAATGAGAAAAAAAAATAATCAAGGAACTGGTCAGAGAGGCAAGGACAGTACCAGCATGTACCCATCGAAGATGTACTATATTTATAGCTATTTACACTGTGGCCATCAAGAGAGGTATGTAAATTTCCTTGAAATGGCCTTGGCTATAAAATAATTGCTCGTTTTATGAAAAAAAAAAAAAAATCAAGTGTCCTGTAAAGTGTTTCCATATGTTTTATCTTTTTATGTACATTTTCAGCAACTGAAATACTGCCAATATTCTTTAGCTAAAACATTTCCTCTTCCACTAAAATAAGCACATACTTACACGAGAAAGGAACGAAAACTGAAGAGCCTAGGACTGCTGAAAAGTACTTTGGAAGCATTGGTTCCTACTGGTTTTCCTTTACAGCAAAGGCCTGAGCCACTTCTGGAAGATCCAGAATATATGTATAAGCATATATTTTAAATTCTTTTTATGATGGAAGCTCAGGGTTTTCCACCATATTCTCCCTTCCTTACACTTTTGGACACAGTGACAGGCTCTTAAGTACAGGGAAAAGAGCCTATAAGCAGAGCAGAAGGGGTTGCCATCTGTTCCTGCCTGGTCTTTTGGAAGATACGAAGGGAAGTCAGTACTGCTTCATACAAAGACTTGTGTCTACAGGTTCTCCTCCTATGCTTCTCTAGTTTCTTTCTTCCTGTGCTTCTTCAGTTCTTTCCTTCAATATAAAAGAAGTAAATCACCATGGGGGAATTTCTTTAGCCCCTTCCAGATGGACAACGAATTTATCAGAGGATGTAAAGCTAACAAATTCTTCACCTAAAAACACTGAGAAAACTAGCAAGGTGCTCACTTTGACATCTGTTTTTCACCTTTGTAGTCGAGAAGCATATGCATTTCTTTCCTGCAGCTGAAAGCCAGGCTGGGCATAAAGACAGCTGTGCTCTGAATCTTCAGGCTTTGAAAGGTCTTTAACCTCCATTCCAGCTAGTTGCTGTCATATGGAGAAAAGCAGAGGGAGCTGCCGATTCTATACATGATTCCTCTTCAGCAGCTGACCCCCGGAGAGCCTCAAGTACCTACTACTATTTTTAGGTATTTCACCTCAAAGTGTAGCAGCCTGTATCAGGCAGTGTGACAGCTGACACCCCCACGCCTGCCTCCCTGGGTGACACAGCCAGGGACGATCGCCTCTGCACCGCCAGGACTACATGAACTACCCACCCACCCAACACGGCAGGGAATCAGACAATTTGCATGGCAAACCATGAGGAAACATTTTCTTTTCTGTCACAAAAAGTGAAAAGATTTTTGAGTTACAAATTAAATTGGGTTTCAATAAAAATGTAAGGGTTCCCAACATACTCTCATTCCCGAACCCCTGCGTGATGCCTGAACCCCCTGAGCACTCACTTGGTAACCTGCAATCAAGGAATAGTGTAGGCTGGAAGGGACCTTAAAGATCATTGAGTTCTGACCCCCCTGCCATGGGCAGGGACACCTCCAATAGACCAGGTTGCTCAAAGCCCCATCCAGCCTGGCCTTGAACACTTCCAGGGATGGGGCATCCATGACTTCTCTGGGCAACCTGTTCCAGTGCCTCACCACCCTCACAGTAAAGAATTTCTTTCTAGTATCTAATCTAAATCTCCCCTCTTTCAGTTTACCCCTCGTCCTATCACTACGCTCCCTGATAAAGAGTCCCTCCCCATCTCTCCTGTAGGTCCCCTTCAAGTTCTTGAAGGTTGTTATAAGGCATCCCTGGAACCTTCTCTTCTCCAGGCTGAACATCCCCAACCTTCTCAGTCTGTCCTCACAGGAGAGGTGCTCCAGCCCTCTGATCATCTTCGTGGACCTCCCCTGGACCCATTCCAACAGGCCCATGTCCTTCTTATTTTGGGGGCCCTACAGCTAGATGCAGTACTGCAGATAGCATCTGACAAGAGCAGAGTACAGGGGTAGAATCACCTCCCTCGACCTGCTGGCCAGGCTTCTTTTGATGCAGCCCAGGATGCAGTTGGCTCTCTGGGCTGCCAGTGCACATTGCTGACTGACGTTGAGCTTCTCATTCACCAACACCCCCAAGTCCTTTTCCGAGGGGCTGCTCCCAACCCATTCTCCAACCAACCAGCCACAGCAACGGTGCTCTTTAAAGGATTTCGGGGCCTCCTGTCGCTCCGGGCGACTCCCACATCTTGGGCCTCCCCACGGCCCCTCTCCCTCAGCGCTCAGCGTCCCCCGGGCCGCGCTCCCTCCAGGGCAGCGCCGCGCCACTCCCCGCATCCCGCAGGCCCCATCCGGCGGGAACGGCGGCAACCGCTCCTTCCTCTTCTCCTTCCTCTTTTTCTCCCACCTCTTTCTCCTCTTACTTCGGCAGCCGCCAGGCCGGCCCGGCAGGTACTGAGGCGGAGGGCGAGGCCGAGGGCAAGCGCGGCCCGGCCCTGCCCAGCGAGGAGGGAGCGGAAGGCGGCGCTCCCCCCTGTCTCCCCCCCCTCCCTGCGTATGGTCGCGGCGGCGGCGCGCTCGCCGGCCTCCCCCCCTCTGGCTGCCGCGCGCTGTGGTCTCGCCCGCCCCCGCTGCCATGTTGGATCGTGCGGCCGCCGGGGCCGGGCCGGAGTTGGAAGTTTAGCGCCGCTCGGAGGGGCGGGCGCCATCGGCCGCCGGCGCGGAGCGGCACCGCCGCGGCTGCCTACCCCTTTTCCCGGGCCGCCGGCAGCTGGTCGAGGCCGCCGCCGCCCCCCCTCTCCACCTCCGTCCCTCCTTCCCCGGCCCGCACAAGGAGGCTCCGCGATGTGGCTGCTGTGAGGCCGCGGCGGCAGCGGAGGAGGAGGCGGAGGGGGCCGCGGGCGCCAACAGTCGCAGGGCGGCGAGGGCAGCGCCGGGCCGGCCCCGGCCATGAGCGGCAACCCGCAGCAGCAGCCCCCGCAGCCGCGGCGGGTCACCAACGTGGGCTCCCTGCTGCTCACCCCGCAGGAGAACGAGAGCCTCTTCAGCTTCCTCGGCAAGAAATGCGTGGTGAGTCCCGGGTAGGAGAGGAGGGGACGGCCCGCGGCGCTCCCGGGCCGGGGACCCCGAGCCCGTCCACACCCGGGGCGCGGAGTGGGGGGCGTGTGAGGACAGGCCGGCCGGGGCGCCGGGAAGTTGAGGGCTGCGGAAGTTTTCAGCCGGTCCGGCCCTGTCCCGACGCCCGGGGAAGGGGGGCGGCCTCCGCAGGCCTCGCTCCCCGCCTGCCTGGTTCCGCAGCACCCCGGAGCCGAGCGGGGGTGCCGGGGGCAATGAATGGTAGCGGCCGCGGCCCGCAGCGCGGGTGCCGGGGCCCCTCGGCCGGCCCGGCGGGTCCGGCCTCGCCCCCTCCGCTGGAGACCCGCGCGCCGGGGTGGGCTCCGTGCTTCCGCGCTCCCCCACCCCGACCGATCATCGGCGCCCAGCTCCCGGTGGGGCTTAGCCCTGCCCCGCAGCCGACCCCTGCTCGCCAAGGGGCACTGGGCAGCCAGGGAGTAGCTGCGGGCTGGGTGAAAAAGGTCCGGTTGCTCGGGGAGGCTGGGACGAGCCCCAGGTGCACCTGCGGGCAGTGTTGATGGAAGGGTCATATCGGTGCTAGGCCTGCTTTGGATTTGGGCTGTACTTCTCTTAACCTAAACAGCAAGTTTATGTGCTTAGCTGCGACTCAAATACTGCATCTTTTCGTGTTCTCATATATATATAATGGCAACATAATGGTTAAAAGAAAAAGCCTTGTAGTAAATGTGTTAATCAGGTACGTTGGCAAGTTCTTCGTTTTCAGAGTACTTTCTAGCATGTTAATGTAAAACTGTATTAAAATTATACTTATCTGTATTAAAGAATGACTTGAAGGCTTCAAATGTTAACCCCTTTCTTTAGGAAAGAAGCTGCCTCTAGGAAACAAAAATTTTTATTTTTTTTTTTTAAATAAGTGAAAAAGGAAAAGCTTCTGTTTAAAAAACAAGCAAACATTTGGAAGCCATTGAGAACTATGTCACCTGCCTGTGGTCTGATGCTTTGTATCCACTGCCTAGAATACTAGTGTCAGTCACCTTGCATCTTGCTGTAACACTATGAAGAGTATTCCATTAACTTAAAGTTGTAACTTAAAGTTGTGACTTAAAGCATGATATCCATGCAGTCATAATGGTTCCACATAACTCTTTGGACTTTGAAATGGAATTGTTGATCAAATTGACTGTTGCAAGGAAAGCTTAAGATGTAGTAACCGAACAGGAAGTAGGTGATATTTACATTGGGGTGGGTTAAATAAGATGCTGTCACAGTAGCTAAGTTAAATGTGTCATAAGGTGTGATCTTAAAGCATGTTTTTTGAAAAGTAATAGATTTGTTTAAAAATACCTTCCATTAATTGAAGTACTTCTAGGCATACATTGCGAATGTTTAACTCTTGCAAAAACTATAAAAAAACTTCTCTAAACTTAAAAAATAGTGTATGAATTTGTATGTGTAAGTTGTTTTCCAGTTTGTTTTTCTACAACTTGGATTTTCTTGTCAAGTGAACACACTTTTAGTTTTTGTTACGCTTGGCTGTAACACTCACCTACTCACGTTCTCAACTTTTCTGCATAAATAGCACGTTGAAAGCAGACTTTGGAGGTAAATATCTTCACAGTATCTGGGTGTCACACAATTTGTGACAGGTTGATAGCTTCATAGACATGACTTGCTTTGTATTTTCCTTGAAACTACACGTTCTTGTGGTTTTCACTGAATCTCGGGTGACTTTCCAATTGAGGTTCTTCTAATTGTGGCCCGTTCTCTTCCCTTTTTCCCTCAGCCCTATATGTTAAGTTAAGCATAGATTCATCTCACTGTAATGGAGGGTCTCTGCTCAATCTTGAGGACTTGAGCATTGAAGCTCTAGGGATACTTAACCAGGATCTTTTTAGCTTATTGTGACGTGAGCCAAAAATGGTGACAATTCAGAAACTAATTCATGAGCAGATCCATCATCTCTGTCCCTTGGAGGGCAATGTCTATCAGAGGAGTGGAGTGGGCACCTGGAGATGGTAACAGCTTCGTCTGTCTAACTTGAATCCACAGTGTCTGTCTGTCAGAGCCCGATAGTACTGTTGGTACTCTTGACCTTCTAGTCTGACTTAATGTTGCATGCTCTGCTGATAAATGCCTTTTTACTGTAATGTACGTGATATTTGATCTTGTAATATCCATGTTTAAATTATTCATTAGGGAAACTTCAGACTGTAAATGCTACTTTTTAAGAAAGGAGAATCTTGTGGGCTTCAGAGGATGCTACAAGCTTGTTTTCCCATCAGCTGAATTGTCTGTGCTACCTGACTACTACAGGTGGTGTTTCTGTCAGTGTGGGGCATGGATATGGGTGTGATGTGCATCTGCAATATCAACACAATTTTAGGTTGTGTTTGACTTGACTTTCTGTTTACATTACTAGTGAAATGAATGCCAGAGGAACAGTTGAGACATTAAACTATGATCCTGGATACTCTTTTTGTAGTAATAATTTATAGTGCTCTTATGGAGGGCATAGTGCTAGTGTCAGTCCTGAGTGGCTCGGTTAAGAAAGGATGCGGCTCTCTGGACCTGATTTATTTCAACACTCTTTCATTTGACTCTGTTTTTCACCAATAACAAGGCAGCTACTTTGAAATAACATTGAGGATTCAGCTACTCAATTTTTGCTCTAAGGAAAAGCAAAGGAATTTATCAAGTAGCTTAATTTTGATAGAGCACTCGCAACCTATGAACTCCGATACTGACATAGTTTCAATGGCATCTTAAGTAATGATGACTGGTAAACACAAAGATTACCTGTAAGTGGGGGAAGTGGCAGAGAGCCATCACTCTGTGTGTGTTGCTGAGGCTGATACCATTTTCTGGACTACTACTGATGCTTTGGGAATCTCATTGACTAGTAGGCAAATGTACATATAGAAGATTACTGATTTATTTTTTAAATTTTTTTTAACTGCCTTTCTCTGCCCCTCACACCCCTACCCCCGCATTGCTATCTGTAAAATGCTTATCTGAATGTATAAGCAATTAAAATACCTTTGCCCATGACAGATGAAGTTTTTAAAACCAAGCCATTGGCTAATAGTTACAGCTGTTGCTATAGTTAATTTGGTTGAAATACAAATCCGAATGTAGGACTACTTGCAGTAGGTATCCAGAGTAAGGTAGCCCTTTAGGACTTTCATTGTTACTTAGGCATGTAACTAATTTTCATTCAAGTACATGACACTTGTTATCTAGGTCAGGTATGAAATTTACTATCTGTAGGATAAAAAAAGTTGTTGAAAAATTTCTAACGTAGAAATAAAAGTCTATATGAACTTATGTAAAGGTAAGCTATGAGATTACATTTGTGCATATTAATTAAATATTTTCATGGTTATGCCAAACTTGGAAGATTTTGTTTAAATTGACTTAGTTATAAATCAGTCGCTTCTATTTTGTCCACTAAGAAATAAGAATGAGTTTTGTAAGGAAAAGCAAATGCCAGGTGTCCCATTAATAATTTTTTTTAAAAAAAGGTACTTTTGTAATTTGCATGATTAATAGTAGTCAGTAATGTTCCTGATGAAAAACTAGTTTATTCTGTAGAAATAATTCTGTATGTGTGAGAGTCCTTAAGATAAAAAACATGAGAAGTGTGTTCTTGATAACATTAGAAGTAGGTAAGGGAGTGTGGATATTTTATACTGCTTAAAAGTCTCAACACTTGGTTAAAGTGTATTGAGTAAGGCTAGGAATAGGTTGTTATTTGTAACTTCTTGCTATAGTTGATATAGTAAACAGGAACTGGTAAAGAATGAAAAAAAATGAGTGACACAGCAGTAAACTAAGAAAAATGTTTTGACTGCTTTTAAAGTGCATGTAACCAGAATAAAATTGTATGTCAGAGCCAAAGGACGAATTACAGTAATAGTTGAGATAAAACAAATTAAAAACCTGAATGGCAGTTCCTAATTGATAAGAATTAAAGGTTTTGTCAAGGAAAGACTTGCAAAATTACTTGTGCATATGAAACAGTATGAACTAAGACTTGAAGGTGGACTACAGGTCTGAGTAATCGGCAGCTTTATGTGGCTGAGAGGTGTTGGACTCCTCAGTTTGAGTTTATGCTGCAATCTGTACATCCAAAAAAGGTTGAGATTGTAGTTTGAAAAGGAGTTATCTCTTGAACAGATAGGAAGAACTGAGTCATCAGTTCAGTGGTGGTTATCTCATCTTCACATGTGTTTTTAAATGAAATACAGAAGGAGAAGACAAAGTGTAAAGGCTAGGGTCTTGTGGAACACAATAATATTGAGAATTATGCTCAGATTTCTTTTGAGGTCTGTTCCCATCTATCAAAAGACATATAACATCTTCAGATGCCTCACTAGTATCCAATGGAGTCACTTCTCATAGCAACTTGTCAGCAATAATCTTCCCTAGAGAGAACTACATTGGTTTTTGACAGTTCCTCTGAACCAAACCTGGTTAGAATTGTCAGCTGAATTTGTGTCTTTGCTTCAGTGACTGTAGTGGTTACATCTCTCCTGACCATGCTTGCAGCTCATGTGCTAGATGCATAAATTTGTTACAAATTTCAGTTGCTGTATATCTCTCTCATGAAGTGTTATGTGTTGCTAAACAGAAGGTGGTCTAGTAATATAGGCCTGGAACAAGCATCTCATTCTATGAAGGCTTCAGTGCTCTTGCATTCTCTTCTGAGCTACTCTAGATCTATCTTCTGTTTTGGAGGTAGTCAAGTGTCAAAAGTCTTCTAGCATCTCTGTGATTAATCAGCTGGTTAAGTATACCACTCATGCTCCTGATAACCTCCGGTGGAATCCTATAGGGTACAGACACAACAGGATGAAAACAATTTGTAGTCACAAGCTGTTGTGTTGTGACTTACCAGCTCTTCACAGCTAAGAATCAGGTGGAGGAATTTAGAAGAGCGTAAAGTTGTAGGATTCAGATGACCAGTCATGTTTTGATTACAAGATTTCCTCCAAGATATCCAGATACCACTTGTTTAGAACACCTAATGAAGAGGTGGTTTCTTGTTACAAGATAAAGATGAAGTTTACTATTTCATGCAAATATATAAATGGAAAATATTTTTTTCCAATTGATGTGATTTCTCTGCATTATCTGTTTGTAAATATTTCTTTGAATGCTGCCACTAAAATGTTTCCTCTATGAGTATTTCTTCGGAGGTTCTCGAGTGTTTAGTATAAGCCCAATTTGTAGGAAGTTGATTGTATAAGGTCCATCTTACACCATGCACTTTCAGGGTAAAAAGCTGATAATGGAGAATGTTCTGACTTTAAGTCTTGGATCTTCTATTGGTGGAATTCTGGTACTTCTGCCTGAAAAAAATTCCCTGTCATTTCTGTAGAGGTTCTTGTGACCTTTATTGCTCTACTGTTAGTGTTTCTAGTAGTGCAGGAATTAAGAACTTGTTTACTGTTGTCAATTGCCACTGGCAGCTCAGTGCTGGAACAGAGTGGTTTGCGTGTGATGAGTGAGCATCATCTAGGAACTTAGCAGTACTTCGTTAACCAACATGACAAAAGGTTTGATTCTTTCATTGACCTTTTATAGGCAGAACTGTCTGCAGTGGAGGTGGGGTTTGCTGAGCTTTTAAATGCTCAGTTTCTTGAAGAAAGTTTGCCGTTCACTTAAAGCAGTCTGGTAAGATTTATGGTGTCCTCTCTTCCAGTAAGTGTGTTTCATAGGCTTGTCTCTTGAGGAATCTGTAGTACAGAAATTATATTTAGTATAGTGCAGGAGACTTATGGTTTCATGACCTAATACCTAGATAATAAAACATAGAAAATAACAAGAAATGTGTCATGGGCACTAGACAGAGTTGCTTATTGGCATGTTAGGGTACAGTTTCCTCGGGAAAGGTTGACATTATATGTTACTTGGGCACAGAGGGATTTTTTTTTTTTTTTATTGGACAGTTTGTTTTCCTTGTAACAGTAAATCAACCAAAGTGGATTTAGTGGAACTAGAATTTTATCTTGGTGGGTGGTTTTAAACAGACCACTTTACCAAGGTGGTACCACTCTATTCAGTCCGATGCTGTACAAGATAGTTTTGTTTCTCAACATATTTGCTTGGGTAGGGCTTCCAGACCTGTTGTTTATGCCTGAATAGGCATAAACCAATAAAATGGGTACAGTAGGCATATATGCAGTTACCTTCAGGGACAGTTCAGTTAAATTTTAATATCCTGAAATGTGCTGTGACCTCACGACAGGAGAAGTGCCCTATAAGGGCCAAATGGCAAAAAAAAGAGATGTCATGTAAGCAGTCACTGAGACACTTTCTTAGAAAGCTGCTCGCTTGCTTAATTCTTCAAATTCAACAGTGTATTTTCAGCTACCTCTGAGTTAAAGGTAGATGATTTTCCTGACACCTCTGTTTTTATGCAGTGAGTGACACATTTGGCATCTCAAATTAGAATGCCTGTGTTAAGAATATATGATTCTGGAAGAAGTTCATTAAATGAATTACTCAGTTCCTGTAGACTTAGTGTTCTGTGGAGATTATTGCTGGCAAGGAAGCTGTTGCCACAGAGCTCTGCAACATACTGGCAGATTTGCAGATTGCAGCTCACCTTAGTCACTTGCTTTCATATATGTATCCCCACCTTGTTGAAACTATTTTCCCTGTACTGTGTATTTGACTAACCTTAGAATCCTCACTCTAAGGCAGCCTTTTTTTTATTAAGTTTGCTGAGAAACAGTGTTAATGCATTTTCCAGTTCTCTGGTGTGTCTCTTTAAAGCTGAAAGATCACATTAAGGCTTGCTAATCAAGGTTGTAAGTGTTTCAATTTCTGTTAAGATGGTTTCACACACCATTTTCCCCTTCAGAACTTTGTGTAATTCAAATTCCCCTGCATTCATCTAATTTCCCTTCAAAGTGAATGTGCTATTTTGACTTTATCCCCCTGTGTTAATTAGCCACTATGCAGCAGTATAGTTATACAGGAACCTGTCTCTGCTCACCAAGCATATTTTGTATGCAGGGGTACTGTGCCTGCAATTTGAGAAACACTGACCTAACAAAAGAAAATGTGGCTTTCTTCGCTTTGAAAATCTAAGAAAGCTGTATTACATTATTTGAACTCTTAATTATAGAAAGATAACTCCTGTGTCTAAGGTAGCAAAAACTTTTTAAAAGTGCATTTACTTCAAGTGTTATCAATGATAGTTTTCCCAGAAGTTAGGCAGCACTTGATGCGATTATTTACAAGAAAGGTTAAGTTAAAATATGAATTCCTAAAAGGCATTCGCTGAGTATTTACAAGCAAGACCTAGTGCTTGTCTTGCTGTCTAGGCTGAAGAATAACAAGAATATTTGAATATGGGAATTTGGCATTAAATTATAAATGCTTTCTTCCCCTCTGCAAGATGACAGCCAAGAGATTTATTTACCTGTATGTGATTTGTGGAAAAGACATTGGTATTAATTTGTTCTGTTAATATATTTCTGTGTTGGGCATATAGAAAAGTAAGAAAGGTTTTACAATGTTCTTGATACGTTTTGTAACAGAAACAGTAATTTATTGACTTAAAAAGGATCTTAGTTTCTACATAGAAAATAAAGCTTTAAGATTTTTATACAGTAGATTACTTTATAGTTGGTAATGATATTTTAGGAATCAATTTAACTATTACTTATTTTTTTTAAGCCCAGTCTTGCTGACTTGCTTTAAAGTCCTGCACAGTGACCTCTGTCCTCCAAATCTTGTGTCTCAGCTTTCATCAGGGTCTCCTTGCATTCTTTTAACACACACCCTGTGGGTTGTTTTTTTTAAGCAAGTTTTCTGTCCTTCTGTTCCCAGCAAAAAGGTTTTCTCCCCTTATTTCCTCTTTCTTCTTGTACTTCAAGTGCTTCTGGGATATTCCTTTCTCCCTGCAAACCCTGCATCCATAATCTGCACAAAGATCTCCAGGTAGAAGTGTCTCACCTCCTTACCATTCCTCACTTCCTTACCCCCGAACTTCCCAGTTCCACAAGAATTCCCCAAATTCTTGCTGATGAGCTTTGTGTCTCACCAGACATGTAGTCCTACCCATACCCAGTGCTGGGATAGACATGGTTTGTGTTCTTCTTATTTCACAAGTGAAAAGATGAGGAGAGGAGACAGTCTCTGTGCTAGCCAGCTGTTTGCTGCTGCATACATAGAGTGCACTTCAGCCTGAGATATGGCCATTAGACATTTCTCTCCTGTTTCATCTTCACTGGCCCAAAGTCATTGTTCATGTTGCTCTAGGAAAGAGAACTTCTGGTGGGTAAGAGAGGGGCAAGCAAAAACAAGATATTCCTCAGGCTTTTTGCGCTGCTCCACCCTCCATTGCTGCTTCTCCAGGGAGGACCAGACTCTCCAGTTCATAAGCTGCTATATTAAGAAACTGTATACTGGAAGATACAGCTTCAGCAACTCTACAGGCTCAGATCTGAAACCACAGAATTGCTTAGTCCTGCTTTGAGTGAACTGTAAGTTATTTCCTGCTCCTCTAACCATGTGACAGCTCTCCCTGAGCACAGCTAAGATGTGGTCATTCTTTGTAAGTAGACGTTTTTTCCTTTACTCCCCCTCAGTCAGCCAAAGCAAATAGAAACATCACTTGGCTTATGACACTAAATATACACAAAGGCATCCAAATGGGCTCCTTTCTGTAAAACTGTGCTTGATTTTTGTGGTTAACTGAAAAGAGGAAGAAAACTATGAACATCCTGTAGTGGTATGTGTTCTGTGCAATACCACAGGCAAAAGCTTCCCCTTGCGTTTGCGAAGAAGGAAGCAGTAGATTCTAATAAATAAAATGCAGGGCATTTTTTTCTTTATTTGCCTTTAGTCTGTAACTAAGAGTATCTCAGGTATGAAGTTCCTTTTATAACTGGGCACACAGAATTATTAGTGTTTATATTTTTTAGTAACCTGGCAAATAACAGTTTCAAAAAAAATATGGATTTTAGGCTTAATTTTGTACAATTTTATATCAACCAGTATTTTTTTAGCCATGCAATAGGTGTTGTAATTTCTTTCTTAAAGAATCTTAGCCTCTTTGGGTGTGCTGCACTGTTAACACTGTTCTCAATTTGTGTGGCTGGAACTTTAAAACTATGCAAGGTTTAAAAGTGTCATTGCAACTGAAAATGCTGGTTAGACTAGATCGCTACAACTCAGTAGTGATTCAACAAACCATTTATCTAGTAAAAAAAATATTTTAGTCTTGTCTTTGAGAGATTTGTCCATATCATATTCAGTTGCCAATATTTATATAATCAAGAGACTCTTACTACTTCTGTATCTGCACAGAGCATGCCCTTCCTTGCTCTAGTTCAACCATATACAAGATGCAACATACCTAGTTACGGTTTTATTTGATAGGATGAATGGAGGTGGATTTGATGCTAAATGTTTCTTTAGGAGATGTAGATCTTACTTATTCCATGTCATGGGTTTCACTTCATCTTTTTATGTCATTTAGGTTGTCTCTCAGTGCTTCAGTTTTTTATTGAGACTTTTCCTTATCGGTCTCTTTGAACATTTCTGGCCTTTGCTGCCTGTAAGCAGCAATTCCTGTCTGTTTCTCTGCCCTCTGTTCATATTGTTCAGGTGAGGATTTCTTACTGAACCAGTGTTCCTGCTTCTGCCCCAGGCTTCACATTGTGTAACCAAAGGGTCCATCCCTCACACTGGCCATACCTGTCTGGACCATACATTTCTGACCCCAACAACCAGAACTGACAGGCTCAAAATGTGAGATGCCCACCTAGGGTACTTTGAAGCTCAGCAGCAGAAGGATGCATGTTGTCTTTCTCTCACCTCTGGTCTGTCAGCCAGCTGTGCTAACGTTTTGATGCTAACAAACCTAAGTAGAGCAGTAGCATGAACTCAGATGCTGTTCTGTGACTGTCCATGGTGGTTAATTTGTTGGCATGCTTCCTGGCACAGGTTTGGTTAATTCTAGCCAGTACACGCCCAAATTAGTGAGCCTAGTTTTGGGAATAGAATGGTGTAAGCGCAGTTCCTAATGGATGGTATGGGTGGGGCCATTCGTGTCCAATTTGTGTTGTGTTGGGAGGAGAGAGGGAGTTGCTGTGTGCAGATGGGCATTCTGCTGTACCACTTGCCATCAGATCCAAAAAGTGCCCCTGGTGCTAGTTACTAATATTTGCACAACCAGTGAAAGTCACGAAGAAACAAAAGCAACTGTAGTGCTGGGGATGGGAAGATGGAAGTGAGGGGTCTGTTCTAGCATTGCCAGTAGCATGTATATCACAGAATAAGGGTCAGGTCTACTGCTGTTCTCATAAGTGTCCTCTTTGACATCAAGCCAGAGTCAAACCTGGTTTTCCTGCCAGCAACAAAATTCAATCTTGCCTCTCTGCTCCTAGAAATTGGTTTTGGAAACCTGAGAAAATGCAGCTGACTAGAAGTTTCCAGCAGATGAAAGTGTGCCTGTGCGTGTAACAACCTACTGCTGTGGACAAGTTATCAAGTGCATCTGACATGCTGTGAACACAAGCTCATATGGTTTCTGATCCTCTTCTTCAATTTCAGGAAAAAAATAAAAATTATTTTACCACCTGGTAAGGAGATCTAGCAAACTTGTAGCCGTGCTTCTATAGACTGCATTAGGTACAGCAGGGGTGACCTTAAGGGCTGTTGTATTTCACTTGCTCTACTTCCTGATTACAGAGCGCTGGCCTACGACGAAAATGCATTCTTGTCTAGAGCTTTATTTTCTGATGAGTAGTTTGTAACTTTTGTATATCTTTTCTTAAAAAAAGTTCCGTGCATCTTCAGAGACTCCAGAGATGTGCTGAGGTCTCTTGGAATATTCCCTGCAGCTGCATTTTGGAGTGTTCTACCAGTTTTCTGTCAGTTCAGATGCAACAGTTTGTTCCCCACTTGAGCTCCAGAGACAGTTCTACGATGTGAAGTAGCATAACTAATGGTACTTTAATCATTGTGTACTCGGTCTGTTCTGGTCTCTCACCTTACTCTTTGGTTCTGTGTGAGACGTAAAGGTGCGAGTTCTGAAACCTTTTCAGTTATACCTTCTATGTCCACTATATCTGTTAGTGTTTAGTTGCCTCAGTTTGTTAGACACTTACCTGAAGTTTTTATTTTATCGTATTCCACCCCCCTCCAGTGTCCTGTGATGTCTTCCCTCTGGAGCCATAGTTTTTTTCCAATGTCTGATTTTGTAAGTTAGCACTGGCAGGAACTGGACCCCTGCTGATGCTTGGTGCTGTACACGCAGGTTTCCCACAGCCTTTGCTTCCGAGCAGAAAGGAGATGACAATCCATTGTGGATTTAGAAGCTGAGCGCTTTTAGCCTTTATTTCAGGATGGTGACTTGCATGTCAACTCTGGTTGTGATAATTGCTCTAGCAATGAAATGACTCGGTACTGATATCCGTATCACTGTAAATAACTTCTCTGAGGTCGCCACTTACAGACAGTATCACTGGTGCAAGTCTGAATTAGCAAAGGGCATTACGTAGTTGGCTTATTCTGAATAAACAAACCAGCCATAAATAAGGATGCCTGCCATGTACCATCAAGGCTGTTTTTTCACTTTGCATGCTTGTGTGCTTTGTTGAAGTCCAGCATGCTGTCCTGACTTGTCAGAGTAACTTGGTTCTGAAATGAGGTTACTAACAAGTCACTTCTTTGATTCTGGGGTTCTTCAGAGGACTGTAGTGTTTGTGACAGAATTGAAGCTTTTACATGGGGATTGGCAGATTTAGAGACCTTAGTTCCACATCAGCTAATATAAAACTCTGTAAAAGTTCTGTATCATACTGCACATTGCATGGTGGATGGCAGAGGCTGCCTTCTGAAGGGTACATTTTTGAGTAATAAATTTTCTACAGGACACTTCTATCAGTGAAGTTGGCTAGCCTTTCAATTCATTCTGTACATCTGCTTCATCTTCTGTAAGTAGTCGATGTGCCCAAGAGTGGATTCTAGACTACCAAGAAATGAAGATTTATTTTCTTTTCTGCCCAGGCTTGCTCAAGGTCTAGCTGTGGAACGGCACACCTGTATCACCATCTTCCTATAGTAAGATGATCAGTGTTTGTACCACAGGTTCTGAAAAACAGTTTAATTCCTACATCTTTTGAGGACTTGATTATAGAGACTTTAACCTGATGTTCATGTAATTCCTCATGCTGAGCCTCTAGCATTGCCATTATGGAGGTCTCACTCGTGTGATTATTTCTTCCAGGAGACTGGAAGAGATACCCTATTTCTATACTCATATAAAATCTTTTTGAGTAGGTCGTAATTTTTCTTGAACTCTTTCTTAACCAAGTAATCATCTTGTTTTCTCTAAACTGTATACTCCTGGGACTGATACTATCTTTCATATATTCAACATCAAGAGCTTTCTGTTTCTGTGCTAAGACTGAAGCTGTTCAGGTGCTCAGAGCAGTTGGTGTAGTTGATCACAAAGGAGGGGAATATCCATATACAAAAACTGGAAACCCAATGTCTTCTTTGACAAGGGATACCTTCTTTCAGTCATCGCGGTTTACCTTGCCTCACTGCCTTTATGGAGGAATATCTCATTTCCAAAGGAGTTACACACGTGATAAAATGAATTAGTATGCCATTAATAACTTTTTTTTCTGTTTAACAGTTACAAACAGTATTAATGAACATTTTTATTCTGTTAGTGGGAAATGACAACATACCTGCTGTCTATATACTGTCACAAAAGCACTGTAACTTAGCGTAAGTAGAGGCTTTCAGAAAAGTGACAAACACTTGACCTGGCAGTAAGGCTGTTGCCAGTTTTCCCAAGCAGCAAGAAGCAGCGACACTGAGCATGTTCAGCCTTGCTGTCTGCTCCAGAACAGACTCGGAGACTTGCAGAAGAGTACTTCAGAAACTGAAGCATGTAACACTTCAAATCTGATGTTTGATTAGGTTAATGATACTGACTGATTGGACTGCCAGTGCAATACAGATTGATTGTTTTCAGTATTTCATTTTCACTGGGATCAAAAGCAGAGCTATTGTCAGATCTGTCATTAAAGTTATTATTTTGGCTCACCAAAAAGAGTAAAGGTCAGTTTCAGACCTCATGTTTCTTCTCAATGTTCTTTGAAACAAATATTCTCTGTCCTAAAATTTTTTGAAATATCTTAAACTACTGTGTTCATGTTAATTTTATTGGCATGACTTTGTGGATTTTAAATTCTTGTATCGATCTAATAAATATTGATTTTTTTTTTTTATTGTAACCTTTGTTTCTAGCACAAGATTTAATGTCGCTTCAGTACTGTTGTAATAGAGTGAAGTAATTTTATATTAATATATTATCTGTAAATTCAGGCTGGTACATACTTTTAATTTTTCATGTAGCATATTTTTTATTGCTGCTGAGCAATGTTCACAGGTTATGAACAGGAACACAGCAATACTAGAGAGCTAATTATCTTCTTTTTTTTTTGTTTTGTTTTTGTGGGGATGCTTTTGTTTTGACCTGTCCGAACACATGAATACTTAAGAATAAAAGATTGAGAACAATATTGCTACCTCTGTTCCTCAATTCTGTCTGTGGTTGCTCATTAGAACTGCTGTGTGGAATTGTGCTACCAGCTCTGTGATAAAGGAAAAAATAAGTGTTGTGGGAATTTTTTTTTAAACTGGAAGTTGGTATTTGGACATGGTCACTAGAGCATTGACTGCAGAGGAAAAAATGTATCTTGCTGCTGCCATCCTCTTTCTACAACATTTTTGTTGTATAAATAAATACTTTAACTGTAAATGAATAGATTCTTTACAGTTTTTGCTGTTCTGATTGTGTGCAGCAGAGCAGGCACCCTTGTGATAAGTAACATTCTGACACCTTAGGGAGTTACAGAGAAAGGATTTTGGCTTCAGGGAAGGAGCTTTTCCATTCAGCAGTCCTCTGTGCATTTTGGGTAATGGATACTAAGTTCAGAAAGAAAATTGTCAACTCTGCTGTTAATACCTGAGTTTCAAAATTGTTCTTCATCTGAACTTTTTTTTGAAGTCATGGCTTGGCAGAGGGCAGTTGTATCCCTTTCATTTTTCACCTTGAAAATTGAGTATTGCAAACTCAGCAATTCCCTTCCTTAAGCTTTTATTTTTATCAAACACTACATTTGCATATTATCTTTGTAATAATCCAAGGGGAAATTGTAACAGAAATACAAATTGTACGGGGGAGCTTGAGTAGAAACTGGGGGTTTGTAATATCTAGCCTAAGAATTTAAACACAAATCTTGAGCTACAGAGCCTGTGCTACAGGGTATTGCTGAGGGCAAGCTCTTAATGCAGTTTCTAAGAGGCATAAGTAGTAATGCCAAAAGCTAAACTAAACTCTTTCTAGCATTTTTTATTACATCACCTTTATCCTTCATAAAAGAACCTAGATGTATGGGGTGATGATTGCCCTTATTGAAGGCTGTGTTGGAGCCAGCACAGAGTCCCTAGTTTTCAAAACTGCTTTTGTCAGGTGATTATTTCATTCATCTGCTATTGCCAACATCAGGTTTATTTTTTTGGTGTGTGGTCTCATGATTTTCCATCTTTATGTACTAAGACTTTGGGGGATTTTATTGCTCAGGGGTCAGGGTTATCATGGAAGAGACCCCTGAGAAATGCCAGGTAGGTGGGAAATTACTTTTGTTTCATAAAAAGAATTTTACTCTTGCTATTAAGTTTGCAGGCATGTGTTCTTTATTCTTCCATCTTAAGAATCAAGTGTTAAATATGCTGTAGAAAAAGTGTGATGATGACTTACAAAAACATAAGTAAGTTTGTTACAAAGAATTTACAGCTGCATTTACCTAAAATGGAAATAGGTGACTTACCTTAAGCATAAGATTTGCATAGAATTGGCCGCATAAGACCACCATTCTGTGACACTTCTAAGCTAGTAGTTTGTTTGCACGAGTGAATTTAAGTGGCTTTTGCCCTCCACAGTGCATTGGTAAATGCAGTGCTGTGGACCTACAAAGAAAGAGCCCATACAGGCAGTGACAGTTGTAACTGTTAGTTGTAATAAATGTCACTTCACTCAAAGGGCATCCCTCATGGTAAAATAATATCTATATTTCCTTTTCTAAAACAGTGACCAGGCTATCAAGTATTAATTAATCAGAGAATACCAGGTTGGAAGGGACCTCAACCTGTCCCTGGGTCCAACCTTTCTTGGCAAAAGCACAGTCTAGACAAGAAGACCAAGCACTCTGTTCAGCTGAGTCTTAAAAGTGTCCAATGTTGGGGAATCCACCACTTCCCTGGGGAGATTATCCCAACAGCTGATCGTTCTCATTGTGAAAATTTTTCCTCTTGTGTCCCCAGGAGTAACTTGTACTCATTATGCCTTGTCTTTTCCATGTGACTGCTTGTAAAAAGGGTGTCTCCATCTTCTCTGTAGCCACCCTTTAAATGCTGGAACATGGTGATACCACACCTGGTTGATACCTCCCCACTCTGGGGAGAAAACTAACACTACTGATGTGGAAATTAAGCTGTCTTAACCTTTGCTATTAGCAGAGAAGATAACGTAGACACATACAACTCTTCAAAATAATGGATTTCTGTCTGTAGCAGCATAATACTTTTTTTTCTTATTGTTACTTCTCAAGATACTTTACAGAGGTAGAGGCCCTTATCTCCATATTACAGATGAGGAAACTGAGGCATGGGTGAGAAATAAATGCAAACATGCAACAGGCTATTGCCAGAACTACATGAAAAATAGTAGTCTCCCATGCATTCAGCTGATGTTTTCGCTATTAGGTACATCTTCTACCCTGAAAGAACTTTTAGCATTGTATCCCTGGAATGAACTTTGAATACAATCAGGGATCATATAAGTACTACATCTTCATGCTTTTTTTTTTTTTCCTGTAGTATATCCAGTTTTTAAGATTTGTGGCTGGGAGTGACTTTTTTCATAGTAGATTCAGTAGATTCAATCTTAGATGCAATTATGAGTTTCTTTATATCTGACAAATTATATTAACTGTTCTGTTCAAAGCTGAACTGCTGGAGGAGGAATTAAAACGGGTTGTGGCACAGTAAAAGTGTGGGGGGGCTGCATCTCTAAGTAACTTTATGTAAGTGGATTGAGTCTGCTTTATGGGACAGGACACAAGTTGTATACACAATTGTGAGACCCGTTGCTGGCTATCATTCAAAGAGGTTTTACTTTTAAGAGCCTTTTCTCAATTTTTTTAATATTTTGAAGGGGGTTCTTTGTTTTGTGTTGGCATGAAGTTAAGAGTTTTTTTTTCTTTTAAAACAATGTAAGCTGTTTTATTTCAGTGTTCTCAAAGTAACTGAAGTCAAAATTCTGTATTATTTTCTGTCCTCAAGTGTAAAGATCATAAGAAAAGTTCACCTAAACCTTACGTCTGCAAAACAAACAATCATATTTTTTACTTTTATTTTTTTAAATTTGGACCTAGATGTACCAGTAGATGCTAAATAGCATTTTCAAGGGCTCATTAATGGGTATTCCAGAGCTGGGATAATCAAGGAATTTGTGAGGATTATGTTTCACAGAATTTCTTTCATCAATTTAACTGTTGTTCTGAAGGCTTTTACTTGTGAAAGTGATGATACATGTAGTATTAAGTAAGTCTGTGAAGAACTACAGTAGATGTATCTCTTTAAAAGAAACCCAAGCAATCCTGGTTTGGTTTATATGGATAGTAAGGGTCTGAATTCTAATATTTTCTCAAATCACTTTCATATGTTCAAAGTGTGTTTGAAGATCTTCTTATAAGAAGTAGTATGTAGCATCTGGAAAAATGCAGTGTAGAAAATGGAATTGGTTGGTGAAGGCTGAAGAAAGGACCTTAGTGCATGAAGGCAATGGGTTGCTGGTAGAAGAGAAGAGAACGTTGAGTCAAATCCGCTGGTTTCCCTTACAGCTGAATAGGCAGTGGAACAGGACAAAAGAGATTTGAGCTCCAGTTTAATCCCATGGGTTGCTTGAAACTCATAATTCTTGCCTTGAATCTGTATGGCTTGAAACATCAATCTGCAATTTCTGTGCATGACAGACACATGAAACACAGTTTTCAGAACCAATTAATCTATGTATCTGCACAGTGCTGTTTGCATAAGGATTGTCCTAGACTTCGGACTCTTGGTTGATTTAAAATGTCTCAAACTGGAAAGGTAGACTTTAACTTTTCACCTAAAAATTCCCTGAGCTTTGCAAAGGAAGAATGACTTAATTTTGAGTGTCTTGGGAGCTTGGGGGGTGGGAATGGGATCTGTAAGACAAAATGTCTGTCGTCTGCAGTGAGAATTTTTGCTTTGTTGCGGTAAGACAGTGGTAAATTTGTGGCTGGCCTGTGCACAGCACACTTTCATTTGTTCAGAATATATAACTTTACCAACAGAACACAAATAACTGTGTTCTGTCATGTGTCTGCTGCTTTCCGGCCAGCCAAGCTGTCAGCAGCTTTAAGCAGTGAGACGGAGCTGAGTAAGCTACTAATGATGCTGTGCCGGTCAACAGGAAGTGACAGTGTTCAGCCTGCTCATCACTGAAAACCCCAGGTTGGGGATGTCATCTGGGAGATGATCTGCTAAGCTGAGAGAGACCGGCTGGCAATATTATAATCTGGAGCGTGCTTGTGGTTATGGTTATGTCATATCTCTGGAAGGCTGAAGTCTCGCCTGTGTTTGAACTGGGGTTGTAGGATTTGAAAATATTTTTATTCTGTGTCTGATAAAAACATGCCTCTCTTAATTAATCATGTGCTGTTTGGTTCGGTTTTATATGCTATGCTGTTTACCCACATCTTAATTGTTGGTCTTGTATGATCCACAGTTGAGCAACAAGTGTTTGAAAAGGAGTGGGCCAGCTCTAGCTGAACTGGGGCATTCTGGGAGGGTACTGGAAATGTCAATGAACTTGCATCTGAAGACACTCAGAAAAAATGTGAGCTGGTTGTAAGTGGCTGACTGAGGATTAGGAGTGAAGAATCACTGTGCTAGACAATTGCAGACTTAAGTCTGGACAAGCACTTTTATAGTTTGGATTTGTTAAACAAGCAGTCCCTTATTTCATCCCTTTTTTCTAGTAACATCGCTTAGTGATCACTGCTGCCTTCTTCACATCAGTAAAAGATCTTCAGTGAGGATATTGCAGCTTACTTTTGTGCTGATCAGAACAAGACAAGGAATCTGTTCTCAGGCATTAACGTCTTTTAAAAGAAAAAGTTTTAGTCTCTTGATCTCTTAAATGTTTTGGGCTATGTGTTGCGTAGGACTGTCTTTTAACTGAAATTAATCGTTTTCAGAAATGATAGGAAATACACAAAGTGGCTTTTTGCTATTTCAGAAAAACTTTCTCTCTTCCTTCTCCCTTCAAATAAGAAAAAGATAAAAATAAAGCTATTGCAGATGTTAGCATAGTTAACTAGGTGGAAAAAAACACCAATTTCTTAGTATCTATGCATAGTGCATTATCAGTGGGCAGTCGCAGGAAATTAAAAAAAATGAAAAGCAATATTTGAGCTTAAAATTGAACACTATTGGTGATTATAGCAAATAATTTCACAAGCAGTAGAACTAGTGAGGCCTCAGTGTCTTCAGTTGAGTAATTTTTCAGCTTGCACCAAATAAAGATTTTCTCATGTGATTGCATATTTACAAAAGGCTCTCTAATGTCAGTTCTATCAAATAATGTGAAATCTTGCTTTAGTTTTCCTGTCTATGGACTAGTTGGTCTGTCTTCTGAAAATAATGTCCTGTAAATGGCATTAAAATCAGAAGATTGTTTCCAGCTGCTTAACTTGTTGAAATCTGCCAGCAAACTTCTGAAGTTTCTGTATTTATTCTTTCTATGGAAAACTAGTTTAAAATCCTGTCTGTAGCATCTAAAAGTAACATTGGGGGGGGGGGCAATACACAATTATCTTTAAAGATAAGATTAGTAGTAATTTAAGTATATTTTTAACAGCTATAATAGCTTTAAAGTTAGAAGTAAATACAATTTACCCCAATCACAAATAAAAAGTATTCAAATCCCAAGTAAACGAACATTGTCACATATTGGACTCATTTGTGAAGATTCTCAAGGCAACCTGGTGCAAAGACATAAATTATAAGCCAGTCTGAGAGTTGCAAAATCTAGCTTAAAAAAATAGTTTTTATAGTAAAAATACTGTAGAGTCCTTGCAAAGTGGTTTTATCTACAGAAATGCGCGTGTACTATCAAGACAGTATCATCACACACTTTTTCTTTTTATACAAGATGCAGTAAGCATAGATAGCCTGACCCACTGTACTGGGAGGGGGTGGGGGGGGGAAGCTAAAAAGACAGGTATCTATTGTACTTATTTTTCTGTTGTCTGGGGCCATGATCTTTGTGGTCCTTCAGATGAAGATGTCAGGAAGAAGCAAAAGCTGTCTGCCTTGAGTGTCACTAGTCTTTTCTCTCTCCTTGTGCTGTTTCTTCCTATCTCCATTATTTCCCATCTAAAACTGCAAATGTAATTACAAGTTGACACTTGTGAACAGTTATTGAGACTGTTAAAATTTGATGAAGGTGTTGATTTGTGTTCATATTTCTTGCTGTTTGGCCTGAATTGCTCCTAAACCATTGTTCTAGACACCTGTGCTCAAGAGGGATGGATTACTATCCAGGGCTAATATATATTGTAGTACTCCGAACCTGATTAAACTCAGGTTTTCTAAGTTTCTGTGAAAGTGTTAGGAAATAATTTTGTCTTCTCTAGCAAATGCCTCTGCTACTTATACTGTGGAAATTCTTAGGGAAGCATACTTGTGTGTTGTTTATGTGGCCTCTAATTAGTTGGGGATATCTGAATAGTGGCAGGCTTATTCAGTTCATTTGAAAACACGGTTGGAGGAGATTGCAGTGCATGCCTTCTGTAGGATTGTGTGGTGATGAGAACATTCACCCTGGATATGGGTTATCAGTCTTTCCCAGCAGGAAGGGAACACACTGTTCCCACATGGCAGGAGACATCCTCAATGCCAAGAAAATAGCTATCTTTTCTCTTGAAATGGGACCACAGTGCAGAAGGGAAATCAAACTGCTAGGAGCAAGCAGAGCTTGGTTGTGTAGGCCACCGAAGGCCTTCCCATGAGAAGGTGAGGAGGTTCCATGGCCTGGTCCCTGCAGCAGGTTTTGTTTATGTTTCTGCATTAAGAGTGATGAGGTAAAATGCATAGCTGTGTTGAGCACTGCAGAAATGTTTTTGGAAGCTCCATATATCTATGACGTAAAAGATAAGGTAATCGAAAAAACCCATGAAAGTATTATCACTGTCTAACTCCATTTTTGTTTGCTTTGAAAAACATGAATTTATTAAAGTGTTGATATCTAAACATATAATTGCCTAAACATAAGCTTTTTTTGAAATAAACTAAGATTTCAAGCAATTATTTTTGCTTGATTGGTCAATGCAACATTTTGGATTCTTTATCTGCAGAATGCTTACAATCTGGAAAGAGAAATGTCAGCCACTGAGTTCTATCTAATTGCCTAATTTTCTGTGGGATAAGCCTTGATTTCTTATAGTTAGCTCCCCGGCATTCTTGCTTCTGCTTCTTGTCTTTCTCATTCATGAGTCTTGATGAGTTTCCCTATCTTCTTCCATGACTCAGATAGTGTTAGGCTGTTAGAGGCTGCCTTGATACGGAAGCTTCCTGTCCTTGCTGTGGTCAAGATTAGAGTTACAACTCCCTAAGCGTTTTCAACAGTGAAGTGGTACTTGACGTTGGCACATGTCTGTTCCTGAACCCTGCTGTCTGAGGAAGACTATTACTTCCCACCGTTTCAATGTCAATGAAGAGCTTTATTCTTGAGCAGCCACACAAACTGCAGGCTGTCTTCCTGGTCTTGTATCAAAGAAGAAATGAGTGGCCCAGGAGCAACCAGCATTACCTGGGCAGATTTCAGAGTGTTGGCTTAGCCATGATAAGGATTGCCACCATAGATTGTCTTGAAAAAATGCCTGCCACAGGTACCTTATCACCAACTGTAATATTGATCAGGTCAACTTTTCCAGATACCTACTTTAAGAAAAAAATAATAGAAATATGGCTTTCTATTCTTAAAAGGGTTTGGATTGCACACAACTATTCACCATAGCTTTTTCCCCCCAGAAATCTTAAAGTAACTAATTGCGTTCACTGTGATTTTCAGGCTGAAAGTCTCCAGACTGACTTCGTGAAGAAGCTGCAGGCATTGTATCAGCACGTTGTTTTGTTTTTTACCAAGAGGTTACTTCTTGGAAACAACTGCTACTACTTGTATTCTTACATTATAGGGCAAGGTGTTTCCCCCCCCTCCCATGACTCTTCAAATTGGAATAAGATTGAAAGTCACTGTGGTTGTGTCTTTAGTAGTACTGTCAACATGTAACAATACTGAACCATTAGAAGACTACATTAAACTTAGTTGCATTTTTACAAGCACTGAAATGGCAGTGATTAAGCACCGGAACAGGTTCCCCAGAGGTTGTTTGCAGCCTTTAAACTTAGCTGGACAGGACCTTGAGCAACTTGAACTCTAGGCCTTTAATTACCCTTGTTGTGAACAGGAGGTTGGAGTGGAAAACTTACAGAGGTCACATCCAACCAAAGTTATTTTATGAATCTTTGATCTTTGCACCACAAACATTTGTCAGATGTACATGAACACCACAAAAAACATCCTGATGGGTCTTGAGCTGCTTTCTATTCTTGTGTACGCTGAGGTGGCTGGACATCGTCGCCTTACGGCCTTAGTCTTGCTGCTGCTCTTTGTTGTAGTTTTTGGCCCAATGTGTTTTAATGTCAGTTGCCTTCTGTTATTTCTTAGATTTTTACAATCCATGTCAACCATAAGCAATCTAGTGCAATGGCTCTTTGTTGTAATGAGATGTGCTGCTGTCTGTGTTGGCTTGCTTTACTCGATTTGAGAAACACTGAGTTACAGCAAGTCATTAACTTGACAGGCTATTGCAGCAAATGTTCACACCAGAAGCTGATCAAAGTACACAGCTATCTGCTGCCCAGTTGGAAACTATCAGTGGCTGCTGTGATCACATTCTACAAATGTGCAATAACTAGTTGTGGCTACCTTCTGCAGGCAGAAGGTATTTTCATGAGCGTTTTGATGACACCACGTATCCAGCAATATGTGTGTCCAAGGATGAGACCAGCTCTGCCAGTGAGGCAGCTAGTGAACAGCTGGCAACACCAGACTTACTGCTTCATAGCTTATCAGTTTGAGGGGTGTGACAAGACCCTGGAATCAATGGCTTGTCCTCCAGCTGGAGGTTGACTGTGGAAAAAATAAAGGGAACTTTTGGGGGGGTTCTCATCTCTGTGGCTTGCCACTAGTTGGTGGGCTACCTTATTTCTTGCCCCTGTGCACCTTTTCCAAATATATAGGTATATAAAAAGGACAAAGTTGTTCAGCAAAGCAGTGGTGCCAACCTCAAAATTATCCTCCTGAAAATGCAGTAATAACTTTAAGCATTAAGTAACGAATCAACTTACCATATCAGAGAAAATACGCAAATTACATTGAGTATTTAGTTCTGTTCAATTCTGTCTGTGAAATCAGTGATGTGACTTCATGTAAAGAAATATTTACATATAGTTGTAAAGAACCCATACTTTTAAAGGCAACATTCTCTTCAAGAATTCTGTGAGCAATTGAGCTGGATATATTCATTGGCTTCAAAACAGACAAAGTGAGTGCTTATTCAGAAAATGTAGTAGAATACTCAAATTATGATTTTTGTGTAAATGTTCTCAGATGCTGCAATTCTGCAATTAAAGTAGAATTTTATTTTTTTAAAAATTGATTTTATGTCGCTAGTATTCATAATGAATAGCAGTAGATAAAGCTTATGATTCTTACATTTTCACAAGTTTTAAATTTTGCTGATAAGTTTGTACGTTTCCAAAGGCTGTGGATGATTAATTATTTTTGCCACCGGTCTTCCAGAAGCTGAATGGCAGCACTGCTCTGGACAATAAAGATGAACAGTTGCTGAAGTAAAAGGATTTGGATTTTATTATCCTTGTCCCCCCAGAAGTACACCTTGTATTTTTACCTGTGTTGTCCCTCTAACAAAAAATTATAGTGGAGTAACAGTGGAATTTGTAATTATATGTTTTAACATGTGAAAACCTCATCGCAGTCGGTCAACACTAGGAATTTACACAACACTAATGAGTAAGTTAAAACATAATTGGACTCTAAGCTTGGTAGGCCTCAAAACAACACCTACTTTAGACTCAGTGAAATTGTTCTCTAACATGTAAATTAAGCTCTACTTATAGGGCATCCAAGTATACATTAAATCTATTATGATTATAAAGAATGAGGACACACTCTTTTTGTGTAATATTCTTCTGTCTCCTCATGGGGTAGGTTCAAGATTTTACACGTTCATCATCGAGTTACGAAGGCTACTGGTTTACCCAGATAATCCAGTTGGTGCTTTTATACACCAATAGGAAGTGACACATAAGGAGCCCTTCCTTGTCACAGATCCCTTTCTTCTATGCCTTGAATTTAAGTTGCTTAACTCCTGCCAAGCCCCCCCCGTTTCTGTGGGTGGTCCTGTTGGGGGAAGATTAGTGGAGCTGGAATTGTTTTGGAGGGTTGAAGCTTCTTGCACGGACAGTGGGATAGTTGCTGTGGTTGATTGTGATGCCTTCGTTTCAAGTGTAGAATAGAATGGTTCATCTGTGCTCATTTTTGTTGTTTTATGTCTACAAGATTATTGTTTAACAATGAGATTATATTGGACAAATGAGAGAAAAGGCTGTTGGCAGAAGTTGGGCACAACTAGCCAGATTTTGTTCAAAAAATTGTCTTTGCCTGTTGCTACATAAAGGGAAGAGTGGCATCTCCTGTACCTACAGGTTTATGTCAGCTAGCTGTTTCGTTGTGGTAGTATGGCTAATTCAGCAGTCCCTTTTTGCTCATCCAGTTATGATTCAATTATTCATGTTACTCTGTAGGTTATAGGGAGAAAAGTTTTACTCTACATGCAGTTGTAGAGCATTTGAGGCAACTACAAAGCTTTCTTTTCATCACTCAGTCATGCTTTCACTTTTTCTGTAGGTTACCAGAGAGATTAGTAGTCAGTCTGACATTTTTGGTTACAAAGAGGAACAGAGTTATATCTTGACTTGTGAAAGTTACATCACAGTTCTTGGGCAAAGGTTTTCAAGCTTCCCCAAGGAGTAGCTGTCAGTCTGGCTATATTACCTCAACACTACTTTAACAAAATTGGAAGTTTTTTCATTAAAAAAAAAAAATTCCCTTGAAACATTTTTTTTTGTTATTTTAAACCAGTTGCAAGAGTGGGACATGATACTGATATTTAGTAGATAATCTTATAATACAACAAAATACACCTGCATTTTAGATGTCAACTGTTTTGCAAGTAGCGTGATGAAAGCAAAGTAAGGGTTGTAAAGCAGGTGGGAAAACCTGGTAAGGTTCTGATCTATTATCAGAATAGATATGGTCCCTCCAGAAGGGCCTTGGAACTGTAAAAGATCTCTGAAAGCATCTGCTTAATGTTCCATAGCGAAAAAAGCAAATTAAACTCTTCGACTTACAGAGAAAGAAATAGAGAACAAAACAGAAAACAGTATTACTGTGACCTTATGTTCAAAAGTATGGATTCATACAGCATAGGTCTCATATCCAATCTAAGAGGGAATGTAGTAGGACTAGGTAAGATCCATGTAAGTGACAAGTCTAATTTAAGTGTAAAATGATTTTATTTTTAAATTGGTACGAGAATGACTTAAAACTAGTATTACTTCCTGAACAGTAAAGAAGACAGGGTGAAGTGTGAAAAATATCTCTAAAAGCATATGCAGCATGGAGAGGCAACTAGGAAATCATTAACACCATCTCCTAGTGTAAGAACAAGGAGGGATGGTCAACTGATACTAGCAGATGGCAAACTTTCAGATAAAAGCAGTTAACTAATCAGCACAGTGCATAAGTGAGCTGAGAAATACAATCCTGCCTGGTGTTGTGATGCCCAGAAGTTCACATGGGCCTGAAGACCAATTAGCTAAATTCACAAAGGAAAAATCCAACATGTGCTGTAGAACACGTATGGTCACTTGAGGGAACTTTGAGCTCTGTTCTGCCAGGAATCTGGCATAGTTCTCCCATAGTATAATGGTGTGCTCATGTATTCTTACCTAGGCATCTGGTGCTGTTGGAGAGCAGATCATGGGCTAGATAGGTTCTGGTCTGTCCCATTACAGAGTCTTTAAGCTTTATATCCTTATGTTGGGTGGAGAATGACTGGAAAGCAGCCCTGAGGAGAAGGACTTGGGAGTGCTTGTGGATAAGAACCTCAACATGAGCTGGCAGTGCGCGCTGGCAGCCCAGAGATATAACCATGTCTTGGGCTGGATCAAGAGAAGTGTGGCCAGAAGGTCTCGGGAGGTGATTCTACCCCTCTACTCTGCTCTTGTGAGACCCCGCCTGAAGGGTGCTGGAGTGTCCGGCTTTGGAGTCCTCAATACAGGAAGGACATAGACCTATTGGAATGGGTCCAGCAGAGGGCCACGAAGATGATCAGAGGGCTGGAGCACTTCTCCTCTGAAGACAGGCTGAGAGAGCTGGGGTTGTTCAGCCTGGAGAATAGAAGGCTGTGGGAAGACCTTATAACAGCCTTTCAATATGTGAAGGGAGGCTATAGGAGAGCCGGAGAGGGAATGTTTACGAGGAAGTGTAGCGACAGGACAAGGGGCAATGGTTTTAAATTGGAAGAGGGGAGATTTAGATTCGATATTAGGAAGAAATTCTTTACAGTGAGGTTGGTGAGGCACTGGAACAGGTTGCCCAGGGAAGTCATGGGTGCCCCATCCCTGGAAGTGTTCAAGGCCAGGCTGGATGGGGCTTTGAGCAACCTGCTCTAGTGGGAGGTGTCCCTGCCCATGGCAGGGGGGTTGGGACTCGATGATCTTTCAGGTCCCTTCCAACCCAAACCATTCTATGATTCTATGACTTGGCTACTAAGTAAATATTGTTTAAAGGCTCCAATTTTCATTTATTCATCAGACTCTTAAGGTAGGACACATATGTACTAGAAAATATGCTAAGGACCATTCCTAATGACTGAAGCAACCTAGTGTGGAGCAATCTTCATCTCTTATTAAAATCTCTCAATTTGAAAACAGGATGATTTCAAGTTCCAGCTGGGAAGGAGCCTTGCTCATGTGAATTCTCAAACCGTGCCCAAGAATTTTAGGAGTTTGTGAGTTGGCATAGGCTAAAATCGTGCCAGAGACCATTGGAACAATTAAGCAACGTAGAGAGTTGTGTTCAAGTACTCAGGAGTGTTTCCAGGCACTCTGTAATTTACACTTCTAGTTGCATTTGTATCCAGTTTGAAGTACTGAGCAGAAAGAAATTTAGTTGCACATTAGGGTCTCTCTGTGTGACTGCCATAGTTACTGGTGTGCCTCTTAGAGACAAAGTCCCTTTGCTGATTTTTATGAAAAAGAACAAAAGGTTCAGTTGACTTTTTAAGCTAAGTCTCGTGTAGAAGTGAAAATCTGAAACGTAAAAGTGATGTGGGCTCATTTGAACTTTACTATGTTACCACATGGGAAATCATCAAAGTTGCTGCCTAGAACAATGAAAAAAATTAAGAGATGCTTTGATAAAAGATGAAACGTAGAAATTATGATTTTTACCTTGAAACTAATAGCTACCTTTTTCTTTTTAGACGATGTCTTCAGCAGTTGTTCAAATATATGCAGCAGATCGCAATGTTATGTGGTCAAAGAAATGCTGTGGTGTAGCTTGCCTTGTAAAGGACAATCCGCAGAGGTCATATTTTATCAGAATATTTGACATTAAGGTAAGCATCTTTTTTTTTTCTTTTTCAGACTCTTCAAGCTTGGTTGTATTCATTCTGCATTTTGAATTGAATGAGTGTAGGTTGTCGTAGCTACAAACTCATAGAAATTCTCAAGTAAATGGTTATGCTTTAAGTGGTTCAGTGCTTATTAATAGGCAACTGCAACTTTCTCAGGTATTTTAAATTTAAATTATTTCATAGATGTCAGCTTTTATGGATGAAATATATATCAGATACAATTTTCTTCCAGCACACAGAAGCTGTCATATATGGATCTGACTAGTCAAACTAGTGAAAGTTAGTATAGTGTCACTGATATGGATAGCTGTCAAAATTCTATCAGGTGTCACTACTTTGATATTAATAAAATAGATGCTGTATTCTGTACAGGTGGAAACAATCTTTTTGATTAGTGTTGGGGCATGTGAAAACTGCAGGACAAACAAGTGAGATTTTTTTCCCCTCCACAATATATATATTCATACTGAAGGTCTTTGTCCTGTTATAATATTTCATTCAAGACAGTGGGAACTAAGAGATGAAGTGTCTAAGATGTGTTTTCATAACAAAAATGATACCAAGAAGCGCAAGTCCTACTGATTTTGAGACTTTGGAAAGCTTCCCATTATCTCTATAGCCAGGAACAGCTCGTTATCTGTCAGTGCTCAATGCCTGAAGTCTCTCAGATTTGTTCAGGATTGCCAGTTGGCACTTGCATTTGACTTTGTGATTTGGTCACTTGACTATTAGACTTAGTGAGAAATCTCTTCCTTGGGTGCTGAACTATAATGCCATTCATATGTATTTCTAGAAATTCCTAAAAAGGTGAGATTTTTGTTCCCTTTAAGTTAACTGTTTACAAGTCAAGCCTGAGATAGTAATAGGAGACTGGAAGTCTCCTTTATTGCTCATGATGTTATTACTGTATTTCTCACTGGTCACTATTTCTGGTCCCAACATTGCAGGATTGTAGAACTTGAAGGATGTTTTATGAAAGCATCCAGGAATTTGAACAGAACATAGTGGCCTGATGGAATAGTCTTCCACAAGCTCCAGTATGTTTTGATTTTGATTGAGCTCATTCATTGGATTAACAGCAAGATAGATGCTTAACAGCCTGCACCTTCCAACTGTTAGTAGATTCTATTGTGAAAGAAGTTAAACTCTGCAATTTGTCCAGATTTCTCAAAATCTTCTTTTTTTCTCCTTTTCAGGATGGGAAATTATTGTGGGAGCAGGAGCTGTACAATAACTTTGTATATAATAGTCCTAGAGGATATTTTCATACCTTTGCTGGAGATGTGAGTCTCAACGTTTTTGATTACCTATTTTTAAGTGCCTTTTATTTGAATAGTATCTTCTTTTAATATAACTGAGAATTTTATTTCATTCTGTAAATTATTTGTAAAAGTACAACATTATCTGTGTTTCTTGAGGCTTTTTAAGCTTATTTGTAAAAAGACTTTTTTTTAATCTCAACTAGGAAACTTAATCCATAGGATAGAAGCATAAAATGCAGTTCTTTATTTTCAACTCCCTTTAATGAAATTACATTTTGACTTGCACATGATGTTTGTGAAATATTATATATTCTTAAACACAAATTTTTCTTTCCCCACTTTGATTTGATACTACAAGATTTTGCTCAAATTTGTTAGCCATGATCTCTAGAAATTTGATTAGTAGACAGAGATTCCTAATATAGAATGTTTCACCAAGACTTGGTGCCAAATTTACAGTGATGATTTTTTTTTTTTCTGATTATACCTTGAGAAGGTGTAAGAAGACATTTAAGAAAACCTTTGAAACACTTTCTTAGTCATGGGTGGGGGAATATTAATGTTTTTCAGACATGTCAAGTTGGTCTTAATTTTGCTAATGAAGAAGAAGCTAAACTATTCCGCAAAACAGTAACAGATTTACTTGGACGACGGCAGAGAAAATCTGGTAAATATTCAAGTTAATCTTAAATTCAGGCTTGTTTATGTTGTTCCGGGGGGAGGCAGGAAGCTACTTCTGTGTCTGAAAGCTACTGGAGGCACTACTGCCATTTTTATATTTAAAAGTAATTGTGTTATTAGAGCATGCTTCTTTACTCTGTTGTGTAAAAATAATATTTTTCTGAAATAACTTGGTGTTCCTTGCTGTAAGTTTCGTTGTAAACTGAGGCTACAAGGTTTTGGTGTTTGAAAATATAGATCGGGGGAAGCAAAAATGGTAAGCTGTCAGTGGGAAAACTAGAAATCTTTCTGTAAGCTGTTTTCACATTTGACTAAACCCTCTTTTAGCTCTGGGCTGTTTATAACTGATTTGTTTAAATTCAGCCCAAGTGGGTTGTAACAAAGATTTTGCCATCTGGTATGTTCAGTAGTTCATGTGAATGAATTTTTGGCATTTGTCCAGCGTTTAGTAGAGAAATATCTTCTATTCAAAACTAGTGATCTTGATAGCCAAGAAGAGGAGACATAATGTGCTTATACTGTCCTTAGCAGCACAGGACAGCCTGAAGCACTGCATGCTTTTTGCCAGCTGCAGGATGCCTTAGGATCATGGTCAATGTTTTAAAGGGAGCTTGGGCTTCCTGCAGATCTTGGTCCTTTTCCAGGGAGCCCATAAACAACTTGCCTGTCAGACAGCCATGTGTCCATGAAGAATAAGGTGATATAGAACATGGGCTGGGAACACAGGGGTGTGCTCAGGCTTGCTGTAAGCTGGAGTATGGACTTGTGTTTGAGCTACAGGATGTGTTTCTGGAATTGAATTGCAATGCAATGTAGATTGATGTAATGGGATTAAGCCCTCATATGGGAATGCTATCTGTGCAAATACTCTTGCAAACCTACATGATCTTGGGTCACTTGGATTCACTTGAAATCTTGGATCACTTGAAATCACTTGGATTTCATTCTGGTATGGTGACTCAGGTGCAGAACATCTATTCCAGAAGCTTAAATGGCTTCTTTAAGTTTCCTTCCACTCAGAATTAGAATAAGTTCATAGGGTTTTATGAGAAGAGGTGGAGTCATTAAGAAGTGGTGTTAATAATGTTTCTCATACTTTTGAAAAAGTAATCTTGCATCAGCTCGCATCTCTTCTTCCTGAAGTTTCATTCTAAATTTCATTATTCATATCTGTGTGTCTCAAACACAGTGCTAACAGTGCACAGATGTGACTTGGAAGGAAATATGCATTACTGGCTGTAGCAAACTTTGGTGGTTCAGTCAAACCCCCTGTTCACAGGACAGAGGTTCTGTCTTTCCACATGGACTTGTGTTGGTTTTTGTTGGTTTGTTGGTTTTCTTTCCACAGGACCACATAAGTTTTTCTTCTTTACTCTTTGAGCTAATATCTTGGGGTTTGTGCTCAAACAGCATCTTCTAACAAGCAAACAACTCCCCCTCTCCAAACACTTACAACTTGAAGACAACCTTAATTAAAAAAAAAAAAACTGAACCAAAAAACTCCCACCTTTTTTTTTTCCTTGTTAAGAGCTACAAAACAAGAATTGAAACTAATAATGAGATTCTGTAGTCAAGCCACCAGATGGAGTGCTGTATTTGTCACTGATGCAACTATATCTAATTGTGCTTATAAAATGCTGATTTGCTGCTGTTCTGTGTGGTTTTTAAAATTGATTTATAAATGCTTATATAAAACATATTAATTTATATATATTAAAAATAATATATAAAATCTGTATGTTTATATTATATATAAAATTTGTGTGTATTCTAATGTGTCTTAACTTCTCAAACATAGGGGTAACAGTCTGGTAGCTTTGATGCTTTTCTGTTTCAATGAGACTTTTACTTCCGTGCCTTCCAAAATAGGTTTCATTTCATGCAATGGCAATGCCACCTGATATGCTTTCAACTGAAATGAGTACTCCATGTGATCACTTAACAGCCTGTTATACCATTCAGGGCTTGCTAGGAGACTTTTCCAGAAGTCTTATGGAAAGCTTATGGTGTTGGAAGGTAGCAAGAACAGCAGTTCTGGCTCACGAAACTATGTCTTGGTGCTGAGCCTAGTACACAAAACACTGTCTAACAGCTGCAAGAAGAGGCAACAAGAGTATTCTGCTCTTCTTCACTCAGCATGAAATGCACTCGTGATACAGACAACTCCTGAGTAAGTGCATCTGGAGTTCCAGAGAGGTGACAGTTTGGCTCCAAATAGAGAATGTACAAAATCTTGCAAACATACAGAATATCTGCTAGAGAATAGAATGACGGAGGCAGGCAGAGAAAGAATTATTGATGTGTCGTTGTCTTAGTCTTTTAAATATCAGGGTTGTTTTTCATCTAGCTAAATTCTGATTTTATTTATTTTTTAAATTCAAATTCTTAACCTTAGGTTAGGAAGAAGTTACTATAATAATTTAATTTCTCTGGTAGACTTACTTTAATAATTTCTCTATTTACTTCTTTACTAATGCCAAATAGTTCCCCTGGTAAGCAGGTTTCTCTTCTCAGTGCTTGTCTCTGTAGGACATTCTCACTTTGGGTATTCTTGCATGTAGGTACCATTAGTTTTTATTTTTATCATCTTGCCTCAGGAGCATTAATGTGTGTACACACACACACGTTTCCTCTCCACATTCTGAGCAGTCAGCTATGAAAGGGCAGCAGAGCCTTTGTAGAGCAGAGCTCTTAACTACCTTTCTGAACTAGGATGCTTCTTGACCGGTGTTTCATGGACTGCTTGTTGTGCATGGGTGGAGCTCTGTTAGCCATCTTTGAAGCTGCTTTTTTCCTCCACAAGCTTTTAGCTCCTGATGCCCTTCCTAATGCACTTCATAAGCCTTAAGCTGGATATTTTTTACATGGAGAGCTGCTTGCTTTTTTTTTTTTTGTAACCTTTGGTCACAGCTTTTGGTTTTGCTGTCTGGGACACAGCAGCATCTCTGAAGTGCTCAGCTTGCATTGGATTCAAGTCTCAGCAGAGATCATTCTTATTTCCAAGAATACTTACTGAAAGGAGCTGTGTTTTTTGGACATAGGCAGCTGGTGAAGTTGATCTGTTTTGGATCAGTAGGCATCTCCATTTTCAAAAAAAGAAGTCCACCGCTCTCGACTCAGATTGTCTGCATTTCAGAACAGGAATTCATATTTTCTAGTCAGCAGTGGGAACCACAGAAAACCAGATCTAGTATCTTTGGGCCACAGATTAATCTTTTCTATACCCAGCAGAAATCACAGGAAGTGTTTTAAAAAGTCTTGCTTTGTTTTCCACTATCTTTTTTTCTTGAACTCTTTCTTCTAATGAAAGTTGTAATGGATTCCATGATTTGGTCTAGGGCCACTTAACACTTACTGTGAATACCTCCTGCTTTTGCCAGCTTCCCATCCTGTGCCAAATGACTTGCAGTCAGTCCTGCGCTCTCCTTTGCTGTCTCCGAGTTGTTGAATAAAACTCTGTGTTCCAAAAGAGTTGAGTTTGGGTCTGGGTTGGTTTGGGGTTGGTTTTTTTTTTGGCAACACAATAATGGTTTCTTAAACTGAGTATTCTCGGAAGATAAAGCACAGTATTTGGCCAAAAAAAGCTGCTTATTTTTATTTTTTTTAATCTTCTCCCCTCAGACCTGACGCCTTTTGTTGAGGCACCCTTGCAGAGGTTCTCCACCTCTATGCCTAAAGCTAACCTGCTGTGAGCTGAGGCAACCGTCTGTCTAAATCATAGAATCATAGAATCATCTGGGCCAGAAGGGACCTTCAAAGGCCATCTAGTCTGCCCCCCCCCCAGTCACAGGGACACCTCCAACTAGACCAGGTTGCCCAGGGCCTCGTCGAGCCTCACCTTGAATGTCTCCAGGGAAG
>JAOTQQ010000001.1:23652934-23689423 GCA_026546715.1 Gallinago undulata
ATCCCTCAGGTGTATCGACAACACCACACAGCTTGGTGTCATCTGCAAACTTGCTGATGTTGCTCTCAATCCCTCTGCTCAGCGAAAGTTGAATCTCAAGGGATTTTGGTCACCTTCCTCTGAGCGTTTGATGTCCTTGACAGGTTCTTTATTCCTACCTGAAGATCAGCTGACTGATAGGAGGTTGCATGTTGTTGCACACTTAGGATTGTGCATTTTTCTTAACATTTATGGAGGCCCCTTCTTCCCTCCCCCTTATGTTTGTGTCTGGAAAAATACAAGAAGTTAGTAGTTTTTCTGGGTCTTGCTTAGAAGTGAAATGTCTGTTACAAATTGTTATTACAAAACTCTTGGGGGTTCCTGTTAGATTTCAGGTATTGCAGATCTGAAAGGGAGGGATGTGCAGCCTTCCTTGTAGAGCCGTGTTTTTTGGTGTGGTGGGATGACAAACTGCTTGCCCATGTGGCTACTGCTGCTTAAGAGTGTGTGTGTGTAGTTAGACAAATAGCATAACTGTGTTCTGGGGGTTTTGAAGGACGGTTGCCAGGCAGACAAATATTATTTTTGGTGGGTTGTAGGGCAGGTATATATGGTAGATAGTAATTAGTAGTGAGGGAAGGAGAACTTACTGTTGCAGGCTGAAAGTACTGAGGTGCAAAATGTTTACAGCTATGTTTTAAATCATCAAGACAAATTCTTTATGGTCTGTGAAACAGTTTGCCATTGTGAATAGAATAACAGATTAATACTAAGGAGATCCTAGTTCTCTTCGGTATTACTCATTTACCTGTTGGATAACACAGATGAAGTGTCTTGCCCCTCTGTGTCCTATTTTCTTTGCATAAAACCAAAAATAATTATAATATACTTTAGATTCTGTGGAATCTAAACAATTAGCACTGTATAAAAGTGCTTATTGTATTTCAAATAGAAATGAAGGAGCAGTCTCAGTGGAAATCAGAAAGCATAATGTTTCAAAAATCTTGCTTTGATAGGTTGTACCAAAACATCTAGTATTTGAATATTTTACCTTATTTTGGAGTCAAAATGTCTGAAACCAACTCAGTAGCTATTTCCTTATGTTCCTACTCAGTTTGCTCACTTGAGATAGGTGCTTATTGTCTAAGATTGGGGTTTTATTGTTCCGTAATGCTTTGTTTCAACTGCACAACAGGTAGGCTTTAAGTATATTAATAGATTTTGAAGTTAGAGTTTAAGGTTATTGAAAGCTTCACTGCAGACTAAAATTTAGAATTTTTTTTTCTGTAATACCTATGAATAAATAGCTCTTTTTTTTTTTTTCCAACAGAAAAAAGACGAGACCCACCAAATGGTAAGCTTTTTACATGAATCACTGCATTTTATTTTTTCCTGCTGCTGTCATTTACTGTTTGTGTTCAGCTTTGTTTTGGACTTGTTCAGGATAGTCATGTGGTGGCAAAAGCAGTAAACCCTTATTCTGGAGGCCTAGTATATTTGTTTTGTTTCAGTTCTTTGGTATTTGTTTAGTTGTAGCTTTAAAGACTTGTGGCTTAGCTGGCATTGGTAAAGAATGTTCTTGGAGGAACATGTTTCATTGCAAATAGGACAGAGGCTCTTCAGCTTAAACTGAGAAGAAAACATTACCTTGCGTTTGCTGCTTCATCTTGAGAATATGCATTATAGGATCGCTATACAGAAATGAATGCTGAAATTAAATGTTAGCTTATTTTTCTAAAGGCAGGCATAATGATCACAGATTCCTTAAAGCATCCATAAAATTGCAATTTCACTGTATCTGGCTAACTGTGTATTATATGACATATGACCAAACAACTATGTTTGTCAGTATTAAACTTTTTTTGCAAGAAGGATTATTTGAATTTACTTGACTCTCAGGAATACATCTCACTGGCATGAAGATACAGGTTCCTTAAGAGATCCTTTTATTAAATTGATGGAAATAGTTAAAACAATCTATCAATGTAATCCTAAAACTTTTTACCATCTATTCTAAAATCAAGTGAAAAATGCACATCAATGAACATCAAGTTTGGAGTCTTTGTAGCTCTGAATTCCCACTGAAGTTAAGGGATTTCTCCTGTGATACTTCTATTGGTGATCCAGGTCATAGGTCATGTCACTGTATCTGTTGGCTGTTTGAGCAAGGGCATAGTCAACCGATCATCTGAGGTCCCCTTATGACCTGAGGAGGTAGTCTTAAATTTATTCTAACCAAGACATCCAAGCATCTCAGTCAGTTACCAAAAGAGGTAATCCTTAACTAATCCTGAATTATGGGAACTACTGATACCTTCTCTATCTAAATAAAGCCCACTCCCACCCCCTGTGTGGAGAGCTATTTCTTTTTCATAAACATGTAGTTTTGAGGAAACTTAGGCAATCGTCAGTTTAAACCAGGCATTTTTAGTATCAGTTCCTTTAACTGGGACTGGGTTGTTTAGTTTTGAAACAATCAAAGTAATACCATCCACGATTCTTACTAGCTTTTCTGAGCTTTCTGAAGGTTTTAACTGTTCTGCCCCTTGAGTGACATTTACTTCTGCTCACCTAAACAGTGCATCCCTGGTGGCAATGTCTGCAGAGCAGATGGGAAGGAAAACAGCAGTGGTAACTGTGTAGTGCCACCTACCACAAAAAATTTAGCTTTTGTCTCTACTGTAAATGCTACCAACAATAACACGATTTGTTTGTCTAGTTTGCTATCTGTGATTAGAATATGATATAAGAAAACTGAACCTGTAAAATCTAAGCCTGCAAAAAAACTTCTGTGCTTAAAGTAAGCCTCATAATTCATCCTATAAGACCTCAGGCAACATTTTTTGAGAAAAATACTTGCATACTAAACTTGCATTCTTTGGTCCTATGCCTTTATCCTGAATATTCTGTGGAAGACATAGGTTTGTGTCCAGTGTTTCTGGTTTATAATCATTAGCTGAAGCTCTGAGCATCACTGCTTCTTAGTAAACTGTTTCCCTGGGATATCAAACTACTCTTTCACAACCTTTTAACTGTTTTTCTTTTCTGTCAAATTCTGTAATGCCTGGCTTCTCTGCTGGCAAAGAGTTAAGTGTGGCCATGCCTCTGTAGTCACAGGGAGGCATGGTCAGGTTATAGCCTCAGATGGTTATACTGTATACAGACTCTGCACTTCAGTATTTGGAATTCAGACTAGTGCAGATACATACTATCAGCATAAAACTGAGGGGAAGAACCCACTGTAGGATCAGCTAGTTTTTGTTTTACTCTCTATATACAGTGAAGATTCCACTGGGGGAAAAAAAATGGAACACCTGCTTTTTGTGTACTGGGTATCAATCCATAATTACCTTTAAAACTGAAAAACAAGAACAGTCGCATTTCTGAACTTACGTGATCCATGCTTGAAATACTGTGGGGAATTTTGTTCTAGTGGGGCTTGTTTTTCTGGCTTTTCTACATGTGTTGAAGCTGTGTGGAAAAAGCACTCTGTCTTTTTGTATGATGTTCTCAGTGGTACGGATTTAAGATTTATTTTTTTTGTAGAATTGCAGGATTAAAATCAAATTGGCATTAACAGTTATGTAAAATGTATTAGTCTGTAATTTCCTGGGATTTATGTTCTAGTTATTTGTAATAGCTAGGTCTCTTCATGCAAATAAAGAAGAGTTACTGTGGTTGAACTGACCTCCTAGTAAAGTTGTAGATGAAATAAGGATTTGTCAGAGAATCCGTTTTTAAGGGAATCTTTAAGAACCTTGTGGCAGGATTTTGTTTCAGATGTTAACTAGAACAGTTTGCGTTTATTGTAGGGCTCTCTGCGGTGTGGGAAAGATGCCTAGAGAGGTTCTAAATAAAATACAGAGATTTTCATAGCATTAACATTTCAGAATGTTCTGTACTACGTTTTCTGGAGCGCCTTCTGAAGATGTCACAAGTATTGATAACAGTGGATGCTTAAGGCCACTGTACTGTCAGGTACTTCCACACGATGAGCTCTATATGCCTCTCTCACCCTCATTTATTGAGCTTTCTACACCTGATGGGGAAGGTGCATGTCTTATGATGGGAAAAATTTTACTGGATATAAATATGGCAGTTCTAGAAGAGTGCAGTTCTTTCCAAGGTTATTTTATCCCTCGTGGACATCTAAGGTCTAAAACGGACGGTAAGAAAAAATTTCATCTTTAAAAGTTCACTCTGATCTCTGGTACGAATGTTATTAGTATCAAGGAATTAGTATCAGGCTATCAGTCCCTAATTTCAGCTCAGCTGAATAAAAGTTCAGTTTGCAAATGGCTGCTGTTTTACATGGTTAAAACCATGTATGGTTATTTTAGGATTTCAAGAGGGTATAATGTCAAAGATTGTTAAGGACTGTGAGAAGATTATCAATAACCAGTATAGCTTTTGAAACTACGAATATCACTGTAATGGTGAGAAAATCTAATAGGTGATTTAAAGTGATATTGAACTCCTACAGTGGTTTTGGGTTTGGATCTAATTAAATTAAGACTGTAACCTGAAGATTTACTGATCTCCACTTGATAAATTTTGAGTTGATTTGGCAATTAGTGAATTAATGCTAACTTCAGATGTAGCTTTAACAGCACAAATTGTTTTGTTTGGTTGCATGGGGTCAGTTTGTTTTTTGGTGTTCTTAAAGGACACAGTTGTCTAGATCATAACATTTCTAGATCAAAGCACTTCTGCTTAGCAGAAAACACTTTAGAAATTCTTCCTACAGTTTCAGTGCACTTTTAAATCTTGTCCTTTAAGACTCCTACAGGAACGTAGGAGTTGTCATACAGTTTTTAGATGAGTTTTGTCTAGCCCAGTGTCATGTTTCTGTTCTTGTTTCTTGTTCTGGCCAGTACTGGGTGCTTCCCACTGAGGAGTTAACATAGCTGACATTTGGAGTTTATCTGTTGTATTGTCTCCTCCTTTTTGATTTGCACTTTACACTGTCAAACCTAAAGCTTGCTAGTCTTTTCAGAATGCTTAGGAGATTTTGAATCATCCATATAAAATGCAGTTACAAAAAAATGTCAAAAATAAGTTCAGAGTTATCAAAGCCTAGCTCAACATTTTTATAATCTGCCCATTAAGACTGGATGCTTGAGTCTTTAATTGATTTGCCAACCTTTGGGTAGGAACTCACAGCAGAGCGGAGGGTGCTTTTTAAACTGTTTCTGGCCAAACTGGTCCTAAATTGACTGCTTAGTTTCTATTTTGGAAGAATGAGATCACTTAACTTTTTGCAGTGTGTGTGTGTATATATATATGAAAAATGTATAAACTGCTTCTTAGTATTTAAATACTGCTACCACTTACTTATGTCAAGGGTTTTCTTCTGTCAGAACTGAAAAAGTGTAAGTATAAAACATGCTAGGTGTATTTTTTTGCTTGTATTACGCAAGCAATATAATAATGTTAAAATTAGCATGTAATTGGTATAATTCAGATGCATTTTAAATAACAAGGCTATTAATTCAGAATTGTTTATAATGAAGAACAAAGTTTGAGAACAGAATTCATAATGTGGATGTTTGATTTCTATTCCTGGTGCTGTTTTCACTGTTGCTGCTCTTCAAGCTTTGTTTCTTATCTTGGACTTTTGCAAATCTGTCAAAGAGTAAGAAATAAGAAATGCTGAATAGATACTGTCATATAGTTCAAGACAACAGTATGTCCAGAGTAGCTTTATGAAGTTCTTGTGATATTCTACTTCTGTGTGAGATAGAATAAAGCATTCCTACTTGAGGCTCCTTAAGCAAAGGTTCTCTCTCCGTTAAGACCAGTTTACTGTGCTGCCAGGGTAATCGTGTGCTGGGTGTTACTGTTTGTGACACTCACTTCTTCAGTCTTGTCTAGGATTATAGACAAGTCTATGCTGAACCTTAACATGTGTTTTTTCCATGTGTTCTATGTGCACTAAAGCTCTTTGGTTTAAAATTAATTTCTTTGCAAAATTTGCAAAAATCAAATTCTAGTTTAGAAAATATTTCTGCCATTGCTCTGCTCTGGCAACATGGTTGTGTTTTTTTGTTGTTTTTTTTTCTTCAGCAAATAACTTAGTTTCTGTTTCTGACATCCAGAACCCAGCCAGATGCATGTGGCACAGAGGACTATGGCTACCCTACATGTATTTTGCAAGTCAAAAAAAAAAAAAAAAGTAAAATGTTTTGTAGACTAAATATGGCTTTGTTGAAACTATATAGTAAAAATCCTGTACCTTACCTTCACAGGCCCAAATCTACCAATGGCAACTGTTGATATCAAAAACCCAGAAATTACAACTAACAGATTTTACGCTCCACAAGTCAACAATATTTCATATACCAAAGAAAAGAAGAAAGGAAAAACTAAAAAGAGAAGATTGACAAAGGCAGATATTGGAACGCCATCTAATTTCCAGTAAGGACTCTTTTGAGTTTAGGTTTTGTCTTTGGTGGGGCGTGTTTTTTGGTTGCTTTGGGTTTCTGTGTGTGTCAGTTACACTTGCAAATGCTCAAGAGTTAAATGTGTGGCTGTTGTATGTAACCTGAAGCACAGTGAATGCCAGCTGGAATGCTGCAGGTTTTAAAAGCAAGTTAGTTTATACACAGGTGAGGGGTTTACTGCAACTATAATCAAAAAGTAACTTACTATCCTAAAATATTTGAGAAAACAATTTAGTTACATAAAAATGTCTTACTGAAGTGGTCAGCTCAGTGCAGACTCATATTTAGCTTCAGTGGTCACCTCTTTAACACTGTTATTCTTACAGCTGTGCCTGTGTAGCTGTGCCTCCTCACACAAAATACACAAGCGGGTTCTGACTTGTAACAGCAGAAATGACATAGCCATATTTTTAGCTCTGACTTTCTGTTTAAAGCTTACTTATTCCTGGTATATAGGCTTGCACCCATATCCTGTGATGAAAATACAGCATACGTGTATACACCTCTTCGGAATGGGTTGTTTTTTTCTGATATTGTTTCTTACGTATCTTCAATCTTTTAGAATAGTCATGATGTATCATTTGAAGCTTCCTTTTTGTGAAACTCGAGTTTGGTCAGATTACTGAATTAACTGTTGTTTTCCTGAACTATAACTTGGTATTTTAATCTTCTGCTGTTAAAAATAAGTGTGCTTTATTTGCTAAAGCAACAGGAATTTAAAGAGCTTGAGTTAGTTACTGGAAAGATCAGCTTCTGTGAAGTATTAGCAAACCAGTGTGGGGTTTACATGCCAAGTGAATGTCTTGTTCTTTTGAACCATTATTTTGCATTGCTTCCACTGGTGTGCCTTCCCAGAATAAAATTCCATAAAAGTAATGCTGCTATTACCAGTTACAATAATGTAACTCTGCAAACAATGTTTTACAGTCAGTGTGTACAAGTAACTTATTTTATTCTAAAAGATAAAAAATAAACAAGAAATAATGCTAAAACTAATCCATATAAACTTTAACTATGAAGTACACTAAGATCCAAATCATATGCTCATAACCTTTTAAAAGGACATCATGAATTGCATAGATATGCAGAGGTATATGGGTAATACTATATTTGCTGGTAAACTTCTGTCAACTTCCATATGCCAGTTAATATGTTACAATTGGATACCATGTATTAGGGAATGCGTGTCAAATTTATGTCATACAAGCTGTAGCTTAACATACAGAGTTCTGTAATCAGTAAATCACCCTATGTTTTGGTAGAAAAAGGCTTTTAAATATGTAGGCAAAACAGGGCGCTTCCCTTTTTTGCCTTTTCTGTTGCATAATATAATTTTTAAACCAGATTTCTTTTTGCCCCTCAAACTCAGTAGTTCAGTAATCATAGTTATGCTGAGACCAAAATTGATCACTGCGCTTCAGTCATCTCGTTAAGGAAGAAAACTTGTGCTGTTGGTGATACTAACAGACACAAGCAAAAATACAAGGTCTGTTGTGTGAGACCCTGCACGAGGAGAGCAAAGCAGTCAATTTGTCAAGCTTAGTCTAGGGTGTGCTGGCTACTAACAGCACACCTGGTATTTTTAAAACTCTGAATTTGCCCTCCCAAAGACTACATTGTGTTTCTAGGACTGGCCATTGGCAAAAAGAAACCCAAAACGTGGAGTGCTGGTAACATGATGGTTCTGTCTTCTGCAGCCAACAGCAGCTGCATGAAGTAGCTTTGAGGGACACAAACCCCTCTGCCTTTTTAGCATCGCATAAAATAATACTTTAATAGCCACGTAAAATGGCTATTAGAAGCCTAGGAAGATGGCAACTGAAAACAGTCCTGACTCTTCTGTGAAAGAAGGAAGTGAACAGGAGAAGGGTGAGGGGAGAACAAAGAGCGATGGTAGGGAGGAGGAGGTTTTCCAGCTGCATCACAGCAGTAGCTTGAAGTCCAGTTGCTCCATATGGCCAAACTTCATCTCCCTTGAATCTCTGTGCAGTTGTTCCACCACCATCCATATATGCCACGGGGTGGCATGGAGCCTTCATGTTTTGCTACAGACCATAATCTAAGGGGGCAAAATAACTTCTCCACTTGGGCTTTTTGACACAAGACAAAGAGGGAGTAAAGGAGGTTTTTACTGCTCTCAAAAGGGGCACTGAGAAGTAAGAGTTCTTAATGTATTATAGGCCTGGAGGTAGAACCTGGTAGTAATTTCTAGTTGTCTTGGTTTCCTTTTATTTTAGATAACAAGGTCCTTTTTATGCTAATTAAATGGACTTTTTTTTTTTTTTTAGACACATTGGACATGTTGGTTGGGATCCAAACACAGGGTTTGATGTAAGTAATTTAATAAGTTATCCAAAACACTAAATAATTAAAAGCTTTAGAGGATTTTTAATGTAAATCCACATTTGTAATGTAACTCCGATTGTGAAGATTGGCATTAAGTAGACTCTACTGTACATCAAAATGTTAAACTGTGATTTTTATAGTATGATTCAAACAGATGTTGGAGTAGAAGAGAATAGGAGAGATCCAGGATTGAGGGGAAAACATGCAAAACTTAGTTTTTTTTGTGTAAGGTATTTGGCTTTGCTTTTCCTTTTAACTACATGGTTTGTGGTGTTTTTTTCCTCAGTACAAATGATATTTTAAAAAATTCTTCTGTTTCAAGCTACTTAAAAGTAATGTATCTGTCTTGCAGGTGAACAACTTAGACCCAGAACTGAAAAACCTGTTTGATCTGTGTGGAATTTCAGAAGCTCAACTAAAAGACAAAGAAACTTCAAAGGTCATATATGATTTCATTGAAAAAACAGGAGGTGTGGAAGCTGTTAAAAATGAACTGCGCAGACAAGGTGGGATTCTTTTTATTTCCATGTAAAAAATAGCAGGATATTTTTAGCCTTAAGGATTAGAATAGGAGCTGTTGATGAGCAATTTTTGATTCTCTTCTCTGGACTTCATATCACCACAGTTGTTGGATTTCATAATGTTTCTGTGTACCATACACTATGTAAAAATGTCCATGCGTTGACCCATGAGAGTTCCTTAATGAGTAAGGATCTTACCTTTCTCAGTTAAATAATTCCAGTAACAGTGTGACTATAAAGCTATGCAGTATATTGTACATAGACTGTGTATGTTATATACTTACTGTATAACCCCAATCTTATAAATAAATTAAAATCTTAGCAACACTTCTGTTCTCAGTGATAGTAGTAGCACGTGTGTGATGGGTGAATGTGTGGTGCCTGTTTACCCTGGCAGTGCTGTATAACGAACCTTGCAACAGCTAGAGGCCTGCAAATTTTATATGAATATTTCAAAAAGAAGAAAAGGGGTTTTCTAATTTAAAGTAAAAAGTACTAGCTTTCAGCAGGCTTCTGCTATAAGAAAATTCTCAAATAAGCCATTTCCCGCCTATCCTTTAAATGTAATCTTAGCTGATACATTATCTAGTGGAACGTAGCAAGTCAGTCTGAAAATTATGCTGCCAATGTCAGACTTTTAAAAATTTGCCTAGACTGCTTCTCAAGAAAAATAGGATATAAATGCCATTGAAATTATAGCAGTTTGAAACTAGTGAATAAATTGTTCAAGTGACTGCAGAGATACAGATGCAGGGTACAGTGACTTGTTACGTTTATTTCTTAGGTCCCCCGCGGTGGAGCGGTATGTATTTGAGCTGGCATCTAAGCATATGCTTCAAAGTACTTACGCTGCTGTGTGATTTCTTTCCTAGATGAGAAACCTTAGTCTGTTTGACTGCAATACTAAAAATTATAGTCAAACTTCTTAGCTGAATTGCAAGCAAAATTTCAGTTACCTTTTATTTTTTCAGTAAGAAATCTGACAGTTTCTTAATTCTGTGTAAATGTTTACCAAGTTGTTGATCCCAGACAACTGACCATAAAGTTGGATTGAGAAGACTTGCCGTGGAGTCTTATGACTTGCTTAAAATACTTCTAAAATGCCTATTTTTCTATTATGTATATGTTAACTTCAAGTTATGGCCACTTGCATGTATGCAATTGAAAGAAAAGCTGCCTCATCTTTAACATGCATGATAATAATCTACCTCTGCTTTTTGAGAGAGGTAGATAAAATATTCCAGTATTTCAGTGGGTTTACCTGCAATTATGTTATTTGATGTGTAGGCTTGACTGCTGTTTGAAGTGTTCTTTCTCAACTGAAACACATTTTTCTGTGTTTTATTGCAAGGATTTCTGTGTTTTATTGCAAGGATTCTGTCTTACATATTCACCCTGCTGGGATGTTGACTGGAGAGTTGCAGACATTGTTCGGCTCAGATAGAAGTTACTTTCTTATTTTTCCTGCCCTTTCCCTAGTTTTTGGTACTGCTGTTTGCGGTTTTTTTGGGTTTTTTTTAGTGACAGTACCATCAATAGAAGATTTTGTGTGCTTTTTTTTTTTAATAGCCATGTTCAGATTAATATGTGTTTAGAAAAAATTTAAATTATTTTTGGGTTTTGTGTACCATGTGTTGGGGGGAAGGGAGAGGGATGAGGTAATGGTGTTCCCTCTTTGTTCCTCCTGCCTTCCTTATTTTGCTCCAGCTGAGTGCAGACAAGCCTTATAGAAGGTTCTGAACTCTATTGCCACAGATTGTATGTGGCGTATCTTTCTATATACAATGCAAGTTAAACCGTACCCCACAGCAAAACTTAAACCTTGTATTTAAAATCTACAGACTCGGGAGCATGACATTGTTATATATCTTTTTGATAATACAGAAAAACTGACTGCAATGCTTCCTAAGTTATATTTGAAAATACTGGCCTCCAGTGGCCCAAAAGGAAACTACAGTCATGTCAGGCAGTAAGTGGTGGAATTTATTTTTTTTTTTTTAAATCAAGAATGTTGGCAGTATGACTCTTGGAAAATATATGAAATTTGAGAGGGGATTCTCCCCATGTTGTTATTTTGGAGGGATGGAAGGAAACAGAGTAATTTGTGGAACTTAAGAACATAACTTGTAATTTTCTCTAAGATGAGCAGAGGAGGAGGCATGGAGGTGTTAGTGTCTCCTACTTCCTCAAAATCCCTTTTTTAGGGATGTCCCTCTATTCCAGTGCAGACAGCCTACTTGATCAGCATGTAATAGGAAGGATGTAGTAGAAGAGGTAAAGAAGTATCTTCTTGAGTGTAATACCCTTTTAGTTATCAAAGCATATGAAATAAAATGTGAATTTTCTTAGTTAAGTGATGGCACCTGGATTATTAAGTAGTTATGTGCAACAACCACGCAACATAAAGAATCAGAAGCCATTAGATGCTAAATGGAAGAGGAAATGAAACGTTGCTATTTAAAATGCCATTAGCAGAGCAAGCGCACTTCAAGACCACTTCACGTAGAAATGATCCTGTGTGTTGAGGTTGCTCTGAAGTTGTTTCCTTTCTATGGTCCCTTTTATAAAGATATTGTTGGAACTAATTTTCAGTAAAAGAGACAAAGAGTCAGTTTATGCCGCATCGTAATGCATTAATTGTTTTTTTTCTGGTGTTACTAGAAAATACTTAAAATTTTGTCTGTAATTCCCTAAAAAAGTAACTAATTGATTCCACAAAGTAGAAATCCTGTATTTCATTTTAAGTGTATTTTCTGAAACCTCTCTTTCTTGCCCTGAATCCTAGCTCAACAAAATTTTAGAGGATTCTTTTGAAATTTTTCTGCGTTTTGTTATGAGAAATTGAAAGACAAACTTAATACACTTGGATTATGAAAAAAATTGCTGCCATAGGACCAAACAAAGATGAATGACCATGCTTGGTATATGACTTTAATTAGTTTTTTTTTTAATTTATTGCACTAGCTTCTTACATGAGAGATGTTGGGGCTATATTCGGCTTGGTTTGCATTCATATAAGTGTAGCTTATATTCAGCTATATTCAACTTTCTCCAGAACTGGTAAAATTTGCACAGGCATAGAGATCCTTGCAAAAGGCAAGGCAAAGCCTTTTTTTTTCTTTTTCTGCTAGTCTCCAAAAGGCCTACGGGTATTGAGTAGCATGTAATTGTAAATTTTTTTGTTTCATTTCAGCCCCACCTCCACCACCACCTTGCAGAGGAGGCCCCCCTCCACCTCCACCACCACCTCCCCATAGCTCAGGCCCTCCTCCTCCCCCTGCCAGGGGACGAGGGGCACCACCTCCACCTCCTTCTAGAGCTCCCACAGCAGCACCTCCTCCCCCACCTCCATCTAGACCTGGTGCCACAGTGCCCCCGCCTCCTCCAAACAGGATGTATCCTCCACCACCACCAGTGCATTCATCATCTGCACCGTTCGGCCCTCCTCCTCCACCACCACCACCAGCAAGTGGGTCATCTGTTCCTCCACCACCACCTCCTCCTCCACCCCCTCCTGGTCCTCCTCCACCACCAGGCCTTCCTTCAGAGGTTGATCACCAGCTTCCAGTTCCTGCAGGAAACAAAGCAGCACTCTTGGATCAAATCAGAGAAGGAGCTCAGTTAAAGAAAGTAGAACAGAACAGTCGACCAGTGTCCTGCTCAGGAAGAGATGCACTGTTAGACCAGATACGACAGGGTATACAGCTAAAATCCGTGAGTAAAAGATGTTTCTCATCTCTGTCCCCTTGAAACTTGCAAATGGCTGCAGCGTTGCGGTGTAAACAGTAACTTGTGGCTCTGGTTTGGGCTGGATCATAACTTCTGGAGTTTTTGAAGTGATGCTTTAATCGGTAGTACTGAGAAAATGCTTAGAACGTGTATTTGCTACAGAGGAGTATTGATGCATGAAATTATCCTTGTTTCAAACTGATTTCTCACTTTTCAGTAAAGCTTTAAGCATAACTTATACAATGATGATGCCACAGTATCATGGCTGTAAAGACCTTTTGCAAGCACTTAATACTTCAGTAAAACCATCTAAGCAACTATAGGGGATGAGTTTAGCGATAATAGTAGTGGAAGGCAAACACTAGATTTTTTTATTTATTTTTTTTTCCATCTTAAAATGGGCCTGTTCTCTGGAAACATTGAGGCTTGTAAGAAGTGGCTGCCCATGTCTAGAAAAGTGCCACCTGTGAGGGATGCCTCTGCTGTTCCTGCTGCAGCTCAGGCTGTTACTATTTCTTCTTGATGTCACTGAATATCTTTAAAATAATTCTGCCTGTAGGTACTTCTTTTTTTCTTTTCTTTTTTTTTTTTTTTGCCACTATCCTGCATTTGAGGCTTTTGATATAAAAAGTGTGAGGGCATGTTAATATTTATTTGCCATTGCAGATATGCAGCATCAAAGTCTATTACTTTCAGAAGGGATTATCAACCCAAAGCAGACCTGGTTAACAAATCCAAACAGGAAAAAATAAATTGTGGTATATACCAAGGATAAAATAATGATTATGCAACCATACAAATCATGTCTGTACAACATATTAAGAAGCTTTACTGCAGCTGAGCACTCGCTTCATGATAGTCTAGAGTTGAGTTTTTTAATCTTGAGTATGGACTGGTTGTGTTGTAGAGCAAAAGAGTCACAGAATCGTTCAGGTTGGAAAAGATCCTTGGGGTCATCGAGTCCAACCATCAACTCTACAAAGTTCTCCCCTATGCCATATCCCCCAACACCACATCTAAAGAGAAGACACCACATCTAGAGAAAAAGTTGACTTTTTTTTAATAATAAAAACTTAACTTGAGCTAAAGAAGCAAACTGCAGTTTCACTCTTCCTTCTGACTGAAAATGAACTCATTAATCTTTTAAGGAAGTTTGTCTTGAAATACACAGGTTTTGTTTGCTAATTGCATCTTTCTATCATGTCCTTTTTTCCAAGGTATCTGATGGTCAGGAGAGTGCACCACCAACACCTGCACCCACCTCAGGAATTGTGGGTGCATTAATGGAAGTTATGCAGAAAAGGAGCAAAGCCATTCATTCTTCAGGTGAGTCTGATGAAATCTTTCTGACCTCACAGTATCAGGTTTTCAAGACTTAGTGCTTCTATTCAACATAAAATATTGTTGGAAAAAAGCATGGATTTCAGCATATAGTCCAATACAGAATGCTCAAGGCAGATCCGTAGTGATGGGTTGAATGGTTATTTCGTGCTGCTTTGAGTTACTGGTATATAGTAGTTTGCGGTAATACTGAATTAAAAATTGCCAATCAAGGTTAATATCCCTATAAAAAGATATTTTGTTTTTCCTGGTGCAACTAACTTATTTTTAACCACTAGATTTATGATGAAATAAGTTTTCAAAATATTTTGGAAGGAAAGTTTTTAATGCTTTGTGTTTCTAGAAGCCAAAGCTCTTGCAGATTCATGGTCTTAAAACTGTGGCTTCCAGTGTGCTTTGGATGCCACCTGCTGGATAATAATCAGATAACTTGCGTTACTTGACTAGTCCCATACTAGTACTGAATCAACTTTTCACACTTCAGTGCTTGGGGAAAAATAAGGCTGCAAGAGGATTTGCATTTCTCAAATACCAGCAGTTCAGCAGCTGCATTGCAGCTGTTTGGTTACATCTCACTTGTTTAGGGTTGTTTTTTTTAGTCCCAGAACTTGTCTTGTACCAAAATTGCACTTGCGGTCTGCAAATCACTTGACTGAGTGCTATATAGTCTATTGATTTGCTGCCCTATGTAGTAATCTCTAATTTTAGTATTTTACATAAATTAAATTGGATTTGTTTAGCCTTGAGAAAAGAAGGCTATGGGGAGACCTTATCAGCACATTCCAATATGGAAAGGGTGGCTACAGAGAAGTTGGAGGCTCCATTTTTACAAGGAGTCACATGGAAAAGATGAGGAGTAATGGGTACCAGTTCCTCCTGGGGAGATTTTGACTGGACACGAGGAAAATTTTTCACAGTAGGAACGATCAGCCATTGGAATAATCTCCCCAGGGAAGTGGGGGGTCTCGTCATTGGACTCAGCTGGACAGGGTGCTTTCTTTTGCCAAGAAGGGTTGGACCAGATGATCCTTGAGGTTCCTTCCAACCTGGTGTTCTCTGATAAATAGCAGAAGGGTGCTGAGTACAGCATTCATCCAGGGAAGGAAATGCTTTTGCCTACAAATAAGTAATTTAATTCTAACAGGCTACAATTTTTAAATTATGATACATATTAAAAATATTGGAAGGCTCAATAAAGTTAACAACAAACATTTATGTTGAAGTTGTAACACTTTTCTCATTTTAATTTGGTACGTGCAAGTGACTTGCTTTTTTTTGTCTTACAGATGAAGATGAGGATGAAGATGATGAAGAAGACTTTGAGGATGATGACGAATGGGATGATTGACCATATATTATTATATATATATTTTTTTTAAGGTGAATGATATACTAAACACTACTTTCTGTCTATGGATTCTGTAAAATTATCATGTAAATGTTCTACCAATTTGCTGTATATTTTTGTTGCCTTTTGCTTTTTTATTAATCTGTGCAATACCTCATTTAATCTGTAAAGGTTTGTCATAATCCTCTACAAAGCTACTCCCTGTTAATGTGTGCAAGTTTACACCTGGATGATCATGTACATGTGAATACTTTCCATTCCATCAATAAGGGAGTCTAAATGTAATATGTGAGATTGACAAAAACCTTAATGTAATTTAGTTATAATGCAAGAAGGAAAACACTATTTTCATACCCTACTTTTTCTGTATCTAAATTTTCTTATTAAAACCTAGTATAGCACTATGTTCTTTAAGTGATGCAGCTCTTAGTTTATTTAGCCCCTTCATTGCAAATGCAATGCTACATGAATGTTGAGGCTGGTTTATACTCTTGCATGGTTTCAAATACATCACAACATTGCAGTTCAGATCTTAGCAGTATGCTTTACAGAAAACAAAATCAGTACAGAAATGCACAGCTCGTTGTGAAGATGACCTTGCCCGAACTGTAGCAACACTGTCTGCTATTGAACAGCAGTAGTGATTAAATCCTTCAATTAGGGAACTCTCTACCTGAAGTTAAACAGGGTGGCTTGACATTGTAATAGTGGCAAAGGCATCTTTGATGCAGACAAGTTCAGTCTATTTTTTTTTTCCTTCCCAGCTCTTACTTTCAGAATGAAGAAGCATAAATTACTGGGGGCTATACTGGAGGCTGGCAATTGCTGCAGTTTGATTTATTTTTAAAATCAATTTTATGTGGTTTTCAGGCTGAAGGGCGGTGTCTAATGCTTGCTTCAATAATGTTTAATTACTTTTTAGAATTTGTAGGACATTGGTGTACTAATAAAGTAAACATAAGTGGTATTACTTTGCAGTCTTTGCGTTATGGTACACAACAAATGCTGAAACACCAATCCTACATCCATAAAGTTGGAAAGCCATTAACTCAGAATATACACTTTGAATAAATACTGAACTTCATGGCAATATTCTGTCTTCATATGTTGGCTTTAAGACCAAGGGTTGTGATGAAGATCAAGAACCCACTTAACAAGAATACTGTTTGAATAAGTGGATGGAAAATGGGATTCTCATTTCACAGCTTGCACATTTATATAAGTTGTACTTCGTAGTGCAGTAAACATTGGCATATCTGCCTATTACAAAATACTAATCTATGCTACGTGGGTATTTAATATCTGCAGCAGTAATTACTGTACTTACTGTAACTTTCAGGTAGAAAATCTTTTTAAAAACCACATTATCTGACACGGAATGTTTAGTTAAGTCAGTCATATTTGGAGTGTAGTTAATGCATAGTGTCCTGGGTCTTTGACTGTAGTCAAGCTATCAAATTAAATTTAAGTTAACGGAATTGTATTGACTGAAACCCAGTGTTGACCTGATCTTGACAGGCTGGACCTGCATGATACGGCTTGGATTTCTAACCCAGTTGTAACCTAGTCTTTAGGGAATTAATTTAGTCTTATGAGAAGAAAGGAAAGTTGCTGAATAGTAGTGGGAGAGGTAAGGTTGTAGTTAAATTATTCAGAGGATGCTAACTTCCTTCCAAGAGTAATTTAAGCACATAACTTGAGGAAAAAAAACTCCAAGTGGTCTCACTTTCTTGCAGTAACTTTTGTATTGCCCTCTGCTGCTAGAAACACTTCCTACTGGCTTTGCTGCTGGAATGGCTTGAGCGTTGGATCAAGTGCAAGTGCAGCCTGGGGTAGCTAGTGGCAGTGGAGTTAAGAACTTGTGTATAAGGAAAATATTTGTATGGCTTTCATATAACTTCTGGCACTGCTCCCTTAATTTTTATTGCATATAGGGCATTTTAAAATTAAGCAGATGAGGCCTAGAGGTTTTTCTAACGTGTTACTTACTTGATATGTTTAGCTGTTATGTTCCCACAATTGGAATTTCTGTAATATAGTTAATAATTAAGCGTCACAGTTTATTAATCAAACTTCTGTTCCAGGTTTTGGGAGCTCTGAAGTTACCTTATTGAATAAAACTTTGATTTGTAGATACTGGCCAAAGAAAGCGGTTGGGTTTCCTACTTTTTTTTTTTCATACAAAAAAAGTACACTCACGTTCTGTGGTGTCCAGGTTAATATTTACTTTCAAGTAGTGTTTGTACATGATAAACTTCAGGCATAAAGACTGCAATGGCAGTGAAGTTAGTCATAACTGCATGCTTCAGCACTCCGCCACTCGCCCTGCGAGCAGAAGGTCGCATTTCATGATAGTGGTGCATTGTTGCTAAACTTCGTTATGAAGGCCTCTCTTATATTATATTCTGGTTAAATGACTGTCCAGATAGCCTTAGCGACTAACAAACTAGCATGAGGCTTTTGTATCTCAACACTCTATGTGCATAGACAATATCAGCTAGCCACTTGTACCTATGAAATCCGTAAGAACTTCTCAATCATTCAGTTTTCCATTTATCGAACTGAAATTTTTAGTATGTGAATTTTTGAAATGTACAGTGAATAGGATGTTGCACTGGTGGCAATTCATCATGGAGCATAATAAAATTAATTTGACCCAACCAGCGTAAAACTGTGTGGTTTTTAAGTGCTAATTGTGGCACAGCTTTTAAAATAGATCTGCATATTGATTACATGCTTGAAAAGTAACTTTGGTCGCCCGGCCAAGTTCTCGGAGCAGTAAATAGCCGCTGTCAAATGGCAGTAGTTTTCATCTCTCTGGAAAGTTGGATTGTGCTGGTAAATAAACACAATGAGGAAGAATGTGACACCCCGTCCCCCTGGCAGGTCCCTCAGCTGCTCAGCAGCTTCTCTGGAAAGAGCTCCTGCTGCAGGCGAGTGCAACAATCCCACAGCAGTTCAAGGTCAAACAAACCTGGCTTCGTTAATAAACACTCTAGAAGGGGGACTAAGCTGACTCTTGTCAGTGATGATTCTAACTTAGGAGGTTTTTACAGATGTAAATCTTTGTCTTGCGCGTTGTAGTGTTTGAGCTTGGGACCCTTCAGCAGCCTGCTGTCCTCCTCTAGCGCACTGGAGAGTCAGCACTTCAAATTTTGATCTGGTGTACACTTTCTTTTGAAGTTTTGTACTTCTCTGATTTTTGGTCATTAAGTGCGAGGCAAAGTTGGAGTTGTTACTGACAGGGTCTGCTGAGGTGTATAATTATTTCCTCTCCACTTAGTAAAAACAAGCTTAAAATGTGCTTTTGAAAGGAGACTTTTCTTTCAATTTTTTTGTTGATCTTACTTTCCCAAGTGCAATGTATGTAAAGAGGAAAAAGGAGGAGAGATCCTTTTGTTTTAAGGCTGTTACCAATCCATTGCAACAGCCTTTATCTAATCATTAGAGGAATTCCTGGCCTAATTAAAGTTCCTGAAGCTTAAGTACAGTGATAAGCAGCTTTATTTATAGAAAAGTGAAAATGGTTTAGGGAAGCTTAGAAGATACTAAACCTGTGTCTCCCAAAGGGCCAGTGTCCTTTGACTGGAAGGATTCCTGTTGCTATGGATTTGTTTACTGCCTGGAGTTTTCTTGGGAGTGAGAAGAAGGGAAGGGAAGGGCAGCACGAACTAGAACGTGAGCTGTGGAGGTTTAATGTCTGTGTTTAAGCCTGGCACTTCTCTCTGAAGCAGCATTCCAAAGTTTGAGGATGTTTACACAGTTGTAGAAGAGACTTTTTTTTTTTTTTTTTCGTTTTAATCACCAAACTGCTATGGCATGGCTGCTATTTTGCACTTGAAAAAATAAAACAGTAGTTGTTTGAAATCACAGATTTGAAATTAATGCAGAGACATGTTGAGAAGTAGAATCATTGCATCAATATGAAAACATAAAAAATGAGCTGTTTTCTGCCGAATTTTATTTCATGCTATTTCACAGTATTTATGAAGTAACCTGCTAGAATACTAATTTATCAGGTATTTAATTTTTTGCTTTATTGGAGTTTTGATTAGTACCTGCAGAACTTACCCATCTATAAAAAGCTTTAATAGAAACCTGGAACCCTGAAGCTTGATATTTTATATTTCTTGTGGTTTTTTTCTATTAGTACTGACAAATATACTTAAGGCCCTTTTGCTAGTGCTTTAAAGAGTTTTTGGAATCTTTTTGGAGTGAAATTCTTGAGCCATTACTTCATGTGTGTGTTTATTCCCTCCCTGAAGCTTAATCATCTTTTCTGAGTTGTGTTACTCAAGCAGTATGAATTTTAAACTTGTTACTTGAGGACTAGATGAGGAGCTGTAAGCTTTTCTAAGGGAAGAAAACTTCAGAGAAGTTTTAAAAAACAGAACAATTTCAAAACCAGCCATAAACCCACATTATATTTTTGTATGTGCCAGCTGGGGGGACACAATTCTATCTGGAGTTTAAAGCTTAAGAAATATGATAATGCTTGTATCATGTATCAGACAGAAAGTATTTGCCTAAATGACATGGGCAGGCATGTAAAATCGGGGATCCGCTCTTCTGGATGTTGATGCCAGAAACCAGGCAACTGCCAGAGCAGTTGGGCTGGACTTGGGGCCCCTCGGTGGGGCTTTCCCAGGTACTCAGGATACAAAACGCACAGGCTGACAGAATGGTGAGAATCCTGCATCCTTTGTTTCTTTTTTATTTTACTAGATGCTACTGTAGAATTTTTTTGGTTAGAATAGCCTTTTGGACCAAAACAGTGCTCATTTCATCATCAAGGGAAGTGATCCTCCGCATATGGTCCTTTGTGGGGGTTATGTCTGTCCAACTGTCAGAAGAGAATCTGTTCTTCTTTTTAAATTCAAAATGAGATAGAAAAAGAGGTCTAGGCCCAATTAACATGAAACATGTTCTCTGTGGTTGGTCTCCTGAGGGTAACGTGGGGAAGCATGAAAGGGAAGTGGCTACAGCAGAAATCTGTTTAGGAGTAGCATTCTCGCTCAGGGCCCTACATCAAGCACTCATTTTTCATCAGTGCTAGCTTTAGTTACTTAACCCTTGGAGAATATATTACTAAAACTTACCTGCTGTGCCCAAGACAGGTAAGAGGAAGGTTTATTCTGAAGAGCAAGGGAACCTCTCTGCCATCAGTCGCGTTAAACGGTGCTCAGCGCCACATTTTATATTTTCAACCACGCTAATAGTGGGTTACCTGGTACAAGAACAAATAGCAAGCTCTTTGTATCAAAGTTGGTGCAAAGAGCAGATGACAGGGAGGATACAGGGCATGATATTGCTGTTGGGCTTGTTTTTGAAATGGGGATGCTATGGATTAGTTCTCGGCATCCCATCCAGCTCCTATTGAGGTTCTGTGCTGCCCTTTTCATATGTGAGTCACTATAATTCCTGAGCAAGATGGCACATGGACCTTTTTCATTTCTTCACCATGTCTATGACTTGACAAACAGAAATAATACATCTGAAGAAGTATTTCTAGATGACTTTTCCAAAACTTCTGTTTGAATGGCATACTGTAGTTTGGAGAGGGACACACCGGTGTTCTTGGCAGGAGGTGTCCCGCAGACTCTGTGTTCTTAGAAAAGTATTTGAATATGGCACATGACATTGCTAATCTGCTCCTCAGCCTTGCAACCCATCACAGGTGGGTTACTCTGTGGAGAAAGTGAATCTTAAAAACCTACTGTATATTCCTTATGAATTACCCTAATTGTATTACCCTAATTCTAATGCAAGCTATCAGATAGCACAGAATTCTTTCAGACTAGGAAAAAAGGCAATCTACCAGCAGAATTTAAGACCTCAGCCAGCCAGATGCCTGGGGAGAAGGCACAGCCCCACTAGGTTTTTTTAGTGGGCAAAACAGAGATAGATATATACCAAGAGTGTTCAGAGACCTTAAAAAAAAATAAATTATCACAAGCCTGCAGAAGGACCAATAGAGCCTGGTAAATCAAGATGAAGAACAGAAAAACCATATGAAATCATTCTGTGATGTTTAAAGGATCCCTTTTGTGCTAGAACATTCTCCATGCTGGCCTTACAGGAGCTGGGATGCTCTTCTGACTCCTGCTAAACTGATGTCCCACCCGGATAACTGAAGTGTCTCTTTCTCGCAGACACATTATCCCTTCTCAGCCCTGACAACTCTCAGCTATTGTGGTCTTCACTACCAATGTCTTATTCCTGCACAGCTCCCCAAACCTCATCATTAAAATGCAGTTAACACAATTGTCTGCAAATAACCTTCAGCAGCCTGCAGCTGTTGTGTGACATATGGGCCATTTCAAAGCAAAGAGAAGTTGTGCTGATATGGATTCCTTTTGGGGGAAAAAATGGTCTTATCTACATACTTAGCTGAAGGATGCTCAGAGATACTTAATGACCAATGGAGAAAGCTTTGTGCTGATTGTTATAACAAGCAACGGGAGAGATGGGTGGCTCATCAAAGGATAGCTGTAGTCCAAGATGCATTCTTCAAGGAGTCAACCCAACACAGATAACTGCTGGCATAGGAAACAGAAAAATACTGGAGTCTTTCTTTGCTGCTGGGCACGTTGCCTGGTTCATCGCGTGTGCTCGCTCTCTCAGGAAATCACGCAATCCTTGGGCAGTGACCAGTCAGTATGATCATCATTATTCCACTATTTCATGTGAGCAATCTGCCTCCTCAGTCAAGCTGCTCACTCAATCTAGAGATGCTACCTGGATTTGGAACGAGTTTAGAGCAGCATTTTTTGTAGCTTGTACTGTGGATGCTGGCTGATCCACCTTCAGTTACACTGCAGTGCAGAGCACTTAGTGAGACTGTGTATTCTGCCAAGTAGAAATGAATTGATACAGAATTACAGAATGAGACGGGATTGGAAGGGGCCTCTGGAGATCATCTAGTCCAACCCCTCCTGCCAAAAACAGGTTCACCCAGAGCAGGCTGCACAGGAACGCATCCAGGTGCATTTTGAATGTCTCCAGAGAAGGAGACTCCACAACGTCTCTAGGCAGCTTGTTCCACTGCTCTGCCACCCTCAGAATAAGGAAGTCTTTTCTCATGGTCAGGCAGAATTTCCTGTGTTCGATTTTGTGCCTGTTGCCTCTTGTCCTGTCACTGGGCACCACTGAGGAGACACCACTGGCTTGACACCCACCCTTTAGATATTTATAAGCATTGATAAGGTTCCTTCTCAGTCTTCTCTTCTCCAGGTTAAACAGACCCAGGCCTCTCAGCCTCAACATTTCAGAGAAATGCTCCAGTCCCTTGATCATCTTTGTAGCCCTCCACTGTGCTCTCCCCAGTAGTTCCCTCTCTTTCTTGAAGTGGGGAGCCCAGAACTGGACACAGTACTCCAGATAAGGCCTCACCAGGGCAGAGTAGGGGGGGAGGATGACCTCCCTTGACCTGCTGGCCACAGTCTTTTTGGTGTACTGCAGGAGACCATTTGCCTGCTTGGCCACACGGTCACATTGCTGGCTCATTGCTGGCACGTTGTCACTTATAGGCATAATGTATTGCTGTTTCCTGAAAGGCTGGTAGCTGCAACCCCCTGACTGAAATCAAGTGAGGTGTTAGTTAAAGTTGTTAGTCATATTCCTTGTGTTTTCACTGTCAGAACAGCCTTTCTGTTGGTCCTGAAATCCTCCAGAAGTGTGATACAGTAAGAGACCATTACAGATCTTCATGGTTCCTGACACTGTCCAATAAAACTAGATTATATGCCTCATTACATTCTTACCAAAACCATTTTCAACACTAAGGTGTTCCCCCTCTGCATAGACAGAAATAATGCCTTCTGGAAGACAGTAAAAAGTCAAACTCTCTGAACACTTGCATCGTGTCCATTCTTTGCCATAAAACTCATTCAGGTTGTTAGCAGAAGGACAGTGCCTCGGACGAAGCTGCTGCTGTGTGGAAGAAGCATTGTGTCTAACCTCAAGCAGATTATCTCTTGGTGCTCTTTTGGAAGTGACTTAAAGAGCGGTAGCCATCAGAGAGGACTGTCCGCATGGCGTAGCTCAGCAGCACGTACAGAAACCTACAGTGAACACTGTGGGGGTCACGGCCCCACGGTTTAGAGTTCAAGTGATTTAGCTGTATTCTCTCTCGGAGATAGACGATGTGTTACTGAGAAATCAGGGTGGGATGTCACCCAAAGTAGGCTCCTACATTTGTCCGACTCCAATCACTCTTCAAACGCTGTTTGCTGCCACTGGCTGTGATGAGAGTGTAGACGTCCACTGCGCAGGTGGGCATCCATACTTCGGACACTTAGACATAGGTGTCTTACCCGAAGCCAGCCCTCACCCCGGCTTGCCCTGTGCCTCAGTTACTCGTCTGTGTAATGGTGGTAACAGCCTATCAAAAGTAATTATATAAATACATATAGACCATGGTGCTGCAGTCCAGACATGTGACACTTAAAATAGTTTTAAATGCCATTTCACTTGTTAATATTTAGTTGTCTCAATTCTCAGAACAAAAATATTTGGTAAGGATTATTTATGATTTTCAGAATCAGCAACCATTTTTAAGCTCAAAAAGAAAAACAAAACCAACCTGAATCCATAAACAGAGTTAATCTGAGCAGTTTGATTATCCGTGTGTGCAAATACTGGGTCACACTCTAGTGTTGCCTAATAGTTGCCTGTTACCTTGCACAACTCTAGCTGTGATGTTGAATTTAACATCTCCCGTGTGATCAGGATGCCGGAAACCCAGCCACAGCATGTAGTTCCCTCAGATTTACTTTTAATAAACTAAAAAAGTTTTCATAAACCATGTGAAAAACATGAGTTTGGGGACTTAGAAGTTACAGAGCAGTCGCTAATCTGGCGGTCTGGAAGGGCAGTGTGCTGAGCAGGCTCGCCGCACACCCTCTCACAGCAGCTCCCGTGAGGAGTGCTGCGCTGTGATTGACGGCCTCAGAAGCTTAACTGATCCCGAACAGGGAGTCCTGGCCGGGGTGATGCCGGCAGCGCTTGCGGAGCGGCAGCAGCTACGTACAGCCCTATCGTACAGCCACGCATACGATAGCGTGCCTACTTAATGTGTCAGGCTTCCCTGCTCGCCAGCCGCAAAGAGTCACACAGTTCTCCCCAAGGATGCGAAGAACAGTCTTTTCATGGAGGTGAGTCATAAAAAAAAATCACAGGAACTGGTGCCCCCATCTAAATCCCTGCAGGTCTGCAAGGGAAGGTGCTGCTGCCACGCTTTCAGAAATCTTAGGGGCCTTTGAAGATTTTAAGTACGGGAGGCATTCTGTTTATGGCTTGGATTTACTGCAACTCTGCCTGTGCTGGATCCTGCTGGTTTCATCTTACTGCCTCATCTGTCTCTATCATCTCGATTTGAAAGAGGCCGTCCTGTTTTCATCAGGGTACACCGTAAAGCTCTGACTTTACTTGAGGAAAGGCAGCCAATAGCTTTGGAGTGCATGATAATATTTTTGCTGCAGGATGACAGTCACACTCTGTATCCCCCAGCCTCTCAGGTCATCACGGGACCTGAGGTGAAACCGTGACTGGACATGGCTGAAATCAGATTGATTTCTTTTCCTCTATTAAATTTCTTTTTTACTATTTGCACTTGATAAACACTATAGTCACAGAGTAAAAATGTGTCAGCTATTTCAGCTGAACAATGTGATCCATGCTTACTTAAAACTGTTGGATTTGCCATACATTTTGAGATTCCCAACTAAGAATTTATTAATCTTTCTGCATAATTTTCAACAAGCAGCTGCACTGTCAGCTTAGAGACAAGAGAGGTCTTCCAAGAAACACAAGGGCAAATGCAGCTCTTTAAATCTGACCTCCTGTTTTATTACTATGAAGACAGTTGGGTTCTAATTTAGCAGCATCTATTTTGCAGCATTAATAAGAAAAAAGAAACAAAATCTTTGCCTTTTGTGTTGCAGATTTGACTGAAACTGCTGCAGTGTTTCTGCCCAAGGCAACTTATGAAGGTTTTGGCTAAACGGAAGCTCATAGATGTACCAACCCCAAAATTTTTCATTTGGTCTAAATATTGGTTCTTCTCTGCACATGTGCCGCTGTTTTATTCAGGACCTCTAAGCGTTTTCCTAACGCTCACCAGATCGGACTGCAAGAGGTTCTGCAAAGGGTTCAGGCAATAAAATGTTACTGCTCAAGTTGCAAATGGGGGGGACTCATTTCACCAAGGCTTTTGCAGACGTTTGTGGTAAAGGTACGTGCTCTACCCATTGCTCTTTATTTCCAGCAGCATTACATTTTATCCAGTCATGAAATCTTTCCACCAAGCTGTATTTAGAACTTCTAAACTGGAGTGAAGTCATGGTACGGACTCAATCAGTCAAACTGCTGGGATGTTCTGGAAATAGGATGGGAGTTCTGCAAGAGCAAATGCAGCGGTATGGTGGTATTTAACTAGCAATAGTCTAGAGTCAGAGAAGAATATGTGTTTAATTGCTGTGATACTTCAACTACAGTTTGGTAAGGAACAGGGCTATTAGTTTGTAAAGAGTGAGTCCCTACAGGGTTAGTTTTTCTAATGATCATTGAGCAGCTCTTGTACCATAGCTACCTGCTGGGGACACATGGTACGAGGTTGTCTCTGCATTTCATCACTGTTTCCTCTTAAATGTATGCTCTCTCAGAGAAGCACTTAGCTGATGTTCAAAATATAAGGTGACGCTGGAGATGGGGGCACCTGAAGCAATCTGCAGAGTATGTACGATCAGAGCCCCCAGACTTCTCTCTCTGGGGCGTGTGAGGGTTTAGCAGAGTTCATAGAGCAGAAACAAAGACCGGAATTACAGGCCTGAGAAGGGATTTGTCGGGCTACCCGAGATAGTGACCCGTTGCACAGAAAGACCTAAGTCTCTGTGAGAATGCATCAAGACATCCACGAGCTCATATTACAGTTTTGGCAGTTCTTGCAAGCTGGCAAAACATTTGGCCTTTGTAACAGGGGTAATTGTTTGGCTGCCTGGGGCTGGAGCTGCATAAAGGACATACCCCTATGGTACTGGAGATGGCATTTAAAATTAAAATCAGGCTGATTCTACATGGTGCATTATATTTACCAAATTCTTCCAACAGAGGATTTTTAATACAAGAACAATCTTATTTTCTCCTCTGAGTTGCAAATACATATTTTATATGTGGTACAGGCGATTATGTAGCTACTTTCCTAATAAAATCTGCAAAAGAGATTTTTAGAATACAGAAAAAGGAGCAAATCTATATTAAAGATGCTGTGTGAATTTTTTGCATTAGAGAAATTAATGCTGACAAACATTTGTTTAGATTCATAGTGAAAATTTCAATTTTATCTTTCTTTACCCACCAGAGAAACCTCTCATTTGTATTTATCCCATTTCCAACTATCAGGACAGGACCCTCTACTTGAAACACAATCAGGGATTTAAAAGCCTGCGTGATGTCTGCTAGGAAGTACATTCTTCATTGGTAGTGAGACATAAGATTAAAAGATGCCTTATTCTTTGTTCTGGTTCAGAGCCAGTGGGAGGGAAAAAGCAACTTGATGGAGCTTCAGACTGTCTTCATGGCTTAGGTCTGGCTTTTCCTTACCTCATATACTTACACCTCCCATGACATGAGCAATGCCAGATGAGGATTAAAGAGGGAAGAAAAGGCTGCAGGGTGTCTTTTGACATGACATTGTGAAGCCCAGCACAGAGACATGTGAGGAAAGGATTGACATTGATGAGAACACCCTGAGCCCAAGCTGATAACACTTGCATGTCTCCGAGAGAGCTGTTCATAGAATCATAGAATGGTTTGCATTGGAAGAAACCTTAGAGATCATCCAGTTCCAACCCCCCTGCCATGGGCAGGGACACCTCCCACTGGAGCAGGTTGCTCAAAGCCCCATCCAGCCTGGCCTTGAACACCTCCAGGGATGGGGCATCCACAACTTCCCTGGGCAACCTGTTACAGTGTCTCACCACCCTCACAGTAAAGAATTTCTTTCTAGGATCCAATCTAAATCTCCCTTTTTCCAATTTAAAACTGTTGCCCCTTGTCCTTTCACTACACTTCCTGACAAAGAGTCCTTCTCCGGCTCTCCTGTAGGCCTCCTTCAGATATTGAAAGGCCGTTATAAGGTCTCCCCAGAGCCTTCTCTTTTCCAGCCTGAACAACCCCAACCCTCTCAGCCTGTCCTCACAGGAGAGGTGCTCCAGCCCTCTGATCATCTTCGTGGACCTCCCCATGACCTGTTCCAACAGGCCCATGTCCTTCTTATGTTGGGGGCCCTACAGCTAGATGCAGTACTGCTGATGGCATCTGACAAGCGCAGAGTAGAGGGGTAGAATCACCTCCCTCGACCTGCTGGCCAGGCTTCTTTTGATGCAGCCCAGGACGCAGTTGGCTCTCTGGGCTGCCAGTGCACTTTGCCAGCTCATGTTAAGCTTCTCATCCACCAACACCCTTCTCCGCCCAACCTGTATTTGTGCCTGGTATTGCCACGTCCCAGGTGCAGGACCCTGCACTTGGCTTTGTTAAACTTCATGCGATTTGCACAAGCCCACCTCTCAAACCTGTCCAGGTCCCTCTGGATGGCATCCCTTCCCTCCAGTGTGTCAACTGCGCCACCGAGTTTGGTGTCAGCTATTAAACAGACAAAGCAGACATGGAAAAAAGCAAGACACTATGCAAAACACTGAAATGAAGGGTAGGGGCAGCAGGAGAAAACAGAAGTGATGGAGAATGTTTCCTCCATAATTTTGAAAACTGTAACTGAAGGAATAGGAAGAGACATGGGGGAAAAAAGAAAACAAAAAAAAACCTGACCACAGTTAAACCTTTCTTGGTGCTGTGTGATGTGGAGGCCAAGCTGGTGAGAAAGCACTTCAAGTGAGAAGCCTGATCACTGGCAGCATGGTGCCCAACTCCATCTAACAGCAAGGTCATCCTTCACACACCACGTGGTGGAAAAGCAAATAAAAGTGTATAGAATCCTCATATATTCTTCATATATTTTTATGCAGCCTTTTCCCTTCTACTACAGTGAGAGTCCTGCTCACAAGCAGCTGCGTAGATGTCATGGAGGAAATTCTGCCAGTGGCTATCTCAGTGTTTGCATTTTGAAGCATTACAGAATATCTGCTGTAGGAGGCAGGAGATCAGAGTAGAGCTACAGCTTCAACAGCATTTCCAGGCTAAATTCCTAATTTTACTTAAAAGCCGACTGTAATAAATTATGCAAATCCTGATCTGCCTTCAGATCATTCCCAGTCAGTTTCAACTAAATCAGATGTGCTGCTTTTAAAGTATAATGTTCTGTATCAGAAATAACATAACCACGTCCATGGCTTGCTTTCAAATGTCAGCAATGGTTCTGGAGACCTCCTGGGACCTCAGGGCAGCAGGCCAGATGCTGGTGGAAAAACTGGAATGAGATGGGCACATTTGAATCTTCTTTCTCCCTTGCACGGAGACCATTGTAGCCCTCCCAGCCCCAGAAAGAGGATTGAATGGCCCCACAGAGGTTCTCCATCCCAGGCTTGTTGAAGAACTGAATTGTTTCACCATTTGCCCCAGGAAGAAATGAACTCTCCAGACTTCTACATGAAAAGCAAATGAGAGAGACAGACACCCTGAATCTGCCCACAAGATGCATTAACCGTTAATTTCAAATAAGGAAATGCCTTATAAACAAAGCTACAGTCAAATCAAAATTCTCTTGAGACCACCACTCCATTTGGAGGGAGGGATAAATATTTATCAGCTCAAAAAGAGGACAATTTTGCAAGTGTGTGTTTAAACTTGCATTGAAATACGGCAGAGTGAAATTCAGGTCTTCATTTTGAGTGGTCTTGGGCATGTGAGTCCCACTGCAACAGCAGCACCTGAAACCCAAGGGCTCAGTCTAGTTCTGTCACTCTGATCAGAAATTCTGCCCTGGGAGTGATGAGTTGGCCCAACCCTTATGAAAGAACCGCTTCTGCACCCATCACCCCATTACCACTTTATCCCAGGTGGCACTACTAGTGTCAACACAATGACAAGACAGTTTTGGAAAACTGACAGGCAAAGCAAGAGATGGGAGAGCAATCCTGGGTTGTGCAGATCCCCAAATGGGATAACAACCCCATATTCCCAGTTACTCACCACCATGCCTCTTCTGGTGGGGACCGTATCTGAGAAGGTGCAGAGCAGCACATGGCAGGTGGAAGAGATGACTGCTTGAGAATAAATCATGCTGTTGGTGGGATCACAGCTGGCTAACTGTGCAATAAGCTATGGGCTCTGTCAGCTTTCGAATGGAGACAACAATCCATTGTGAATGGCCCTCCATGTCCAGTGTGTATGGTACTACTAGGTTTACTTTTTACCTGAGAAGATGACAAAGCACTAAGACTTTCCAATGGATGGTTGTTAAAGGAGACTAGGAACTCTCTCTACTATGTATTTTTAAGGACTGGTTTAATTCTATTTGGTCATCTTGGAGCAAAGGTCCCTCTGGAAGCGCTTTCTATAACTAATTTTTATGCTCTACAGAGATAGGAAGCTGACACAACTTGTTCAATGCCCTTGAGGCACACTGTGTCTCCTAGCACGGAGCTGGCAGAGCAGGATTAGAGTTTGGGATTTTCTGACACCCAGCTGTGAGCTCAGTTCTCCATGTGACCTGTAGGATTCATCTCAGTGGGAATTTGAGAGCAGGAGCCAGAGGCACAGTGGGGTGATGTGGCCTGCTCAGCTGTGCTGGGCTGTCACCATCCATGGTTCTGTTGTCACAAAGAGCTTAGGGTATGGATCCAGAACAATTTAAGCCAAGCTAAATCCATGCTGCCCAATGCTGCCCTCCCGCTGTTCCTGGCCGGAGGTTCCCACCACTTCCCCTGCCATCAGTAACATAGCACTGAACCTGTTGTGAGAGGCTTGAGCTAGAACTAGAGCTTGAGCTTGAACTAGAAGAGCCTTCCTTTTTGGTTGGTTGGTTGCATTTGGGGATTTTATTTTATTTATATTTTTTTTGGCGCTGGTTTACCTCCCCAAACTGCCTGGTTGCAGGTATGGTGCAGGAGAGGAGGCAGCAATGCACAGACAGGCAGGCATGAAGAGGGAAACAGGGACCCCAGAGGTGCTCAACTAGAGCTGCAAAATTGTCCTGTGGCTGCTCCGACTGGTGTTGCATCTAAAATCCAACTATGAGGATGATTGGAGTGATTGGATTCACTCAGGCTTTTTTTGGTATCTGTAAACTACCTCAGAGACTGAACAGTTTAGCTCAGGACTGGCTCGTGACGTGGTTTAGTGATAGTTTTGTCAGTGTTAGGTTGATGGTTGGACTTGATGATCCGAAAGGTCCCTTCCAACCTAGACAATTCTCTGATTCTATGATTCTATGAAGACAAGAATGGCATGGGATGTCAAAGTCATGTAACAGGGGCGAGTGAGGCACCCAAACCTGCGTGCTAAACCAGGATGAAAAGCAGGAATATCTGCCTCATCTGAGTGCTGCCTGTGCAGCCTCACACCTCCCGGGCCAGTGCTGCTGTCTGTCCCATTGGCTCGCAGTACAGGCAGGGTTTGCCTGTACCTGCCCGACCTACACAACTGAGACTCACCTGCCGGGTGAGTCGGGGCACACCTGGCGAAGAGGGAAAGGAAGAGCTGGAGCTCGTCGGAAGTGTTCGAGAGGACATGAAACATGAGCACTGTTGCCTTCCAACTTGTTTGTGAAACACGGCAACACGTGTAGGTCTCGCTGACTTAAAGAACAGTAAGCTGAGACCCGGCGAAAGGAGTGACCCCACTCTGTGTGCACATAAACACTTCCTTCAGGTGCCTGTGGAACTCCCTGCTTTAAATGTAGCTTACTGACAGCCCTCAAGAACATTCATGAGTATGGTAATTAAAAAAAAAAAAAAAGCAAGCTATAGCTCCCAAAGTTTCTCAGGAAAAGCCCCGTGAAGCAAAGCCCAGGAAATATTTAGCCCTTTACAGGTAAATTGCCCCAGTGCTCTCAGCAGAAAGGAATAACAGGGTGCAGAAGGGACGAATTTCTTACCTATGGAACTCAAATGTCATGTATCTTCCACGCAAGAAAAATAGTCTGATGGACAGAGGTTATACTTGGTTAGTCCCGTGAAATTGTCTCCTAGGCCTCTCCTGGGAAACAGCCCCAATTTATCCTCCTCAGGGTGCATAAGCACATCTGACTGTCCTTTCAGCTTCTTTCTTAGGTCGCTAAATGACAGAAATGGCATGTCTTCCTTTCAATGGCGTTCTTGCACAGCCAAGTCAGCATCAGGATTCCCGTCCCTGTGGCTTGCTTCACCTGAATTTACCAAAATTTCCTATATGGGGTCGTGGGCTGTGCTTCTCTTACTGCTTAGAAATACACTGACACTCATCATATTCACTCAGCTATTCAGCCAGTGAAAACATTGCTGTTAGCTTAAATAAAAATAAATAAATTTTAAAAACACTTCCAATAGGTCTTGATAGCAGTGGATGTTAGAGCACACGTGAGTCTGTATGAATGTAGCCTTGCAGTGTTGTGAGGCAAATCAACTGATATCCCAAAGGCAATTTAGAGTCATAAGCAATATATACCTGAGAGCAGACACATAGCAGAAGCGTAGCCCGGGACACAACCCTCAGTCTTGGCTCTGGGATACATGTTGTGGCTCTTACCAGAAACCCACTAAGAACTTTTACTGTGACAACTTTTTTAAAGAGATGTCTCTTTCCCTGTGTTACAGTTCTGTAGAAAATAATTCATTTTTGCCCCTAAAAAGTCTTTTCAAAATTCATATTCATTAGAAGCTGAAAAATGTCAAATGTTACTGATAAAAATAAGTACACCTGGCAGGCAGGCTGTTGTCCTGCTTTCAACAAGGGCAGATTATTTCCATTTTGCTTTTGAGCTGACCCATCCTTTTCACACAGAACTGTTACATCTGGGTCTGACGACACACCAGCTACCCCACAGAGAGTTAGTGATGGTTACCCTATTTTTCCACCAACTTCACATAAAGAAAATAAGCCCCTCGACTGTTGCATGGTACCTGCAGTTTGCTCTTTCACCCCCAATTTCAACACAAGGCTGCATCCACCCTGCAGCCCCAAAGCTACAATGGACCTTCAACCCATGGTCCCCTTGCAGGACAGCGCTGGCAAGCTGGGGAGCAGCATGGACCTTGGGGAAGCTGTTGGTCTACACTGGGAACTACCCCGCCACAGTTAACCCTTATCAGTAGCCCACTTTGTCCCGATTCATACCTTCACATTGCCCACCCGAGCTGTGATGACACCGCTTGGCCATCATCCTCCTCCTTCGTGACTCCAGGTCTTGGCAGCTCAGGGTGAGGCTGAGGACTGGGGAGCCCAAGTACTTGCCAAGAGGTGGGACGTTGAGATGTCTCCTCTCAGATGATGAAGGTCTTTTCTGAGTAGCAGCTCTTAAACATGAGTCCTCTGTACTTACAAGAGCAAGAGAACTGTCAGATAAAATAAAATGACCAAAATACTGCAAAAATCACAGTCTGGTTCAGCAACTTCATTTAGAAGTCCGTAACTTGAAACACGACCAGCGGTCTGACATTTTACATGTCTGAAAAGAAAAATATCATCTCATGCTACTTATATAAAAGTGGCCACTCCAAATCATCAGGTGCTTCTAAAGAGTGTCTTCTCAGTGATACAGGCACATAATTTAATTTCTGAGCAAGGCTTTATCTCTTGGTTGCAGGTTTTACCTTTGTGTGTAAGACACAATTACCACTATCGTATTCAAGAACTTAAAATTCAAAATTAAGTCATTAAACTGGCAAGTCAAAGTAAACTTGTGTTGTAAGTTTTGAGGATTTAACCTAAAAATTAACTCTGTCTTAAGTGCAAGGTTTTGGAAAAGAGGATCTGTCAGACCAAGACAGTGTATGTACAGTGCTTATGCTTATGCTGTCCTTGGGGATTTTTTGTGGTTTGTTTTTTATTTTTCCTTACTGCTAACAATGTCCTGTAGCTCTTTCCCCTTTGCAGTATTTATAGATGTGAGCTGAAATCCTTTTGAGCCTTTGTTTGGCTAGACTGATCCCACCACCTGTTCTCATCTCTCTCATAGGACAGCCTCTCCAGTTCCCCAATTATCCTAGCCATTTGCTGCCCCTCTTCCGATTCAAACAATTTTTCCTGGCTGCTAGTTACCAGAATTGTACACGCTTTTCCAGATGCTGTTTCACTTGGGCTTGCACCCTGCGATAGTTCTTGGAGCTGCCTCTCTACTTAAATCCAGACATTGTACATACCTTCTTCATGGCCACCTTAGGGTAGTTATGTGTCACTTTCTAAACAACCTATAGACAAGTCCTCTCTATTTTGGCTGGGAAGCTGCTCTGCCTAAATCGTTACTTTCATGTATCTGATGAACTTCTGAGGAAACCATATGAGTGGTGGCATGGAAGTCTTGAATACTCACAGCTTCCCTTCTGTGCTGGGAGGGTTGCACTTGTGTTGTGCTAGTGTGTGTGCAAGGGGGAGGCCATGGCCATAACCTTCTACTCCCTTCCACTCACAGCTTCCCTGGCCCCAGGATGTCCATCTTCCTACCGTGCCATGGTGGGACTGTGCTGCACCAGCTCTTCTGACTTCCCTGCTGCATACAGCACAGATTCGTCCCACAGAAATGGATGTGGTTTTGCCTAGAAGGAGCCTCATTGGTGACCTGCCCTGTTTGGTAGATAGGAAGCACCTCTGCAGAGCTGGGGCAGATGATGGATGGAGCAGGCTATTGGACCAGCACCTCTACCCCCAGAGAAATTCCCCAGCTGCAGAGTGACACAGGTCATTCTCCAGAACTTCCAATGGGGGACTCAGCAGGAGGGCGGGAAACTTTCAGAAGACATGGAAATAATCTCTCTCAGACTTTTATAAGCTTTTTTTCTTTTTATAAGCTCAAAAACTTCCTCAGGTGGTGAATCACAAACTAAAGGGCCAAAGACTGGAACTGCAGGTCACAGGCAAGCTCTGATATTTCTGGTCCTTCAGTAACTCAACTCTTCTACACCTTGTTACATGGCAAGGATGGTCACATGGCTATATGTTATGGAGAAGCATGAAGCTGCAGTGGAGGCAGTGCCTCCTTATTGGACTCTCTGGTGCTTGGGGCTTTGCTGGGTGACACAGCCTCTGATCACCACGCAAGGTTGTGTGGTGTACCTGGGTGGTACCTGTACCTGTACCCGTACCTGTACCAATGCAGCCATTGCCTGGTGTACCTGGGTGGCAGATCTTTGCTGCAGGAGCAGCTCAGCAGCACATGGGAGGATCTGGTGTCAGTCTCAATCACTGTGTGAAGCTTGTGTGGTCTGCACAGCACCCAGCCCTCCCCTCCTGCTTCCCCAGCCCGAATTTGGGGGAACACTCATGGGAGAGATTTGGCTCAGTGTAAAACCAAGAGGCAGGTTTCACTTTTTTTCTTCCTTGGGAAGCTACAATATTTCTGCTTTTCAATGGACTGGTCATTTTTGCAACTGATGAGGAGAGAAATAATATTCTCAGGACATAGAATTATCTCCTAAAGATTTTGTAACCCCTTGTCCTCTCCTGTCCTTTTACCTCTTCAGTGACAGCAAGCACTTGGTTATCCTTTACAGCTCTTTTATTGTTGACCAATTCATCTTGGCAGATTTTGATGTGTTTGTTTCTTTGCTTGGTCTTTGAGAGAAAGTGGAAGGCCACTGACTGCAGAGAGCCCTATGAGTCCAAACAAGGAGCGCACCTGTGTCCTGGGGCTCCCTTGTTCAGACACCACATCCAGCTCTGATGGGAGCATAGCACCGGATGTGCATGAGCTGGCCCAGGGGCCATGTTCCTTACAGGTCACACAAGAGGCAGTCAGGTCTTCAAAGGAGGTGATTTGCCTTCCTGTGACTCAAGGAAAGGGCATGGAAAGTGAACTGAACTTTCACAGAACACAGAACCTGGCCCCAGAGGAAATGCCCACTTGTGAGGTGTTTGTTTCCTGGGCAGGAACATGGCTTGGCACCTCCTGGCTCCTGCTAAACCATCTTCCAGTCTGGGAAGGTGGCACAGTACCTCCCAGGGAAGTTTCCAGCACTGGTCAGATGGTACTTGCTTGCCCATTTGAAATGAAAATAATTTGCTCCTTGGAAGCATCTGTGAGGGAGCTCGGTGCTGTTGGCAGTGGAGCTGACACCCACATGAGGAGGGAAGGGAGCTGCATTTCCCTTCAGTGGGACATCAACACATTAACAAAGTGTTTTGGGGGTTCTGCCTTGTGATTCTGCAAATAGGAGAGAGGCCTTGAAATGCCTCCAAGTGAAACTGCTGTGAAATTTATGTAGGCAGAAGGTAATTACCCAGATTAGACTTTGGCCAAGGCACAGGACTGACACTTCTTGAGGGAACGTGCCACAGCAGCTTAAATAACCACACGTGGCTGCCACTTCCGTGACTTTACATTTTAGCTGAACTACTATTCTCCATCGTCAGAGCGATGAGAGAGAGCAGGGAACCCTGGGGTGACCGATGAGCCACTTGTCAGCAACTGCAGTCAACAGCTCTGGCCGAGCCTTCGCAAGGGCTGTGCCCATCGCCCTCCCCTTCTGTAAAACGGTAACTCCAGCAGCTCTTACTGACCTGAAACATGAATCTTACCTTCCTTTTCTCCTTCTCCTAGGCTTTCTTCTTCTTATGCATTCTTCTCTTCTCTTCTCTTCTCTTCTCTTCTCTTCTCTTCTCTTCTCTTCTCTTCTCTTCTCTTCTCTTCTCTTCT
>JAOTQQ010000001.1:23689553-23720455 GCA_026546715.1 Gallinago undulata
TCTTCTCTTCTCTTCTCTTCTCTTCTCTTCTCTTCTCTTCTCTTCTCTTCTCTTCTCTTCTCTTCTCTTCTTCTCCTTTCTGCCACTTCTCAGTATACATTTTCTTCTATATCATCTTTTTCTATATCAGTTTTCACCTCCCATACAGAGAGTTTCCTAACTTCTATCTCCCTCTTTCTTTATAGGTTTGGTTTTCTAAAACATTTTCTTGTTTTCCTTCAAATCCTCTCCAATGGCCTTTCCCCGTGTTCCCTCCCTATCTTTTTTCTCCTGCCTACCCATTTCAGGGATCTGATTAAACATTTTGCTGTTTGTCGTCCTTCACAAAGCTGCTGGGAGCAAGGTCTGGGGTCACGGGTCTCCTCCTGGCTGTTGTCTGCATTCCAGCATTGCTTCCATCCTCATAAGATCCCAAGCTCCAGCTTCCATTTGGTAGTGGGAGATTGACCATAGGTTGATTTTTATGCCATGGGAGTCTATGCAATTATAAAGGCAGCTAAAAACTAATTGTACATACCATACTTCCTGTGATACTGAGTCTAGAAATACTCATGAGTTGCTGTGGTCCTGAGGCAAGAGGAAAAATGTTGGAAAGTGTTTCAGTTAGTTCTAAATTGCTTTTGATATGTTCTAGTCAATAAATAAAAAGCAAAAAAAGTATCTTTACTGTTTGTAACACTCTTGACAATAATGGATCCCCTCTCCATTATACTTCATTTCCCTCCACTAATTTGTTCCTCTTTCTGGGGAAATCTATCTCATTACTATTTCTAGATCCAAGTTTACTCATATTTTTCCAGTGCTACTGCAACGTTGGGTGACCATAAGTGTGGTTTTATGAAAAAGAAATATTAATTTTGTTATTTATTGTTGAAACAAGAAAACTAATTAATGTTTAGTATTGTTTCTAAACATATGCAATAGAACCATAGATTGATTTGGATTGGAAGGTATCCCATGGGCAAGGACACCTTCCACTACAGCAGGTTGCTCAAAGCCCCACCCAGCCTGGTCTCGAACGCTTCCAGAGATGGGGCATGCACAGCTTCTCTGATCAACCTGTTCCAGTCTCTCACCACCCTCACAGTAAAGAATTTCTTCCTAATATATAATCTAAATCTACCCTCTTCCACTTTGAAGCCATTATCCCTTGCCCTATCACCACATGCCCTTGTAAAAAGTCCCTCTCCATCTCTCTTGCAGACCCTCTTCAGATACTGGAAAGCTGCTATAAGGTCTTCCTTGAGCCTTCTCTTCCCCAGGCTGAACAGCCCCAGCTCTCAGCCTGTCTTCATAGAAGTTCTCCTCTTGCCTTTAAACATTTTGGCCACTTCTCAGCTTTCTTCATGTTATTGCTACCTTCACACTAGCTGAAGCTCAGAACTAGAACTGATTTGAGAGAGGGAGAGGTCTATTACTACACGCAGAAGGGCTATTCATGCCATCGCCTGTGATGTGATACCTCCAGACGTGCATCTCCAAATGATATTGGCTCTGCTTCCACCATATCATATTGACTGTTCACACCCCACTTGTTGTTCAGCTGATATCGTATGAAAGTCTTTTTCCACCTGAATGCTAGACTGCTCTTCAAGTTTCTCTGTCTGACTGAATGTCTGCACTGGGGTTAGTTCTGCCTAGATACAGCTGGTGCACTTGTACTGAACAGATCTCAGTTGAATAATTCTGCTGCATCCTTAAAATATCCACATTAATTTTTAACCTTTAAGTCAACATGAACTGCAACTCTATTCATCACCCACTTCCCCTTCTATTAGATCAAGGTTTAGGACTTGGTACACAACACTAGTGACCTGATACGGCCCACTGCTTCATTCTAGTTGTATATAGCCTTATGAACCATTTTTCCCCATGTCAATATTAAACTGTACTAACATATGGGATCAGGTACTCAAATTCTTTCCCAGGAGACTTCCCTAATGCTCATGAACTTGATGCAAGCATCTGGTAGGTTTTAACTCACAGAAACCCAGGACTATGCGTCTGCTTGAAAGCTTCAAACCAGATTTATTGTAAATTAATGGAAAATAAAGAAAAAAGAAGAAACCACAGGTTGGTAAACTATTACATCTCAGTGTGAAGGACTTGTCCAGTGATGTGCAAACAGATATTGAAAAGAATATCTAAATAAGCAGCAATTTCTCAATAGAAATCTCATTAAATAAAAAAAGAAAATTATTTCCATATTTACAGATTACAAGGCAAATGTATCCTTAAAGCATTATATTGCATTTAGCGGGTTTATTTCTTTGAAATAGAGGAGAAATCAATCTAAGAGTGTACTTTGAACGCAGTTTACTACACAGTCTATGTTACCATCAGTGAATGGATGAGTAGCCTCTCCTTGATCACTGCAGTGCTCTGCTTCTCTGTTGTCCAGCCTTTCACCGAAGGGCTTCTGGTATCTCCACCTATGAAAGGAGGGGTGGAGAGGATGTTCATTACATTTGCTGTACAGTCTGGATGGCAAAAAACCTACCAGAGCTAGAGAAACTTTCCCAACATCCCTGTGTTACGCAGAATCTCCTGTAACAAGCCTGAACCTAGGAAAGTGCCCCACTTTCTGTCAAAATCACAGCTGAATAGAAATCAGTGTGCTGAGAAAAACCTAATCAGAGGAAAGCCTCCCCAAAAATGTTTTCTTATGCTCACATTTCTAAGAATTATTTTTTTTATTATATACATATATACTAAAATTAATTGAGTTTGTGCTATAGCTGAGCCGCAATCTGTTACTGAAATAGAATCTTACTTACCCGCCTTAATTGCTTTATGCTGCTTGCCCGAATTGCTTCCATAAGGTTGTCATGGAGAGACCGTTGTGGAGTGGAGGGACGGGTGGAGGGTCGTGAACCTTCCTCTGATTTTCTGTCCGAGACTGATCTTAGAGAATCTTTCATTTCTTTCAATATGCTGTTCTCATGTTTTTTGCTTTTTTTGCCTTTTTTCTTTTTCTGTCCATTCTGTAAGGCTTTTTTTGAGCTTTCTTGCTGTTTGATGACTTCAGCTATATTCCTGGTTGGTGCCTTCTTCTCTGGAATAACCGGTGGAGGAGGAGGAGGAGGTGGAGGTGGGGGTGGAGGGGGAGGTGGGGGAGCAGGAGCTGGAGGCTGATTTTTCACTGGTGGTGCTTTCTTTGGGAGCTTTGGAGAGGACCAAGGTGAGCTCTTAGGTGACACATAAGGTGAGGACCGAGGTGTTCCCTTCTGTAACCCTCTGGCCTTTGGATTGACGGCTCCATCACAACTGGACTCTTGCTGCCTCTGCTCCTGCATACGCTTTTGCCTTTGTTTATCCATATTTCTTGTCAGGATACTTGTCATGCTCATTCTTGGGCCAGCAAGGTCAAAGTGGTACCCAAGCTTGACCAGGGTGGTGTTCTCTTTCAACAGTTTAACTATGTCCATTTCCACCTGACTGCCCATGATGTGCCTTTGATTGTGGAACCGCAGTTCTGTTAGAACCTTGTTATTCTGCAAAGCTCTCATGATGGCCAGTACTCCTTTGCCTGTGATAAAATTTGACTCTATATTCAAACTAGTTATATGCTGATTTACCTTTAGCATACCAGCAATAGCTATTGCAACGTTGTCATCAGCATGTGTGTTAGCCAAGCTGAATGACTTAACCACTGTGTTGTCCCTCAGGGCTTGAGCAAACTGTATGAGCATCTGTGAAGTGATGTTTTCAATGTTGTTTAGATTGACCTCTGTGGTGTCAGGGTCATTGCTCCTAACTTTTTCCAAAGCATCCTCAATAACTGTTGGATTTCCACAGGGGTGGATGGCACCGCTTTTTAAGCTCAGGTTGTCGGTGTCTTTTCCGTCATGGCCATTGAGTAAGTTTTCATTGTCCTTTGCGCCGTTACACTTTTTGCGTTTCATGTGGTCAGAACTCCTGCCATCCTCAGGTCTTTCACCAGCTGCAACATTTTGCTTTTTCTCATCCTCATCATCACTGTCATCCTCATCTTCCTCCTCATCTTCTTCTTCATCATCATCCTCTTCAGTACATGCCTCCTCAGACACTTCACTGTTGCTTTCTGTGAAATATTCTTCTTGAATGTCTTCTGAATTGTCATCTTCTTGCTCAGAGTCCTGAACAGGAATGCAGGTTTGGGTGTTAAACATGATTGCAGTAACATAGCTACATCAACAATTATCTTGAAGATATATAAGTTAATACAGAAGGCCAAAAATAAATCCCCAGAAACACACAGTTAGGAGAACAGAAAATGTTTCAGCACCTAACACCTTTTTAACAGTATTTATATCATATTCTTTAGCAGACAAATGCTTAGCATAAATGGAACAGTTTTGCTGACGTCAATGATTTCTGCCAAGAGAAAATTTGATACAAGATATTGCAACATGGACATACTTCATGCTTTCTATGTGTTGGCATGTCCACAAGGGGATGTCATTTGGATCCTTGCCAGCAGAAACATAAGACCGCAATTTCAGAATGGACATGATCTATGAACAAGTTTCTTGATTTCACAGGGACTAGACATCTGTGTCAATGCTCAGACTCCCTTGCACATGTCAGTACATCTGAAAAGGCTAAAGACTGCCATAATTTAGAATACAAATAGTGTTTGCACATGTAAACTTGCATATTGACATGCAAAATGACAGAGAATTGCAGGAGTCGTGTCAAAAAGATTCTGGATGGCCTGTATGGGCTATCCACCCTTAGAAGCTATTTGTGAAGAAAAGATTCAGACACATTCCCACAGGTAACAAGTAACCATGTGTCAATAATCCCTCAGTGTTTTCCAAGAGCTCACGAACACCTGTCACCTTTATAACTCGTTATAACTCATTGCCTACACAGTAACACAGTAAACTGACTGTTTTTCTAAACCCCAAGGTTATTTTGGTGTGTTCGGTGGGCACCAAATGGTGAATTTGGACCTACTTCTGTAAGGTCTGCCTGGTGCCCTCAGCAGTTACGGTGGCAGAGGACAATTCTCTCTGCAGGAACAGCACAAGTTCTGCACACCAGGGAAGTCTCACTCTCCTTCTGGAGGACCCCAGAAGCACAGCAGTGTTGTATGGGCCATGACTGAACCCACACGCTGTGACCAACCTTAAGCCTCTTGCTCAAGAGGTTCTCTCATGTCCTGTTTTGTCTACGGAACAAGCCATAGCATATGCATTTTTATATACATTTGTGAATGTTTATAAATTTTTGGACTAAATATAGTTGTTTGGTATGCACTATTTTATCAACATTCATATTTTAGTCTTTGTACAATTCTAGAGGGTATTTTACAAAGCGAGTACACTGCGGAGACACAGTGATTCTGTCTTGTGCTTCTGGAAAACAAAAGTGTTACCAACATGACAGCCTGTTTTTAGAAAACCTGTGCAGTTTTAGGTTTGCTTAATTATCTGGCTCTAAAAATGCAGGGAAAGGTTGAAATAATAGTAATGAGAGATTGCATGGTACTGTTTCACAATCTTAAGCTGATTTCTGTGTTGGGACACACACAAAACTGACGGTAATTGCAACACTTGCAGAAGCGTGGCTCTAATGAAACAGGGCATCGAGGTGTTCCAGCCTATCATTCCTGAGCACTCGGCACCTGGAGGACTTGCAGAGTCCAGCCCCACTGCTTCTCCTGGGGATCATTCGCGGGAAGGCCCTTACACTGAGAGATACTGTGCTACATATAGAAACAGGACTGTGGTAAGGTTTGTTATGGGACTAAGATTTATATCTGTAGCTTTTATATAGAGATATATATATATGCAGACTTTTAAAAGCTGAAAACCACCGGGTATCCAGGAACCCATCTTCATGGCTAAGCATTTATCTACCCAGGAATATATAAAACAGCCTTCAAGGCACCTGCAGATGAGCAGAAGTTGGTGCCTCTAAATGGACTGCTAATATGCCTGATGACACTAGACTAATAAAAACAAAAAACAAAAACCTTTTTTTTTTGAGTGGCATTTCTGGGATCAACAGGGAAATCTAGTTTCCTGTCACATACATCATTTGGTGTCATAACCAGCTGCACAACAATTTTGAAATCAAGCACTCTTTGCTTTGCAGATCCATAGAGACAGGCTGTGTTACTGGGGCAGCATTTCAGTGCAGGGCATCTTACTTCGTAATAGTGATGATGAAAAGTTAGGACTAAGACAGTGAATGCAGAGAGGTAAATAACTCTGGAGGGCGAGTCATTCACCCTAAAAGGCTATCTGCAGGATGTTTGCCTTCTTGGGGGGGCTGACCTCTCACCACTAACTATAGAAGGAACACAAATAACCATCTTAGATAAGCTGTCTAACTTTCAGATAGTTGAGGGCAAGAAGCAAATTTCTTTCAAGAAACCAAAAGGAGCTTTCTTAATGCCTTCAGTGGAGAGAGATTTTGTGCCCTCTACATCAGCATTTTCATATTTGTCGATGTATTTAGGAGTTTTCTTCTCAGATCAAAAAGTATAGAGGCTTTTGCTAGCACTTTGGGGTTTAGGCAGTATCTATTGTTAATGCTGTATAGACATGGAAAATTAAAAAAAAACAACAACCTTCCATTATATAAGACACTGAACTAGTCTTGTTCAGAAGGTTTTTTGGAACTGTCCAGGTCTCGAGTTCCAGTCTCAGCTGGAAATAAACATTAATCTTGCCATTGCCTCCCTAGGACTTGACAAACAGGGAGTGAAATCAACGTCTGCAAGCTGATACTAATGGTTTGATGACAGCTAGTGCTCTGTGCACTTGCTTGCAAAGACATTAGAGCACCATTCACAAGCAGGAGAAAACACTTACGTGCAAAGAAATCCTGGATACTATTATTATTGCAAGATAATTTAATCCAGGTAATTTTTCTCTAGGAGAATATTTTATTTAATGTACAAACTTCAATTATTTTCTTGCAAATGAACCAACATCCTGAATCAAGGCTGTTAGAAATTCTGAGTCCAGTTTTGCTGTCTTTGTCTTTGTTATATTATTTTCTACTCAAACATGGGAAAATGTGACCTTATAAACAGAGTCAGAGCCTGGTATGAAGCAGTGCTTAAAAATAAAAAAGCTACTCACATCCCCAAGTCCCCACTTTGCTTCAAAATTACATGGAGCCAACGTGAAAGCAGAAGCTGCTTTTCGATAGAGCTCAGTCTCACAAATTGTTTTAGCAAGGGCCCGGGGGATGCCGGCAGGGATTTTAGCTGAGGCTGAGAGTGCTCATCACCTGCCAGGACTGAGCCCTTCGCTGCTGCCCGGCTGCACCATTTGGTTGCAGTTCAGGGACCGGCTTTTATTATTAACATTTTTATTTTCGGGGACGAATTACCTAACAAGCACTACCAATCGTTTTCTGGGCAATACAGATCAATGGTTTGGCTGATGACTCTAGCCCAGGCTACTTTTAAAATAACTTACAGCCACCCTCTCCCGCGCTGTGCCAGGGATCCTCAGCAGGAACAAAGCAGCACAAGCTGCTGACTGCAGCACAGCTTCCTTCCTGCGAGCACAGAGCCTGACTTCTGACATGACACACAGTCAAAATTAACTTCCTGACATGCTTCTCAGCACTCAGTACTGATTTTTTAGAAGGAAAGGAAAAGGCTTTTTTTTTAAGCTTTTAAACAAAATCTAATGCCATCCTAAAGTCCGTGTCACTACCTGGTAATAATTTCTAACGTTCCCTGTAAATCTTATCTTATTTTAATCACTAATGTGAGTTTTTACAGGACTTTCTTCTGTTCTCAACTGAGCATTTAAAGTAACCACAGGGAGAGCAAAAACTGAGCTAATACACCATGGTTTAGCAGGCACAAAAGTATGGCTAGCAGTGTTCTTAAAAATGCTACAAGAGACTGAAAGAAAATGAAAACAGTCAGCGAGATTATGCCAGGGGAGAACAACCCCAAATATTTCTAGGAAGCAGCGACCGCCTCAGCATCTTACCTTGTCGCACACACCCAGTCTCTCTTTTTCTAAGAGTTTCCTGGTCTCCCTCTCCCAGTAGGCCATCAGCGCTTCCCTGCTGAAAGTCCCCGTTGGTGTTTTCTCCGTCAGGCTCTTCTGCCGTTGTCCCACTGGAAGGTTTCGGTCAGGCTCTATGTCCTCCAGCTCCCGCTCCAGCTCCTTCAGCTCCTCTTCAGTGAGAGAAGCCAGGAGCTCATCTTCATCAATGTCTTCATATTTACTGAGCTCTCTTCTGTAGCCGAAGGTAGACATGGTCCCTCTTGGTCAGGCTGGTGGGAACCTGAAGTGACTAGGCATTCAAGAAGGCTGAAGCAGCCAAGCTGTGTCTCCTTTGGTCAGCAACTGTTTCCCTGTGTAGCGGAGGCACCCTTTTAAGAGTAATCATCGGGGGCTTACGACAATGCACGAAGGGATGAAAGCATGCTCCATTTTAAGCATCAGACGTCAGCTAGACATCTGAACAGCAAGAATGTCCCAACACTAGTGTTTGCAGGTCCCTTAAAGAGGGGGATTATTGACACACTGGCCATGACCATATTTAGAGCAGGCGGCCAGCGGGAGAATACCAGCCTCGCCGACGGGGGGGCAGCACCAAATAAAACCCCGGGCACATTTACACCGACTTCGTGTCCAAACTGCTGTAGAGAAAGAACAATTAAAATCCATTTAATCCTGATCTGCCATAGGGGCTGGATATAAAACACCCTCACCGTTGTTCAGCAGACTTCCTCTCGTTTTCACAATTTTTATTCGAGCGGAACCGTGCTGTTATCCCGCCAAGGTGTTTGCAGGAGGCTGGGATGGGTGGGAAGGCAGCCCGAGGGGAGGAGGTCTGCGTGCCAGTGCCCACAATGTCACGCCTCGCCCGTAACAAATCACACAACTGGATTATTTATTATTCCCCCCCCCCCTTTTTTTTTCTTTTTTGAGGACGCTCAGAGGGAGAATCAGCTTGGTATATCCGTTTGGAGCTCCTGTGAGATTTTTTTTTGCAGATGGAGAATTGTGCTCTGCTGGGGGAATGAGCAGAAGAGTCCCACAGAGCTTCAGGGGGAACCAGCCCTGGGTGGGCAGCAGGGGCTCCGTCTTCATCACTTCTGGCATCCCCTGGCAAATGAAGGCCTCTAGTGGCTATTTTAGTTAATGGCCATTGCTTGCTGTAGCTGACTGATGTGCATGCAGCTGGAAAGTCCTCTTCAAGTCATAATTTTAAATGTGTATCTATGTGATCATGTCTGCTCACAAATGATATATTGTTCTGATGTTATTTTTATAGACAGGTATCTTCCAATGTAAGAAACAAGAGAATGAAAGGTTAAACTTCACACTGTTTTTTTTATTTTCTGTATTAGCAGTAAATGGTGGTGAACTAGCAACATTTCCTGAAATGTGTAGGGCAGTAATATCTGCAAACCTGTGTTGAGAGAGAGACGGAGAGAGAGGGGGGGGAGGAGAAGAGAAAAAGAGAGAGTAAAGGTTGGTTTTGGAACAGGGAAATAGAAGCACATTTCTAACATCATATATTAACCTTATTAAATGGTAACATATGTTCTGTCTATATTTAGACAGACAAGACAGTATTTAATGGAAATGTAAGTGAAAGTAATTTGAAGTATTGCTCTTGTCCAACATCATCTCTTTTTGGTTAACGTGGATTGGACACCTGAACCGATGTATGATGTTTAGCTAAATTACTCATTTAGTTTTATTATTATGCATATTGCTTTACTGGCAATAGAGAGAAAATTGAGCATGATTTTCATGAACAGATTTGATAAAGAAATTATATTTTTCTTTGATAATTTTTCATATGAATTTCATGCAGTTTAGCTTGTTCAAGAAGTGGGATGAAAGCTTACAAGCTAACACACAAAATACATTAATAAAGCAGACAAAAGAATATTGTGCATCTTAAAATAACATAAATATTTGCAGGTCCATTGAAAAACTATTTGCATTAATTAAAAAGGAGGAAGATGAGAACAGTTTGACTTAGAGAACTGAGAGCGTTACCTCATGATAGAAGGTACTGTGATGGGTCACCTGCATCTAGACAAGTCAGTGGGTCAGCAGAAGTTCCGTTCACTCTTTCAGCTGCACTTGCAGGAATGATGCTTAGCCCAGATTCTGTAAAATGTGAAACAGCAGGAGAAAATAATAAGTACCTTTTTTTTTTCTTTTAACTTTGCATTGTTGGCATTGATTAAATGTATGTAACAGAACTCCAAGCAATTTTATTTCTTCAGTATGTCTAGGACAGCAATACACTTTGTTATGACTGGAGTCAGCCAGAGAAGCAGCACAATAAAATTATCTTCATTGGGCACATTTTTGGAGACAACATTTTCTTGTAAACATATTTAGATGCAGTTTGTCAGAAAATTTGCGCTGGACAGATTTTCTGTCGGAAAATGCTGATTGAAACCGAAATGCTTTTAGAAATAGCCTATATTTTATTAGTACAATATTGACATGTACAATATTATAAGCAAAAACATGCTTTTAAAAATGAAATCTATTCAAATATACTGTTTTCCAAAAAATTCAGAGCTTTCAGCTTTTTTCCTCAGATACAGCAGGATTTGGAAGTCTTTACATTTTCCTGGGCTGAGAGTCCATAATACAAAATACAAACAGATACCTGAATTGTCTATTTATAATTTTCTACGTATAATTAAAATTTTCCAAACTCAAAGGAACTTCAAAAAGCAACATGAATTTTTCACTTTTAAAATAGTATTCTAAAGGAAGATTCAGTCCAGACCTTGTTAGCAACATGGATATTACCTTCAATTCTACTCATTGCTGAGGCATGATACAACACTGAGCCAGTGGTGATGTTTTTCCCTATATAAAATGTCACTGACATCCATTCTAGCCATAAGAGAATTTAAACTTTATTCAAGATAAATAAGGTATTTTATTGTACATGTCTCCCCTGAAGCAGGGGGGAAATAGGCACAGTTAGATGAGGTGATGAGAGGTTTGGGTCTATTTTTGATCCTGTAGAGTCATGGTAATTTAGGCACCCATTCTTTATAGAGAGGGTGAAGGATGAAGACCCATGAACCCTCTCTAGAACAATTTTAATAAAAGTAATAAGGCTGTAGCACATGTCAAATTACACATACAAAAAGGATGCTAAAACTGTCAAGCTAAGTACTCATGGGTCAGAAAATATTTGTCCTTGCCTGTTGATGAGCACTGAAACACAGTTCTTAATTCCGTAATTCTGTAATCATATACTTTGATCCCAGACCCATGAGTTCCCAGGACCTTTTCTCTTGTTCAGTATACAGGAGAGATCATGCACATTTCATAAACAGCCTTACAGCATCTTGTTTTGCCCCTGTTCTTCAGCCTGTCAAGACCACCAATGGCTTCATTTGTCCAGCAGCCCTTTCAGGAGACATGAAGGTGTTACCACCTTTGTGAGGAGGAATAATAGAGGTACAGAGACCTTCAGATTGACAGTACCCACTAATTTGGAGTTTAGGATTCCCTTTTGGGGTGTATTTGGCATCACACAACACTTCAGCTGGTCAGGGCTCAGTTCCTACAGGCACCAGCCGCTGCTGAAGATGCCCACCACTGCAGCAGCTCAGATCACAGGTTCCAGCTTCCAAGAGGAATGCTGCTGCGAAGAGCGGAGTGATTGTGCTTTCCTGTTATGAGCATTCCTGTCTGAAAACTTTTGTTCTCATTCCACAGTCCCATTTCTCAATACATATTTGGACTTTTGCCAAAAAACCAAGAAAAAAAATAGCATCCTGTTATACGTCCCAGGCTACCTGCTCCATCACACCGTTACAACAGCTTAGGAAGAGACTTTGTGCTAGTCAAGTGGCACAGTGCCCTTCCTTCCATCACAGAGGCCAGGAGGGCAGAGTGTGAGTGATATGTGGCACATGAGGGCAGGTTTATATTGGTTGCACTGGCTGCTGTTTAGGAAGAATGCTCTGAAGTGCTTCACCACCTCCTCCCAGAAAACCCCAACTCATCTCCCCAGTGTCCTGCTGAAATCCTGCCTGCAGGGAATAAACCATTTCACAGACAGGCCATGAAAACTCATCACTCAATCAACAGAATTATTAAAAGGTTTGTTCCCTCCAGGACCTGGGCTAAGATGAGAGAAAATAAGAACTGGGAGCGCCCATTAAACATGAGCAGGGTTCACTCTGCCGTACAGATACTTGGCACCCATGTTCCTGGCTTTGAGTGGGAAGGAGCCCCCTCAGTGGTAGCTAGATTGCAGTTTTTCCTATCCCGGGTGATCTATTTTATTGGTTTTAAATGAAGAAACACTTCTAAATGTGTTTTTTTCCTTTCCAAGCCATTAACCATTTCAAACAGCAGTCTAGGAAACTTTGTTCTGCTTCTTGCATATTTCTACACATCAGGTATGTTGGCCCGATGGCTGAAAGGACACGAGCAAGGCCTCTGTTCCAAAATGGAACATGGGAAACTCCACCTCAACATGAGGAAAAACATCTTTACTCTGAGGGTGCCAGAGCACTGGAACGGGCTGCCCAGAGAGGCTGTGGAGTCTCCTTCTCTGTAGATATTCAAAACCCGCCTCGATGCAGTCCTGTCCAGCCTGTTCTAGGTGAACCTGCTTTGGCAGAGGAGTTGGACTAGATGATGTCCAGAGGTCCCTTCCAACCCCTACCAATCTGCAATGCCGTGATTCTGAGGGGTGGTACTCACCCCCCGTGGGGCAAAGCCCATGGTTTAAATTTTACTTGCACATGTGAATGCAGGGACAGCTACAGACAAGCAAAGAAAAAGCTGCACAACCTTGTCCGGGGGCACGGGACAGGGCCAGCTCCAGGACAGGGGCTATTTCAGTCACGGCTCCTGAGGACAGCCTGTCAGACAGATGCGTTGGCTCGTACCGAGCCGCAGTCCCACGCTGCAGGAACAGCTCCAATTGCCATAGAGCACATTAAAAACAATGCACCACAGCACGTCTGGGCTTCCCCCATCTCTCCCGCTGCCCACCCATATAATATATATATATACACGTAAACACATACATTACTTATATAATTATTACGTGTAATTATAGATGTAACAATAATATATAGAATCATAGAACAGAGTCAGAATTGTTGGAAGAGACCCTTAAGATCATCTAGTCCAACCATCAACCTAACACTGCCCAGTCCACCACTAAACTTAGCACCCCATCTACTCATCATTAAAATACCTCCAAGGATGGTGACTCAGCCACTTCCCTGGGCAGCCTCTTCCAATGTTTGATAACTCTTTCTGTGAATAAATTTTTCCTAATATCCAATCAAAACCTCCCCTGGTGCAACTTGAGGCCATTTCCTCTTGTCTTATCACTTGGTACTTGGAAAAAGAGACCAACCCCCACCTCACTACAACCACCTTTCAGTTAGTTGTAGAGAGTGCTAAGGTCTCCCCTCAGCCTCCTTTTCCGCAGACTGAACAATCCCAGTTCTCTCAAATAGTACATATATAATATACATATAGTTATTTTATTTTATTTTTTTAATATATATGGGTGTGTCTCACTTTCTGTATGCTGCTTCTACATGCCCAGGTCAAATGCAGAGTCCAAATTGGCCTGAGGAGACAAGGGATCAGGAACCTGGCACCTACACAGGACCACGAGGCAGACTGATGGGACAAGCTGTAGCTCTTTGCCCCAGGAGACAAGTGTACCTTGTGAAAACCGTGCACAGCACACTGTCCCTGAAAAAGATGTGTCATCACCTACATTTAACAGTGGTATCAGCAGAGCAAATGGGATAAAGCATGCACTGGAGGCATTTGAAGGAACAATTTTTCAGCTGCTTTTCTCTCTGCCAGATGAGTGTGTTGTCCAGTCCATCTCTCCTGGTGATGCCGTAAACAGGGAGTCACACGAGAAAGATTTTTCCCTTCATCCATGCTGGAGAAACAAAAAGTGGGGTAAGTTAATGATGACCCTGAAAAAAAAGCAATCTTGGCTTGGGAATTGGACTCGGCATTCTAACTCAAAGACAATTTTTTCCCACTGATTGCCTGCAGCTACCAGACACCCGGGCTACCAGGAGGGCAGATTCCAGGTCCAGATGATTGTAGCTTAACAACTCGGACTCATCACAAACAGTGATCAGCTTTCACTCAAAAACATATGCATGTGGGATGCCTTATTGCTCAGATTAGTTTTGAAAACAGCACTCTCAGCAGCTGCTGGCAACATAACCACAAGACTGTACACAACACTATATAGCAACAAGCCATGGGGCAACTGCTGGTCTAGTGTATTTTGACAGCAAGGTGTTTGGGTTTCCTCATTTATCAAGAACACACAAGAGTCATAGATAGTGAAGAAGTGAATAGGTCCAATAGTGCTGCTGATGGGAAGACCATAAGGATGAGTCTTAGAAGGGGAGTCAAGAGATTGACCTGGGTGAAGAGAAGCACTGGGAAAAATTCATCTGGGTGCAAATAAGAACGTTTCCAGACTACTGAATTCCTCAATCTTTGATTTAAAGAAGGAAAAGTTACTGGCCACATTGCACAGGCACCCACTGTCCTTCGTCCATGGATCCTGAAGGTCAATTTGATTATACAGCGAAGCATGCAGCTGGGTGCCAAGGGTGCAGCAGACTTGGGGTTTATTGTCCCTTTTGCCTTCCTGAATCACATTAAAATAGGGAAGGCGAGGGGGACAAATATATTTTACTGAATAAACATCATTCTCATTTCCTAGTTTTCTTTCCTTCCTACACAGCCAAGACTTCTAAATCACCTCATGTCAGTACAATATGTCATGTTCTGTAATAACGGTGTTAGATGAACCCGCTTATCTTTGACAGCACACACTATTCCCACTAGGTTTTTGCTGAAAAAAAGGGCTTTGCCACATCTCAGTGGACTGCCCGTTTCCTCGGTGCCAGTTTCGGCCACACTAAAAAGATAAACCGCTTTGTACACAGCGATGATCTTAATGCTCTTGCTTTCATATAGTGGCTCCTACCCCTCAGGAAGAATCTTGGTGTGCTTTACAAACCTTGCCAGCAGATCTACAGACTATATATAGAAATCATTTCACTCGCTACCGATGTACAGCCATAGGGTGACCACAGCAGCTGTTCCAAATTATGTCGCGATATTGCTCAACAGGCTCGGGCAGGAAGTCGAGTTCTCTGTACTGCAAAGAAATTAGCAGAGGAACTGCCGCACGCACAAAAAATATGGGTTTTCCAAGAGCAGTTTGAATGGGATGTTATGTAGGCACCTGCAGTTCACCTCTTCTCTCCCCAAAAAGCATGAGAAAATAGGTAACATCTGCCGATGTAAGCATTCCATTATTAGTGGTGGTACTTGCAAATACACTGTAATTTGCATGTCCAGGTCAGGTAGTTATTAAATTACAAATAATTATTAAAAGTGCATGGATTTAATCCTTTGTTAATGCCCAAGTCCCAGACATGTAGCTTAGCCAAACCTACAGCTTTTCATTCAGATAAAAAATTTTATCTATTTCTTTATATACAGAGAGCAATACAGGTACTTATTTCTATATTTAGCATTTCCTTGGGGTTTGTCACTTTTATTTTTTTTAGCAGTGTGTGTTTATTAAGATTTTTTTTAAAGGAAATCTCAGTAATATAAACAAGTGATGTAATTCATAAGGAACTAAATACAAGCAACAATATTAAGTAAATTCTCTATTCTATTGTCTTTATGTCTATATTTTAAATAGTCCATATTAATGATGATGGGAGCTTTGGGCACCATATCTACCACATGCAGAATATGCAGAAAAAAGGCAATGGTTTTCCCCATTAAATGTAGAGATTTCTACTGAAAACTATGAATTTTGAAAAATAAATGTAAATATCTTGTACATGTCACCACAGCTACACTGTTTTATCAATCTTATGACCGCTAACAATTTACTAATATATTTTTACAGCTTTTCTGGAGAGGCATGAAATGCAGGTTCCTCAGGGAATATTTCTCCTGATCTAAGTACCTCTTTTGCTGGTGTGAGTGACACTTAAGGGACACTTTAGAGAGAAAATGCTTCCCATTGCAATATATACCTTTAAATATTTATACAGTAATTTGGAGCACTTACCATGTACTTCTTTCAGATTTATTCAGCATTTATCCTGGTAAAGAATTGGGATGGATTTCTTTGAAGAATGATCCATTCATTTGGAACAGACACCATATTTTTGAATCAACGTCATTATCTGCAGGGTGCAGAAGAGGACCCTGAAGGATAGAACCTGGAGTCGCAAACTGCCATTTTTAATTACAGCAGCCTAAACAAACGATTTCCAGTAGAAAGGTCAGGAAAAGAACAAGGAGCAATAAGGCCGTTAAGGCTGAATATCACTTTGTTTGGAATTAGTTTTCGTGATACCATTTTCCTGAGCAGGGGTCTGTCAGTCCTAAGGCTGATGTGAAAAAAAATAGTAGGGGAAGGCTTTAAAAGGATTGAGCAGGCAGACCGGAGCTGTGGCAGAGTACACCAGGGAGGCACAGCTGGTTACGAAGAAGACACAGAGGTGAGGGCAAGAGACTGTTGATAAGGTGCATATTAAAGGGAGTGATGGAAAAGAAAGAGATGAGAGCTGTTCTATAGAGATAAGCAATCATGAATTTATGTCACTTTTCTCTGTGCAAACCATAGCTAAACAGCTGGATATTTTAGAAGTTTTTTTCTGCCCCAAATAAGGGTCAGAAAAAATCCCTTTTCCCTACCCCAAGGTAGACACAAAAGGGCCTATAGCTTTATGACTGTGTTTTTCCTTTCATGACTCCTGTGCTATCAGCCACAGGCTAAGAAAGGGCAGCCCAGGCACAAAGAGCCTGAGCCAGAACAGTAACTGCTGCAGCAGAACAGCAAAATTGACCTCTCTCGATACCCAGAACAAGGATCTGCTGCACCAGCTCCCAAGATCAAACAGTACCCAGTAGATGGAAGCTTTATAGATGGCACACATGACATTATGGCCCCTACAGGGAATAGCTGGTCACATACAGAACTCATGGCTACGGTCTGGTCCTTCACTGAGCAATGAAAACACTTACAGCTTACACAGTCTATCTCGCTAGTGCTGCAAAGGCTGATGTAACCACTGATGAATGTCTGGCTCCTTGGGAGAGCTCATCAGGAGTCTGGTGCAGCTGCTTGTGTCAGATTTTATGAGAAACAGAGACCAAATGACACCTCTGCTTTCAAACATTGTCCCCAAACCAATAGGAGTCCCTACCCCAGAGCATGCCTGAATCAATGCCAGGGCATTTAATTACTTCTAGCCAACGTTGCCCATGGGGTGGGCATGCCATGGAATTGGGTTGCGGTGGAACACCCCACAAGTCACACCCAAATAGCAAAGAAAATTAAATCCCAGCATTGCAAGGGTTCAATCACAGTCCAAGCAGGGGAAAAAAGGAGTAGTTCTTTCCTACCAGTTTCTTCCTCCAGCTGGGGCTGCTGCCTTTGCCTCTTTTCACACAACCACCTGTCCTGGGCCAGTTACATTTCCTGCTCCCACCACCACGTACTCAACTCCATAAAAGTAGCATTCTGTGGTCTGGCTGCAAAACATGGGAGTTTAAAGACTTGTGTCCAATTCCTAGCTGTGCCATAAGCGTGACATGGGTCACATGGGGTAAACAGCCCCCTCTCCACGTCTGTTTCACCTTATATTCCATTCAAACCAAAGTCTTGCCTCTCCTGCCTCCAATCACTTCACAGATGCCTTGAAAGTATTAAAGAGGCTTTTTCATAAAGTTGTACTTCCTTTAGCATCTGCAGGGGAGGAAAAATTCATCAATAAATAAACACCTTCAATGTTGAAGGACAGAAAAACTTTAAAACAGGATTAGGCCACCTTCTGTAACAGGCTACCAAACAACAAAAAGGGTCCAGATGTATTCTATCATGTCTTTTTAGCTTACCTAATGATATTCTAAGGACAAGCCCATGATATTTTAAACACTTGGGGCAACGTTCTGTCCTAGAGCTGAATGCTTTGATGCCGCAGGCAATGTAAGTATTGCCTGAGGCGTGTATAAAGTCCTAAATATAAACCTTGGCCCATGAACTAAAATTACTAATGGAATTTGGCTCTAGCCACAGAAAGGGTTTAAAATCTCCTGTCTAAAGCCCTATTTGATCATGTTTCCTTAGCTGGTTGCAGTATACTGTATCAGATATGCAACTACCCAGATTCTTGTGCTGTGGTCACAGTATTCATTAAAATTAGGACTATTTAAGCCATTATTATTATTAAGCCTGTATTTCTGTTTAGGAATTCCCATGTAGAAATAACAGTTTATGGGTTATGCAGCATATGCACTTTTAGTCTGGTATGTACAGGATGTATTGGCCAGTGGAGCCTTGACTGTGGACAGCCATGTTGGGTTCACTGGGCACTCTGTGCTCAGGCCAGGCCTGGAGTCACCAGTCATCCCCTGCATGCACCTGATAGGGGCTAAGATGCCAGTTACCCAGAAATTTCTCACAGGTGACCAAATCCTTCTTTTTCATCTTGGTCAAAATTTCAGGAAAAAAACAGAGAACATGTCATAGAAATATAGAATCATAGAATTGTCTAGGTTGGAAGGGACCTTTAAGGTCATCTAGTCCAACCATCAACCTAACTCTGATAAAAAAAACATCACTAAAGCATGTCACTAAGCACTGTGTCAACCTGTCTTTGAAATACCTCCAGGGATGGTGCCTCAACCACTTCCCTGGGCAGCCCATTCCAATACTTAATAACCCTTTCAGTGTAAAAATTTTTCCCAATATCCAATCTGAACCTCCCCTGGCGTAACTTGAGGCTGTTTCCTCTTGTCCTATCACCTGTGACCTGGGAGAAGAGACCGACCCCCACCTCTCTACAACCTCCTTTCAGGTAGTTGTAGAGAGCAATAAGGTTTCCCCTCAGCCTCCTTTTCTCCAGGCTGAACAACCTCAGCTCCCTCAGCCTCTCCTCATAAGATTTACTCTCCAGACCCCTCAGCAACTTTGTTGCTCTTCTCTGGATCTGCTCTAGCACCTCAATGTCTTTTTTTGTGGTAAGGGGCCCAAAACTGGACACAGTACTTGAAGTGAGGCCTCACCAGTGCTGAGTACAGGGGGACGATCACCTCCCAAGTCCTACTCACGACACTGTTCCTGATACAGGCCAGGATGCTGTTGGGCTTCTTGGCCACCTGGGCACACTGCTGGATCATGTTCAGCCGACAGTCGACCAACACCCCCTGGTCCTTTTCTGCCAGGCAGCTCTAGCCATTCTTCCCCAAGCCTGTAGCGCTGCATGGGGTTGTGACCCAAGTGCATGATCCGGCACTTGGCCTCATCCCATTGACCTCATCCCATCAATCCAGCCTGTCCAGATCCCTCTGCAAAGCCTTTCTACCCTCCATACCCTCCAGCAGATCAACACTCCCACCCAACTTGGTGTCATCTGCGAACTTACTGAGGGTGCACTCGATTCTCTCGTCCAGATCGTTGATAAAGACGTTAAAGAGAACTGGCCCCAGTACAAAGCCCTGGGAGAGACCACTTGTGACTAGCTGCCAACTGGATTTAACTCCATTCACCACCAATGTGGTGAATATCTTGGAAAGCCAGATGAATAGTAGCCCTAGTGAGAGCAGAAACAGGAATTAAGTCTTCTGTTCAACCCTCTACATGTCCCAGACCAGAGATTTCCCCTTCTTCCATTTGCTCCTCTAAATCTGTTGTGAGGACAGACAGATCCACAAAGGACTGATACAGCTGCCTTCAGAGGCAGAATTTACATCTCTGACTGAGGTGCAAATAAGCTGTGTGATAACCAGCATATCTCTTAAATGACTAGCTAAATTCTGACTACGCACTACGTAATCCTGACATCCACCAACTGAAAGTTTGGACTCTTACTATCTTTTTTCCCCAAGATGGAAGGGATGGCAGAATATCAAAGGCAGTAAGTGCAATCCACTTTAAATACAGTAATTTAAAGAACATTTAATCAGGCGTGTTTTCCTCTAGATGTGCAGAAGGATACTGCCAAGTGCATCACAGCGTGAGCGAGGGTGTTGTTCAGTCTGGTCAAGAAGTGGTCTGTCAAATCTTTGTAGGAAACATAATTACAGCTATGACCTTGCAAGATTCCTGAAGGGGATATGCTGCTCCATTTTCTGGTTTGTTTGTCTGTCAAAACCTACTACTTCTTTAAAACAGCCTTTTTTAAGTCTCTCAGACTTTGCCAAGCATTAAAACACGCAGTACTGGCATACACAGCAGTCGTTCCTGGGAGCAAACACTTTGGAAAAATAGCTAAAAAGAATCTTTGAAGTGTTTGGAGAATTTTATAATGGGACCGTGATTTTCGAAGTACAAAATGTGCTACATTTCATGCCAATTATATGACAGAGATGTACATTTAGGGGTTTAATTTTCTTTGCCAAGCTAAATTAGACATTTATTTGCTTTTACAGATAAACTACACTACAAATTGAGAGCAGCAATTTTATTTATCATCTTCATTGGCATGTCCATCAGGAAAATTCTTCTTCTATTCTTTATTAATCTGAATTCCCATTTAACATGTACTGTTCTACATAATTATCCTATTTTCCTTATTCTGATTTTATATTTAGAGAGTACAATGTGTGAAAACAGGAGCTTTAATGTGCTAGTTTTGAAGACAGATTTGTTCCCTTAAAAGACAAAGATATCAACAAATATCAGAATGTTGTGAATTTATATAAAACACCAAGCAGCTCTTCAGCTAGTAAAAAATAGTGAGGAAATGAGTCAAATTACAGACTGTATGCACTTATTTTTAAAAACTACTCTAAATGTATCCCTTGTCCATACAGATCATATTCTTTATATAGGATATAGTTCTTGAGAACTGGTGGAAGTGGAAACTTCTTCATGGATGACAGTTTCTGGAGTCTCCTTAACCCCAAGAGTTTACGTATTTTCAGACGACACAGATGTTTCAATGGGCGAGGATTATCTAAAAATAATAGTGAGAGAGAAACAGTGGAAAAATCAATGCCATTATTAATGACTGTAAGCAACTTCACAATTCCCCTAACTTGCTCTAATAAAATTAATATCATAATGATACATGTTGTTGATACGAATCAAACTTCTTCATTTTTTTGTCTTACTTTTGGACATATGCATGCTGTACTCTGTCTCCAAAGCACCCATCTGAACACCTAGGCAAGGACCTTACTTAGCATAATCAATGGTGTCACATCTTAATAATTGCACACTGAGGCACCTTCCATTTCTCCTGCACTGGGACCAGACCTTGCCATGCCTGGGCCTGCTGAGTTTTCTAAACAAATACTTCTTATCAGAATTTACATCAGTCAAAGAGCTCAGTTTAATTTAGTCTTCCTGAATATAACAAAACCTTTCAAGGTACTTGAAATATTAGTAGTTCAGACTATCAAATTATTTTGATGCTCCCGTGACACTAACAAAAAGGACTTCCTCTGTGTTCCAGTGTAAAATACTAAAGCAAAATTAAATACACTAGGTACCAGTTTAAAATATAAATGTTTTGCTCTTTAACAGCTGATGTTAAATCACACTCTATTTAATGATTTTTTTTTAATTTCTAATAAAATTAATTCATACAAAGAGAACATTTAATACGTTCCCCAACAGATTGCCTTTTAGTTAAGGTGGATGACACCTATCGCTGGTGTCACCAATGGTGGAAGGTCCAGGTTAATGTGTAGAACTTCAAAAATAAAGTATACATAAGAAATAGTATTCAATTAAGGTATTAGTAATTGCAACTTTAGATGCGTATCATGTAAATCAGAGTTAGATTGCAATGGTACGCTCATTGTCACCACCCTCCACCTTGAACATAACAGGATCTAAAATGTGCTCTTATGATAATCCTTGAATGATTAATAGACTTGAGAGATTAAGGGAGCAAAAAGAAGGACAGAAGTGTGAGCAATATTCCTCAATAAAATAGTTGTGCCCCACAGCTGTGCAATCACATGGGCTAATAAGGACTTTGTGTACCTCAGTGGTCTTGCTTAACTCAAAGGGCTTTCTACACAACAGTGATGTTCCTTATGAGATTAATTCTCACCAGGTGTGCATTTGCCATATTCCAGTCTGATTAACTACTTTACAACCAGTGGCAAGAGGTAAAGATCTGTCTCAATGTGAGGACTGGATGACAGGCACAGCCTGGTTCTCAGCTAGTACACTCCTAGACTGCCAGAACACTTTGGATGAATGTGATCCAACACAATTTAAGTCTCCTATAATAAATCATAACATTATTAACTCGAAGGTAGATATTTACCCAATATCTGACGTATCTCTGTCCATTCTTTCTGTGTTTCTAAGACAAACTTAATTTTTGTGCATAGAGGAACATAATCCATGTAATCTATAAAAACACGAACCACTTTTCCTGCTAGATGTTTCAACCAAGGAACAGCAATAAAGTCACAGAACTGAAAGGGAAAACACATCAAGTCATAATTTCAAAATCTGTGCAGAGGAATGCCAAAATTTTAAAGCAATTACACAAGATAATTTAAACAAAGTATTAGCATTGACCTTTAATGGTCATAAATTGACACCTAGGTAAGTTACTTTAAAAGCCATTTTCTTCCACGCTTAACCTTTATGATCCCTTAATTCATTTGGACACACCTGACGGCTAGTAATTACCATAACATTGCTGTAATTTGCAGCACTGTTTTGTTCAACAGTAATATCTCCTTGGAAACACATCTACTCTATTTGTTAGGCCAGGAACAAACATTCCAGAGTCCCTCCTCAAGATTTCTTAAAACTTCCTTCCTAAATTTCTAATGTTTGAACTCCATTATCAAACCACTGTATGTACGTAATTTTCCCTATCTCAGAGTAGAAAATGAAAAATGCCTGTTTTATTTTTAGGATGTCTTTAAAAAGGATTTTGCAAGAATGTTTAATCTCAATTCTGCACAATAATCTGGAGCGTTTAAAGCTGGTTAATGAAAAGAGCAAAGTGAAGAGAAGGAAGCAAAGTATGTATTTACTGGATTATCCTTTATTACAGAAGAAGTCCATCCTGGGAGAATCTCTTCCTCTGGAGTTGACCACACAAAAGAGTTTCCAAAGATATCTTGATGCATACAATCAAAACACATCTCCACGTTATATCCATGATTGAGCAGCAGCCTGAGCATCACCTCGTCATTCAAAGCGTACTGAATGGCGCTGGGGAAATGGGTATCATTGACCAACATAAAGTAGCAATTGACGTTTGCTCCGTAGGATAGGAGCAGCCTTACAATTTCATGGTTGCCAGCTCTCACTGCCACAAGAAGACAGTTTAAAGGATCCTTGTTTGGATTCGCCCCTGCTTTGAGCAATATTTCTGTGCAAAGAATGTCATTGTTAGAAACGGCAAAATAAAGTGCAGTTCTCCTTTCATCATCGTAACTATTCGAAATGTGTTCAGCCAAGAGAGTATTGACATCAAACCCATTTTCAATGAGGAGATCTAGACACTGTGAGTTCTGGCCCTCTGCTGCTGAGTGAACAGGGCTTAACCCACTTTTCTGGATTGCAGTTTGGGATGTGACCGGAATGAGATACTTCAGGGCCCTAAAAAACAGTGAATAAAACTAGTTAGGCATCACTTCTCTGCATGAGGAAAATGACCTTCATCCAGCCATATGCTAAATTACGAGCTAGACACTTTATACAAGAAGATGCAAACACAGAAACACCAGTTTGGAGCACTGTCAAATAGGACCTTCTGTTTAAGCTGTTTCAGTGGTTTTCACTTAGTTCTAAGGACCATGTTTTGTATTTTACTTTGTTTATGCCAAAAAAACACTTAAAAGTTAATTCAAACTAATGTAACATGAGCACTTCTGAAATATAAATGATCTATACATTTGCAAGTTTACCACATTGACTTCAATGTGACCTGGTGCCACATCATATCTTGAAGAAAATGTAAAGTCCAAGCTCATACTCACAGGTAATGCCCCTCATAAGCAGCTTTGTGTATGGGAAGCAGTCCTGCCTTATTAGGCACATTGCCACTTCCTCCATACTCCAAAAGAAGGGCTATGCAGTCTGGATTTCCTCCCCCAGCTGCTTCAAACAGTATCGATGCACCATCATCTGCTAAGGCCTGGACATCTCCACCTGGAAGGAGGACACAGAGTTTATAATTATATCCAAAATCATTTGCAGATCATCACAAAAACAAGCCCAGGGAACTTTCCTCTTCATTTCAGATGTACTTAAGTTAAAACTTTACTAAAACTAGAAAGATTTCCTGTGGCAAATATAAAACTCAAAGGCAAAACAAGAGGTGTACGGATACAAGTTCAAATGCTCACCTGAGCGGGGTCTGCTTTGACTGTAAGTGTTATACCTGAGGATTTGCAAAATTCTTGCATATTTTGAAAATCCTTCATTTCATTAATTAATGCCAATATAATTCTGTACAAGGGAGGGAGAGAGGGAAAAGGAGTAAAGAGAAATAAAGAAGGGCAAAAAGGTCTCTCCTTGACTGAAATGGATTGCTATCAACTCTGCCACTCCTCTCACATGCATTAATGAAATGCGTAAGCATCCCCCCCAGTCTAGCAGGAACACTCACAGATGTTTTCTTTCCTTCCAAGAAACCAAATCTCCTCAGTCATCACTACCCTTTCTTTCCTTTTCCATGATCCCCCTAAACCACCTCAACAACCAGGCAAGATGTATGCCAGTGTGGAAGCGTATTTCCCTTTTACCTGACTACATACCTTTATGAATAAGATGCTCCAGCACATCACAGTGACCGTATTCAGCAGCAACACCCAATGGTGTTACTCCATATCCATCCTTAAGGTTCACATTTCCACCATTCTTCAGAAGAAGAGCAACGATGTCTTTGCGTCCCTGCTTTGCAGCTTCATGCATTGCTGACCAACGCTTAACGCACGGCTGGTGGATGCTACAGTTGTGTTTAATCAGTGTGGATGCCATTTCAAGGGAGCCCCTTCTTATAGCTTGAAGATATTTTAAGAAGGAAAAAAATAATGCAATTACATTTTCAGGTAAATTTCTTGAAAGTTAAAGACATCTAGTAAGTTTAGAAAAGCTTTTCCTTGTGCATTGATATGAGGAAATTACAAAGATTTCCAGTCCTAGAAATCTGGGAATCCTTTTTACTGGCAAATAAGTGGTAATGCCAGCTGCTCAGGAAATCAAGGTAAACCAACACAAGCTGGAAAATATGTGAGTTTGGAGCATGGAGGGCAAAAGCAGAATCACTTTTGATTCTGAGAAAGCAGAAGCAGGCGTATCACAAGGAAGAGCAACAATAAAAATAACATAATATTCAATACGGTTCTTACTTCTAAAGTTGGTGCAAGCATAACTGTGTCCCTGGAGAATTCCACTTGTAACTTTGTCACCTGGTAACTCTAATCCTAGAGTGTACTCAGTGGCTGTTGTCAGCTGAAGTACAGTTGACATCTGCCATACTTAAAGGCCATGATGTGTCCTTTTGAGGTTCAGGGTTTGAAATATTCATGGATAACTACTCCTGAAAATTATTTACAGAGAAAGTAGTTATCCTGAGTAAGATTCTAATTTTACTTCTGGACTACTCTTTGGAATAGTAGATGTCTCTACTGACTAGCGGTGCACCTGAGGGAGATCAGCATCATAGGGTGAGCAAATTTAACTTTTGTGAATGTCCCATTATACAAGTAAGAAGGTTTTTAAGAGGCAACAGTCTTCATAATTATCCACAATTGCTTTGAAGTAGAGTATTACCAAAGGTACCTGGAAGCAGAAATCATCCCACTAGACAGATACTTCTTCAGAATTTACCTTTGTACTGAAGAGCCCTTTAATCCAAAGCTTTAAAATTAAAAGGAGTAACTAAATCATGAGCATCATCTATTAAGCGTTAAGCACCTGATCCTTGATTTCACTAGACTAAGATTGAAATGTATAATGCACAATATTTACACCCACATTTTCAGTGCCAAGTGACACAAAAACATAGAAAGCACCACATAAACAATATAGAGCTGACAAATCTCATTTTCAGGAGTTTGTATGGAGAAATATTTAGGAAATCAAATTGTCATTATAAGAGGGAAAAAACTTTTTCTTAAGTTCTAGTTAATCTTTGCAGGATTCACTAAAAGCAAAGGCTGAAAATAGCTTAAAAGTTTCAGTGTCTTACAATTATTCAATTCCATAATTGAAATGAAACAACACAAAGCAAGACATTGCAGAGGAACCCTCTAGAAATACTTCAGAGCCTTAAAATGTTAATACAGTAATCATATCTTATAAAAGTTTAAAAAAGTCCAGAGAACTGAATATTTTGATATTGAAAATTGTACTTTTTATTTTATTTTATTATACTGTATTAATTTCATTTTGTTTAATTCTCCTTAGAAGAATGGAGATATTTTGACATTCAACAGAAACTAAAAGCTGATGCAGTTAAATTCCTCATGTACAGTAAAAGTCATTTAAGTCTATAAATAGCATAATATCTTCCAAAGGAATCTTCTTTTTTTTAGATTGGGATATCACTTAGAAATGCAGTCAAAGTTCATTTTCAGTGCAAGAGGGGAAGGAAATGAGATGGGACATTTTGAAACTGAAAATACCTACCTACTCCCAAAGAAATCATCTGATAAAACTAAAAAGCTTCAATAACCTCCAGGCCTCCAGAAAAAGTACATTCAAGTTAAAGCAACAGCTTATTCTTGCACCATACTTTTACCTGAAGGTGGTCAAACAGAGCCTGGTTGCTATAGGTCTTACAGCACCTGAAGATACCAAGAAAGTGCCTTGAGCAAAAAAAATAGATCCCATCACCTGTAGCATAAGGAGCAACTTTAAGAGCAGCTCAGTGATCACCTAAAGCATCACGAGTGTTGAACTGAACCCTGGGTACATTCCACTCAGTGTTGGGCATTTAGTTTCATCTACAAAGCTGACCAGCATCTAAACCACATAAGTCAACAGGAGCACTCGGGTGAGCACTTAGTGGAGGGGAAGCACTGCCATTCACTTTATTTAAACCCAGAGAGAGGAGGCAAATACCAATAAGAAGTGGAGTTTCTCCTTTGTCATTTGTGGTATTGGGCCAAACACCCTTTTCCAATAAGGTTTGTACGTTTTCCACAAAGCCAGCTTTCGCTGCCAAAGTTAATGGTGTTTCTCCATCACATGTTTTGTATTCCCACATTGCTTTATAAGATGCTAGAGGTAAGAAAGTGAGAAAAGATAGAAGAAAATTAAAGCACAAGACTGCTAACACATACACATATCCCAGAAATGCTTAAATGCTAAATCTTTGTGAAAATTACTTGAAATTACATTTAATTTAACCTAACTAGTACTTCCAAACCCACTGAATACTGCACAGGAATTTTTGCTCTGTCTGTAGGTTTCTGAACAAAACATTAAAAATGGTCCGAGTTCTTTGCTGGTGTAAATTGATGCCATTTACCCCAAAAGAAAATTTGCCTGAATATTTATACAACATAAACAAGATGCTCTGTGGAGGATTTGATCATACTTTTTCTAGTAAAGAGTTCTATCCTGTTGTTGCAGATGGCTGCTTATTGCTCTATGTTTCTCTGCTGCCTCTTTATCTTGTGGGACATTTTTACCTTACTTACCATCTAAAATGATTTCAAGTATTTGCTGAATTGGCTGAGCTGCAGCCTCATGCAGCGGAAACCACCCTCTTTCATCAGCTTCATCCAAAGCATATTTCTGTTTCACAAGCTCTTGGAGCTCAAATACATGACCTTAAAAAAATCCAAAAGATAAAGGAGATGCAGCTGGAAAAATAATATATGGAAAGCTCAGTTTTGCCAAGGGATGATTTTATTTTAGGGGTTTTACCTTGCTTTATGGATGTTACAATTTTCCTATTCTCCTCACTAGGTGGTACAAAACTATCCCCAAAAAAAAGCAGAAAAAAATATAAACAAAAAGTAGACACATTATATTATTTATTCGATATTTTTCTTTAGATTCTCATCTCAGCCAACTCTCCTTTGAATACATCAGCTACAACCTTGATTAGCCTTGTGACCTCCTAAGTTACAGCTGTTCTGTGGACATTGGAGTACCCAAAGTCAGGCGATTCCTGCTGCGGGCTGATCTGATAAAACTCCTAATTTGGTAAAGAAAAAAAAATAAAAATCTGTATTTGCCCCATGCTATAGAAATAAGCCCTTCATGTTTGAGAAAAGGAAGATCAACATTTGTATTTTGTTTACTCTTTTAAATCATGGCTTCAGACACTGCTTTACTGAGAAAGAGGTGTAACAGTCAAACTAAGAACTGTTCTAAGCCTTACACAAGGCACTAAGTACCAATGTTAAATAAACACTGTTAAAATATGTCATAATATCTAACACAGAATGCATTGACAGTACCTGTCATTATAGCTGGAAGACACTGGTGGTTTGGCCCCATTTGATTCCTCAATGCTGAGCTGTATGGCATACTCTGTGAGCAGATCTTCAACCAAATCTTCTCTTTCATCCATCATTTTTTATGGTAAGCTAGAATGATGAGCTATTTTGAAATACATACAAAAACATACTGCTAAGGACCATCTCTCATTTATAATAAAATCAGGTGTTTCCATAAATTTATTTTAATTTAATAATGTTTTGGTGAGCTTATTCCTATTTAAAAATGATAAAATTCCTGTTGAAGAAACAGTGATAGAGAAGGAAACAACCCTGGAAACATTTAGCAGTATACATCCCATTAAGGAAAAGTTCTTTTTATTGTTCACACACTACATTTACCATCTACAAACAAATATTGGACAATTTATGAACCATGAAAAGAAATTTCTCCTCTTTAGAAAGCTGTGATCATCACATCAGTGAATATATGATTTCCATACAAGCATGAATAATGAAGTTATCACCACAGGAGCAATTCTTACCAAGCACAGGCATTCTTGGGGAATTCATGAACCTAAACACAAACACATATACATTTAAAAATTATAGGAACAAAAAAGAAAAACACCCACATTGAGAATTATTTACGGAGAAGGTCTGCAGTTCCAAATGAAACACATGATCAGTTCTAAGGGTGATCATACATTGTACTTATTCAGGATTTACACAAACACCACATTCTGTCAGAGAAGCTCTGAATCTTGACTCTTTTGCATGGGGAAAGAGCATTTTTTCCCCTCTTCCTTCACCCTGGGTGGCACTGCCAGCAGACACAAGATGGATCCACCAACCAGTGCTGTTTGGACACAGGATTTCAGCGTGCGAAAACCCATGGCATGTCAGTGTAGGTGGTGACACGTCACCCAATTCTGAATTGAGAACTTTACTATTTTTCAATAGTTAAACAGGGACTTATAATAAAGATGGGGACAGTCTTTTTAGTAAGGCCTGTAGCAACAGGACAAGGGGTAATGGCTTTAAATGGAAGGAGGGAACATTTAATTAGGTACAAGGAAAAGACATTTTCACTTTTTACGAGAGTGGTGAAACACTGGAACAAGTTGCCCAGAGAGGTGGTAGATGCCCCACCCCTGGAAACATTCAAGCTCAGGTTGGACGGGGCTCTGAGAAACCTGATCTAGTTGAAGATGTCCTTGCTTATGGCAGGGGAGGTTGGACTAGATGACCTTCAAGGTCCTTGCAACCCAAACCATTCTATGATCCCATAAAAAGTCTTCAATTGTAACCTGTATTCACCTCTCCTCTTCTGGAACTGGATGGGGATGTTTTCTCAAATGAAAAATAAGGGAACTGAGATGATACCAAATGCAAAACCTACTTTATGTTGATGTAATAATGTACAAGAATTTTGGACTTCACGGGCAGGTAGCGGTACAACAAAACATTACAATAGTTTGTGTCATTATCACTTTTTATGATGGTTAATATATTTTAAAATAAAAGCCACAAAAACTTGTAAATCTTGCTTTATTATTACAAGGCCAAAGAATGGTCTGTCAAAGCAGGCTAAGGTCTTTGGAGTCTCTGCACTTCTGCAGTCACGTAGCTTAATGGACATTCACAGGAGTTCAGTTCACAAGCCTGGGTGATGGTCAAGCCACACCAGCTATTATTTTCAAGGTGTGAGAGTAGCTGGGAGGCTTAGGAGTGGATTAGTAACGGAGTATGTCAAACCTTTTAACTATAGTCACCGGCTTAAATTCAGTCTGCTCATATCACCAACTTTAACTGTGGCTTATGATCCCTATGCTTTTTGCTAGTGATATCACATCAACCAAATGCCTTGCTAGTAAATGATAACTATCATTGGAAGGTCAGGAATGTTGCTCTTCACAACACCTTCCTGTAGGTTCTTGAAATGTAAAATGTAGCATTTATATATTGTAAAAGATATATAAGCAACAAAAACTTAATATATGCCTAGCTGTACCTACTTAGGGTTTTACAAGTGGGCTTTGGGTTTTGCCAAAGCTCCTCTGATTACATCTTAGTGGTTTAACACATTTAATCAGACTGGGGACACAAGGTGTTGAATTAATTTTTTAAAAAGTTTTAAACTACTGCTCCCACAGTTTACACAGTAACGTACTGTATCTACCACACAGAGCACTTATCATCGTCAAATTGTTGCACAAATATTAAATAATTATACTAAGCATCTGTTGTATGTTTCTCACAGAATGATAATTGTGGGGTGTCCTAGTCATTTTGCACATAGAGAAGGAACATTGTAAAAATTATCTTCAAGGGAAAAGTGCTAACCAGATTTCTTTTTAGACTAATTTCTGCATGGTTCCTGTAAATAATAAGTCAAAGTACCATAGCCAATATTATAATCCCATCCACAAACACTTTACTACTTAGTATATTATGATAAAGCTTGCAAACCCAAATTAAATTAGTAATGGCTTAGAGTCGGAATGACTC
>JAOTQQ010000001.1:23720555-23893276 GCA_026546715.1 Gallinago undulata
ACTTTACTACTTAGTATATTATGATAAAGCTTGCAAACCCAAATTAAATTAGTAATGGCTTAGAGTCGGAATGACTCAGAAGCCAAAGGTCTCCTGGATTCAGATTCACACATAATGCAGCTTCCCACCACTTCCAATACGTACTGGAACTGTGGCTGAGGTTTTTAACTGCAAGGATGGACAATCTGAAGGGAAGTGGAAAAAATATCCACTTCAGTCCCATTTTCTTTGAAGGAAAAAATATACAACTTTGGTCTTGCTTGCCACCTCTGACTGCAAAAAAAATTCCACAAAAAATAATAAAAAAGTATTTATGAACACATTGTCTTTTGGAACTTTGAAGAATAGCCCATCATGTTGTTCATAAAAGACAATACTTTTCTGAAGGGTTCTCTCTTCCTTCCTTTTGTGTCTCTGACCAAGGCTTGAGCATAACAGTCCACAAGAAGACTTCACACATTAACTTAGACTGATGAACTGGTCAGCACAATGCAGACACGCGTACCAAAATCATTCACATACTACCTAATGTTAAATCTGCTGCACATTGTATTAATGCTTAGAAGTTCTCAAAACTATGTTCTGGCACACTGAAGTTTAGGTAGAACTTCACATGAAAAAAAGATTCCTGAAATTACCAAGAACACTGACTGACTGACTGACTGACACCCTGTTGGACAGGATGGACAATACGAAATTCTCCATAATTCTAAAAAACAATGATAACAATGTTCAGAAACTCTTATGATAAAAACAAGTTCATGAAAGCCAATCAAGTCTGTTGCAGCAATAAGAAAGTAGTAAGAAATGGGGTGGGTAGGTGAGGGTGTCTGTGTGGTGTGTTACATACAGTTTGCTTTACGCAGAAAGAAAGGTATCCAGGTATTCCACATCAAACTTCCAAGGTGTACTACAAAACATAGCAACTTCAAAAAGCTTCAACAGAAAACAAAGCAGCTGACCTCTTTTTTTTTTTTTCCCCCTAAATGCTGTCACAGGTTTCTTATTAACCAGAATGTAAAATTCTCATCATCAATAAGATCATTCTTAATCTCTTGTTGGCAATGCAGTTTGCTGACAGGCAGGAGAAGAATTCTGAGTTGAGGTTCTGTGCATTTATCTTCACATTTTGATAGATATTTTTTTAATTCTGATAGCACCTGAAAGGTTCCATTATTTAACCCACAAATATACACTCTTCTGAAGACTGACAAACCTTTTATACGGCAAAGATAAAATGTCTTTTGGACTAGCAGTTTTAGAATTGTATCACAATAAACACATCTACAGCCTCTTCCAGCCATCAACTAAAAGGAAAGTACATTTTAGAATTAATTAACATTCTCTGGCAACTGGAAGATACTCCTAATGAGACTAGATAGTTACTTTACATAAGATAATTTTTTAAAAAATCTGTAATATTCATAATCTCATTTCCTCCACATTTTTTCCTCCACATATTTCCTTCCTTAAAGCAAACAGAAGGTACCTTCCATTTCTTCAAACCTTTTCTTTTGAAAGCCCTTTATTTGAAGACTTCATGCCATTGCTGAAACTTTTGAAGCATTTTTTGAATGAATCATGATCACCCTATCAGATCCACATAGATGGACCTTCATGCCCTGCAAGCCCTCCTGAAGTTGCTGTCCTTAGGAGAATTGAGACTGAAAATTATTATACTACCACCCATCATATTCACCCCAGTGCCTGAACCAAAAAGACTTATATAGGCCTTTGACTAGACCCCCACATTGCAAGCTGAGAAAAGGCTGTTTTGGTATATTACAGTATCTTTATGAAGATGTTCACATATGGTCCTGTCCTGTGAGGTGATCAACACCCTCCAATGTCACAGATTCCAAGAAGAGTTAAGAACACAGAGCATCTTGCAGGATAGTCACTTAGTAAGAAAATCCTTTTATTTGGAAAAAATATGTATTGCCTTTCTACCTCCCTTTTATCTCCAAAAGATTAGAGGAAGAAATCCGCTTACAGATTGTCATAGAAACTTGTTTTCTTTTTTTCTGGTCATACAACATCCATACCCATTTGGTCACCTATCTCCTGCTTTCCTGTATTCCCCAGAACTGACTATGCCACAGGCAACACAGAGCTCTGCTTGACCACAGACTTAACCACGAATGTCTCAGATAAGAAGTGTTTCGGAATTGTTGTGTATACTGCTTTCAGATTATCTTAACCCCCCAAAATTAATAATATATTATAAAATGAGAAAGTCGGTAAGGTAGCAGGTGACTGTGACATGGCAGAGTAAGTATAAGGCAAACAGCTCACCACAGCACAAGTGCAGGACACGTTGCCAGGGGTCTATACATGCTTTGAGAGCCTGGTTTGCTATATCACCGCTGGTAATACACTGTGCCGAGGTGACAAGGTCCAACTGAAGTATGGATGTTCCACTAGGATCACAGTGGAATATAACAGTGGTACACCGAGCAGCAGGAGAGACATCCCTGCTACATTACGTGATATGGCAATGAACAGGCTAAAAAGCTCAGCAGCAAAATCTTCTTCTGTTCAAGAATGGAAGGTTCATAATTACAGACCTAGGCACTAGATCACTAGAAACAATTGCAAATGCTTCCTCTAAACAAGTTTCAGTGTTTGTATTACAAATAATCTTTTTCTTAAATTACATTTGGAATAGTCTGATATTTTTCTGATATTTTTTCCATTTATGCCTGAAAAATAAAGATATTATGTTTTGCTGTTTTCCGTAAAAAAAAAAAAAAAAGTTTTTCTCTCTTAATTTAAGTTACTGGGTTTTCATCGAAAAAGAATCTGAAGTACTTGCTAATCACTGAAGTTGTATCTTTCCTTGGAAAGAAGTGTATCAAGCGTTCATCACTCTCTCAAACACATAGGTATAAAGTTAACGTTACATGAGCATTAATGTTATTCTAATTTCTTATCCTTAAAATAAACTACACAATCCCATCTTTACTCTCTATAAATAGAAGGCCCTTAGGCATGCAAAGAGGTTATTCATAGCAATAAAATAATTAACAGCAATCTAAATTTGGACTCAGTCTATTAAAAGTTACAGTTTTAAACTATTTCACTGTTAGTCTAATTGGCGAGCGTAACATATATTCTCACCTTTTCAACCCATTATCTTGCCACTGTTACTCTGGGGCCTGCATTTTGAACAGCCAGGAATGGTGCCCTGCAAGCTGATGTGTCCTGTGATACTTCTAAAATTAAATACGCAGTTGCTAGATAAAATAAGGTCTGACCTTGTACAACTGTAACATAAGCAGACGCGACCCACAGGAAAGTATTACACATGACTTCTCTAAAATCTCGTCAAATGTAACACGAGGTCTGGACGGTATAATAAGACCATCTGTGCTCTCATTGGTTCAACAACTCTCATTAAGAAAATAAATTATTTGCCAACTTACTCTCAAACAAATTCTGGTAACATATTTACATAAATTAAAACAAATCTGAGAAGGTTTAGCCTTCAGCTAGTTGTTGATCCTGACATATTACATCACAAAACACTAACCTGAGACCAGTATGATGCAAAGATTTATAGATTCAACGACAGCCAATTATAGTACTTACTTGACTCAATTTAGTAACTTGAAGTAGGCCAAAGAAGCAGGAAGTACAGCACCACAAACAGCAGTGCTGCAAAAGCAGAATAACCCATGAGTAACATCAAGAACATCAGTACCCAGTAAGTTAAATCACAGGCATGGGATGAAGAAGCTGGATTTTTTTTTTCTCTAGCTTTTCTCACATCACTGATGCAATAGCTCTGTTCTGGTTTTAACCAATTAGTTACTATCTTTACCAAAATGGGAAGCATAAAGGGACATAAAAAGGGACATAAAAAACATAAGGGGGAACATAAACTGAAACAACAAACTTTCAACTTACTTTTAATTGTTGTGATGAAACGAAATTGTGCACTGTGAACTCTTCTGTGCCCCATGATTCACTTGCATTTATAGAACCATAAAATTGTAAGCTTCACTACAGCACTACATGCATCCCAGCTTCAGACACAAGATCAAGAAAACCATTTAATGATGATAAATAATATTCATTGCAACTCCTTTTGCCACTGCGACCTAAGTAAATGTGGTGAGTCTCCAAAAAAACCCAGTACAACAGAAGCAGACAAACAGTGCTGAGCCCTGCTCTACTGTTGGCTAAGAGCTGCTAAGAACAGAAATATATTCTTATATAATAAAAATATCTAAACTCCGTACTTAAATAAAGAACATAAATCTTTTAATTGCTTACCTTCTTTAATTTCTTTTACATAACCAGGATATTATCAGAACTAGTACATACCCATATTACAAGTAGGGCTTTGTTTTGCTTTTCAGGTCTTTTTAACACTATTTTGCAGTACTATGCAAATAGTGTCTGATTCTGGTCTTTCTTACATAGTTACTAGTTATAAATCCATCAGTCTACTACATTCCATGCATGTAAACATGCAGAATAAATTTTATATCTTGTCCAGATATCAAACCATATGGCAATTTGCAAGACTTCACAGAGAGATAAATTTATCAGGGAGACAAAAAAAAAGGGCAAGGTCCTCTTAGGGTGCCTACATGCTGTATATTAATGCACAAGATAAAAATCCTAACAGAGTCCCCAGTCCCCCAGATAATAAACTGTGAAATGCTATGTGGGTGGTTTGGGGGATTTTGGAGGTTTTCTTTCAAAACCAGGTAATTATTGAATGTACTATGATAATACTTCCTGGGTCTTGGACTTGTTATATATTAAAATAAATTATGTGTTGAAACAGAGTTTGTCAATTTGGAGAACTTCCTACTCTTTCACTTCTGGATTGATTTAATGAACTGTTTCATCAATGTATTTTACTGCTTTTTACACTCTTTGTATTAGGATGTGGCAAGGACACCTACATGCTTGGGTTGTCTGAACAGATGGTTAGAACTAGTGTTTGAATGACGCTAACTGAGCTCATTTGGCTAAAGCTCACCAGGCACTGAAGAATGTGTGCTGTGGTTGTTTAGTGTAATCAGGATCAACACAGAGAAAGCAAAAATACAGGGAATATAAAATACAAAAGGCCAAAATTTTTAAAGAATGTAATTTTGATAAGAAAGAGATTCTCAGTGCCTTGGAAAGAAACACCAGGTCTCTCTCATGCAATTTCAAAGAACTCTCAGGAGTGGAGAAGCACAAACCCTGAATTCTGATATAAACTGTATTAATTGCTTTGCTTTAGTCATGGAATGGAGGCAGCATGTGTCTGATTAAAAGACTGGCTTTCAGTGAGAACTCTACGATATTCTGAAGCTCAGTTTGTTTGGTTTGCTCACCAGTTATGGAAAAGAGGACCTCATGGGCAGGCCGAAGGAATTATAAAGAAAAATTTGTCCAGAGTACATACAATATAAAGTTACAACACAATTATTACCAAATCTTATTCACTATGCAAAACTCACCTTTTAAATTAGCAGTTAGGCCATAAAGATAAGACTTAATTTGAGGCCAACTGGATCTTTAAATGAACATCACGTTTACCACCACTCATAATTTAAAGGGTCTTTTTTCTCCCATTCTATCTTAAGTCCCTAAATTGAGTTTTCTATTCTCCGTCAGCATTTTACATGGGTTTTTTTGCTTTATTAACCAATCACATTAACTCAAAAATTACCTATTTGCCATATTCTATTACAGTGATCCTTATTTTTTATTCTGTAGTTAATTAGCTACTTTTAACACAAATTCTTGGTCAGGCCAATTTCACAGTTAAAATTCATAGAAGGCATATGCACACTTCTGCTTATTAAACAAACTCCAGAATACTTATGATGATTCCCTAAGGCAGGAAGTTACCAACCTCAAGGAAGGCTTGATGATAAATACATGCACGTACAACCCTTTAATATAATTTTGCTATAGGCATATATATATTAACTGTTTATAAGTTTCAGCATCATTTCTAAATTAGATCCTATTCCCAAGCATAAAAATACTCACTGTTGTACTCTTCAGCAGTTATCAATCGGAAAGTCTTTATTTATTAACATGTATGTTGCAGAAAACTAGAATTCACATACTAGAAACTTCTGCAAACCCTAAATATTTAAGTGCTTCAGGAAAGAGTGACAGTAGCTGACACATATTCAAATCACACCAAGTACACCAAAATCCCACCTCGTGAGGAAATGAACAGCTTTATGTCAGAGCACACACCACACAAAACTGCTCCCGGCAGCTGCCAAACATGCTTCCGAAGCTTTAAGGCCATGGGTCATGGAAGGGAGCTTTGACATCAACTCTGAAGCCTGGACTAAGCCTGGACTTTGCAAAATTTTATTTTATTTTAAAAAAATATTTTAGAAAATTAATCAAAGCAAAAAATACAAACATATAATAATTCTGAGGCCCTAATAAGGTCACTTGATTTTGAGTACTGCCGCCAGCCATAGATGCCACACCAACCAAATGGGCGCTGCATCTTTGCTGGACGCGTGCTGAGAATCTAAACACAAGGCACAGCGATTATGACTTTCTCCTGATTATGCATTTCTCCTCACTCATCTCCCAACGGCGCGTTCCTCACTCAGAAACGGCCAAGTGCTGCACACCGCCCATGACCTGCCTTTAGCCGTCTCACGCAGACGCTAACGTAACGCGGGCTTACATGTGAAAGAGTTAAGTCAAGCAAAACACCACCTACGAGGCACCGCTGCCGCAGGCCCGGCCCCTCCCACAGCAGCGGCCACGGCGCCACCGCCCGCTCGCCCGCCCGCCCGCACACCGCGCCCCAACGCGCACTGCGCATGCGCCCCGCCGCACGGCCGGCAGGCAGCGCGTGCGCCTTGCGCTGCCACCCGCCCCACTCCGCCAGCCGCCCGCCGCCACCGGAGGTCGGTGCGACGGCCGCGCATGCGCGGTGCGGCGTCCTTCGCCAGGTCCTCCACCCGGCACCGCGCATGCGCGCGGCGGGCGGGGCGTCCGGCGGAGCCATGGCGGGGGCGCTGAGGAAGGTGAGGGCTCCTTCTCCTCGCCCTGTCCTGCCGTGCCATGCCTTGCCTGTGGGGAGAGGGTAGGGGGGGCCCGAGCGGCGAGGACCGGCTCCCCTTCCCGCCGCACGCGGCAGCGGTGACCGTTAGCGGAGGTGGGCCGGGCGTGCGGGCGCCTTGTGTGGGGAGGAAGGAGAGGGGGGTGCAGGCCAGGGTTCACCTCAGCGGGAAGGTGTCCCGGTGGCCGCGTTGTAATGCGAGCTGCTCCCTCTCTTCGCGTTCTCCTTCCCCTCCCTGTGCGCGGGTCAGAGCACCGCTGATTAGCGGGGTCGCGTGCGTGCTGTGGGAAGCAGAGACTCACGTCTTCTCAGGTGTATGTTGAGCCAAAACGGACTAATTAGTTAGCGTGGGAATAGATGCCTAGCTCTATTAAATGTTTACGTTCCCTATGCAGACCACTGGGCTCGTAGGATTGGCTGTAGCCGAGAACCCTCATGAGGTATGTCATGCATCTTCTGTATTTGATGGAAATTGTCAGAGGAAAGCTTTTTGTTATGTATTTGCATTCATAGGTACGCAGGGTACCTTAAAAAGGTGCCAACTTAATGAAAGTGTAAAAACATTCCAAAGCGACAAAGGAAAAAAATTAATTCTTAAAGGATCAATTCTTGTCATTGGATTTTTTTTTTGCACATGTACTTTATGTTGCATGTGCTAATTTCAAAAACCTTTGTGCAAGTACTTTTATCAGCCAGTTCTTGATTTTTCTTTCTCTCATCTCCAATGCAAAAGCAAAGAACTCTTGAAATTCAGTTCTTTTTAAGTGTGATTTCTGCTTCACAACCATACGAATTTTTGCTGCCCTGCTATGTTGTATTTCCAAAAAGTACTGAAATAACTTATACCTAGACCAAGGGGATATGCTAGCCTTAGGTAATAGAGGCTAACCCCGTGGTGCAAAGCCACATCAAGGCCCTGTGATGGCAAACACCATTGAGATTGGGATACTTCCATGGTTCTTGAACCAATTGGGTGCGTTCTTTTTACTTTCTCAGGCTCAGTAAGGATAGTATGTTTGCCACATCTTGCTTATTCAGGAGGCATTAGCTTTGAAAGGACTTCAGTAATTCTTTAATTTCTTCGTGCTTTTAAATGTCGAACTGTGCAACAATTTTATTTCAAAAATGCTTTTGCCATCAAAAGTTAGGGATAGTGTCAAAAAGAATAATTGAAAAAAAAATATTACTGTTCTATACAAATGATTCTAGCTCAGTCTACACTCTTATCAGACATCTTCTGGGTAAACTTTATACATTTTGTTTTTTTTCATGACTTAAAGCCAAGACTAAAGAAATCAGCAATGTCTTAATTGAAGCATAGATTCTTTGCTAGTCCTCTTTTAGTTTCTTGTTTTCCATTCTTTGTATTTCTTTGATTGCAGTATTCTGCTTCTATCTCTTACTGTTCCTGTAGGTCATCAGTTTTTCCTCAGTTAGATACAGTTAACCAGCCAACACATGGCCCAAAAGCTGCAATTTCTTCACTCCATTGTGTCTTATATCACCATATTTAAATCAAGCAATAAAAGTTTCAGGTTTAATTTAATTTTGTCTATCACTCAGAACTTTGCACCATCAAGAGGAGGTGTGCCAAAAAAAAAAAATTAGTTATGGTTTGGTAGCTTGTGTGGTTCTTGATATCTTTATCAGGTAATATTTCAGAAACTGATGTTTTAGACATGAATTTGCCTCTTTTTTTTTTTTTTTAAAAAAAAAAGTGTGGTTAGTGTTAGAAACACAGCCTTTTGTTTTGTTTTGTTTTTATTTTGCATCAAATGTACTTCACATTGCAACTTCTTTTTTAATTTGAGGAATCTGACAGTGGTAACTTCCCAGTCCTAATAAATTCCAGTCTTACCCAAGACAGAGTTCTGTCGTTCAGTCTTAGTTATTTTGTTAATCCTACATTTCTGGATTGAATACCGCAGCCCTCTATATTTTGCGTATAGGTTGCTAGTAGGTTAAGTAGGAACAGGGAGTTAAATAATTCTAGTTGCATATTTTAACCATGTCTGGTGATCTCTTCAGCGCCTGCGAATACTGTACACAAAAATCCTTGGTGTCCTGCGTACCATTCCCAAAGATGCAGCATACAGGAAATATACTGAGCAGATTGTGAATCAGCGACTTAATTTGGTGCAAGCGGTAAGTACGATCATGTTTCATAAATGTTGCACATGAAAAGACTTTTAGGATGAATGATATTCAAAATGACTGGCTATTTTTCAGGAGTATATTTAACTTTCAGGTATGAATTTAGGAGTAACTAAAGTCTTGAGGTTTATTTTTGTTATTGACTACTATATTTTGATGGTATAGTAAAAAAAATTACTAACTTAGTTACTAAGTACTAACTTACCTAGTATCTTAGCACAGTACTTGCTTTTGATGTTTTAAAACACTTTTTGGTACATTAAAGTATACAATGTTGGTATTGTGTACTTAAGGTGATATTAGGAAGGTTGCGTATAATTTTATAAAAAATCTAAGATCAAAATTTACTTTAAAGATAGGAACTAAAGCCCTTAGCAGCTAATGCTTCTTTTGATATCATTAAATAGTACTCAGTTTTTGTATTTGTCATTGAGAATTTGATGTTTGTTTTCCAGTAAGAAAAGTGTGTGAGACATTAGATAATGTAAAATGACAGAAGCCAGCTAATTTGATGGTAGTTTTGAGGAAGAGTGGAGTGTGATCTGGTTACATTATTGTTTTTGTGCTTTATCTGGGCTTTCCACTTCTCAGTAGAACTTAACATGTATTTATATGTATTTGAATACACAGGAGACTGATGTGCAAAAACTACAGGACAAACTGAATAGTGGTCAGATAGAAGAAGTCATTGTACAGGTAAAGTGAGGAAATTTAAGATTAGCTACAAAAGGGAGTAGTGGTTTTCAGTGTTCCTTTGGCTGAGCTTCTTTTCAGAAGAATGACAGTTTTCCGTATCTTTCTTTCTTTACTGCAAAATAATCAAACAGGAAGATTAAAAAAATCTGAAAATGAACTGTCATGTAGTGATTGGGATGGACATGCTAAACCTAACACAATATGTGTTTACCTTTATACCATGTATACCTACATTGCTTCTTACAGAGCTTAAATCAGTGGAAAGGGCAAGTGATTGAATAACATTGGGAGATAATCCAAATAGAGTGGAAAATATCGTGAAGTTGTTGTAGGGAATGACTAGGTAAACAGACTATCTGTTTGGGTATTTGGAGGTGATTCAGTGTGCTTTTTAAAAACAAAACCCAAAATGCTCAAAACACATTGTTCCTTTTGATATTTATAGATGAAATTTATGGTAGTCCCTGGCTATGATAGGTAGTGACGTCACTGAGATAATGAAGTGAAATAGAGGTAGTTTAATACTTTGGCAATTGTATAGAATTTAACAATTTGTGTGTGGTGTTTATTAACAGGCTGAAAATGAGCTTTCCCTGGCAAGAAAAATGATACAGTGGAAACCGTGGGAGCCTCTAGTTGAAGAACCTCCTTCTGACCAGTGGAGATGGCCAATATAATTTTTCAAAAGGGTGTATCCTCTTGAAAGTAAAAAAAAAAAAAAAAAAGAAATTAATTATTAATCTATTGTTACTGACTGTTGTCTTTAAATTAAAGAGTATAACAACTTCATAAAGATATGTTTTGTCCTAATGTCTGCTTACATTTAGCAATCTGAAGTCTGCTTCCACTTTCTTAGCGTACTTTGCATAACACACATGGCACAAACTGTAGTATTGGGGTGTTACAAAGGCTTTATCTATGAACATGTATACATTATAGATTTCTTCATGGTCTGAATCCATAATGTACTAATATTACTTAATAATATGAAAAAAATAGTGGATCTTTCTTGAAACATGGCTAGGTTCTGTCAGACATTTAAATGGAAACAGTGCCTCCCTCTTCTGAAGACTTTTGTTTGCAGATTAAGTTTACAAGCCCCAATTAAAATATCCAGACTAGACGTAGGGATACCGTGTTAGCTTGCCTTTACTCACATCAATAAAGATCTTCTGAGTTTAAAGATAAGGATATAGCTGTATGATAAAAATCTGCAGTTATACGTTGATAGAGTACTGCTGCGCTCTGTTACATTATATACATTGTCATAGCTGCTTTTTCATAGTCATTAAGCCTATAAGTTTACCTGTGACATCATTATTGTCAATGATTAATGACATCTTTATATAATATTTCATATAATCAAGGTGTCAGGGGAGTAGGATAGAAGAGAAAAACTAACAAGTACAGCTAGTGTATTGACTACCAATTGTCACTGCATTCTTTAGCATTGGGGTTTTATTCAGCTATTATTACTATAATTACAAAAACTTTCACATTTTGAAAATTGAAAATGTGGAAAATATTTTGCATTGTTGGTTGGTTGTGAAGGCTTTTTCAGCCTTGGAAGAGGTAGAAGTTTGTCTTCTCTGAGAGAAAACCACTAGATGGCATTCCAGAAGAGGGCTTTGCTATAGTTAAGAAACACAGTTTTCACGTGAGAAATACTAAAGAGTTATAAACATGAACAAAGGTGGAGGACGTCAGATGAGAAACAAAGGTGAATGGTTGTAGGTAATAAGTATTGAGCTGATGTGAGAGGAAGCAATATAAAAAATAAACAAAAAACCCAAAGTCTAGTTAGTGTGAATGATACTGACATGCAGTACTTATGGGGAGTGAAAAACACTTGCCAGAATATGATGAAAACTGCTGGAATTCTTTCTACTCTATCATAACTGAGACATTGGCTGAACTCTTTTTACTCAATTATTTTCTCTACTTCTAAAGGCATATTTGTCATATGACTTGCAATAGCTTTCCCATAATCTCTTGAGTTGTGTTGCAGGGGAAAGAAAGTCTTTTGACCCATCACTGCTGAAATTTGGTATTTGGCATTTTAAAGCTGAGCTTCAGCACTCGCATCTTCTCCCCTCCCCAAATGCACAAACATGTCTTCTCTACAGACCCTGATATGAGTTGTCTACTACCTTGAGGGGGTCTTGGGTTTAGAGCTCTATTTCCTAATTTATGTTCTCCTTGATTTTTCTTGTCTAAAGTGTTTTCTTTCACATGATTGAATATAGGATAATTTTCTAAATCTTTCTCTCCAAAACACTAAGTTAACCTTCACAAAGGCTTTAATTTAGGAGTCAGTCAACTTGAGCCTTAAAAAGGTTCTCCTGAGTCATTAAGAAGGGATTTTCAAAATTTTGAGATTTTCAAATTCTCAAAGTGTGTTATATTTTTATTATTGCTTAAAATTGGTTTTGTTCATCATTGCTTAAAATTGGTTTTGTTATTTTAGCATAAATTAATGTGTGAGATAAGATTATTAATTTAAATTACTGTTATGTTGTAGCATCAAGTCTTAATAGCAGTTATGGAGAACAAAGGGAGGAAAGAAAATGCATTGCCGTTTTGAGATGTAATGGTGTATGCCTTTTGTACAGTGTGTGTAGTTTACAATCCTTCTTCGGGGCTAATTTAAAAATACATCTTTGCCAAGAAGAGAAACAGTAATTTTTACCTGGCTATTAACTCTGTAACTATGTATCTGATACTTAAATCCCACACCATAGCAACAAAACAGCATACATGTATTTTAAGGGAAAGAACAAATCTAAATTAGGAGTACTATGTTGAAAGTAATTTTATTTTAAGATGAATATGCTACCAAGGCATAATTTGGAGGCGGACTGTGATGATTTTGCTTGGGTTTTCTCCATTAACTGTGTTGGAAATACATGATGACGCAAAAGATCTTATCGCTATCTCCTGTAATAGGGTAAATCACTGCCAGCCTCAGAGTTAACAAACTTTAGGTCTTTAAAGTGCTTTGGGGTAGTCTGATCGAAGTTGTTATGGGAGGGGAAACCACCCTCTCTGCCAGGATGGAACAGAGCCTGTTAAACCAGAAAAACAACTTTCAGATTGCGGAACTCTGGTTTTTGTTGTTACTCCTGACCCGCTGTCTCTGTCTGTCTCTGTCGCTTCACCTCCTTTGGGTGGGTTCTGAACAGGGCCCCGTTTTCAGCTGACATAATTTCCGATGGTGTTCAACGGCGAATGAGTGAAAGTTGTTGGGGGTTGTGGTTGTTTGGTTTTTTTTTAAATTTACTGCAGACATGCTATTTCATTTAAAAAAAAAGAAGAGAAACATCATCTTACAAACTGAAAGTGAGTTTCTTTAATCAAGTTGACTATTTAAAAGTGAGAAAGCGACACAAAATGCCATAGTATCTGGGAGTTACTGTGGGTCCTATTCTACCCTGAGCTGAAGTTCAATCCAGGCTTTAGGAAAAGAATAAAAAAGTACTAGCAGCAGTAACAGGGAATTTCTGTCTTCCTTTTGGTGGTGTCAGGGTTTAACCCCAGCCAGCAGCTGGAACTAGAAGCAGGTCTGTGTTCAAAGGCTGAATAACATCTATGACAACTGGGAACAGCCATCCTGGCAGACCGTTACTGACTATGGATATATTTTTCAACCCCTGCTGAAATACAAATTTATTTTTTTTCCCCCTCCAGGATTCTCCCAGGGCTGTGACACAGAACTGTGTGTTTCACCTCTAGAATGGTTGTGGGAGGTGAGCGTAGTCGCAGTTTTCCTGTAGCGGGCTGAAACACGTGGGTTGTCTCAGAAATCACACCAGGAAATTGAGTTTCTTGTGGTTCTAATTCTAGTAAAAGCGGGTTTGTGAGTTGATCTTCACCGGGCTGCGGGTGACGAGCCGGGACGCGGCAATGGCCGGCTCCCACGCAGGTGCCCGCCAGCACAAGCGGCTGCAGGCGCTTCTGTTCACTGCGGTGTGGCAAAACGGACTCGGAAAGTTCTCTCACCCTTTGTCCTTTCGCGCTTTTTGCCCCCAAATTGCCCGTCCTCCCCCCCGGCTGGGGTCCCGGCAGAGTCGGCCCTCCTTCCCCCGGTGCGCATGCGCTTGGCCCTTCCCGGTTGCTATAGCTACCGCACACGCCGCTGTGGCCTGGAGCCGCCCGGCGGGAGCCGTGAGGGGAAAGTAACGGACGCGGGGCCCCGAACCGAACCAAACCCGGCCCCGGGTCGTCGTCCGCAGCCCGCCGGCCCCCGCTGCACCCCGCGCCGAGAGCGGCAGCCACGGGAGGGTGTAGGGGGGCTCGGGGCGGGGGGAGCGGCCCCAGGTTGGTGGCGGGTGCCCGCCCGCCCGGGTGGGCTCTCAGCAGGGAGTCACCCCTTTGGTTTTGATTGGTTTGGGGTTTTGTTTTGTGGTGGGTTTTTTTCATTAATATGGGATTTGGATTCTTCCAGACCATAACATTTCAGTCACAGCACGGAAAACCTTAAAGGTGTGCTGTCTGTGAATAGTACTCCTCTGTAAATTCTCTATATCTATATGAAGTACTTATCTATGTAAATAAATATATTCTTTATATCTACATAAGACTTATGCTGACTGGCTGCTCCCAATGTTATGAGGTATTATTAAAGACAAATGAGAAGGCATTAAATGTTTTGTTTTTGGTGGAAGCGAGGACCATGCTATTCTAAATAGGCTATTGGGGAACAGATACAGAAAAAAGGTTTTCTGCTCTGTATAAATAGATCACTTTGATTTAAAATTATGCGCTTGCAAATAAATACATTTTTTTACTCTAAAAAAAATTGTAATATGAATGACTTTATGTGGTGGCAGTATTACATTAGATATCTCTCTTAAAAATGGGCATTTCAGTTTTCAAATAGACTGTCTTTCCTGCTTAAAAATCTATGATTATTTGGTTTTGCAGTGTTTCAATAAAATAATCTCAGGGTAAACTTGAAAGAGGTATTTATTTGCTTATTTTGAGAAGCTTATCAGGAATTAATTTTGGTTTTATTTTTAGGAAGCATGGTTGAGGATAATGAAGCTCTTAGGAGGACGAGAGCTAACTTTGATGAAACTATCCAGTCTGAGAAGTTATGTCTTGATCGGGAACATTTTCCTGGGAAAGCAGTTCAACAGGATTACCACATGCCTGATCTCATAACTGTCAGAGTACAAACAGGTAAATGCTGGTTTTACATGTGTATCAATATTTATTAATTGTGCTCTAATCACAGTCTGTTACTAAAAGAAACAGTATCTCTATTGACTTCCATTTTGACAGACTCTGATTCATTCCAAGATGTAATTGTAAAAATTGAAAGGCCTACCTATCAGAAACCGTTTCTGGGTGGATTTAAGAACACGACAACAGGAGTAGAATTTCATAATGCAGGATCACAAACAATACCCAAAAAACGACCTGAGAAAGGAATTCAGTTATTTTGTAGGGAAACACAGGTAATGGCTTTGTAGTGTCTTTTTAGAGTGTTGTTTTTGCCAAATGGAATAGAATGTTGATACAATTATTTCCAATAGGAATGAGGAAGTAGATGAGAAATAAGTGTGCACTTAGAAGTATTTAGTGAATGAATGTCATTAGTCTTGTGATTTTTTTTGTTACAAATAGCTAATTTTGCCACTTACTGTAATGAGGAGGATCTGTATGCTTTTAGTAATCTGACATGCATTTTTTCCCCAGACGGTTTTTGAAAAAAATAAGCCACAACAAACAAGAAATACAACATCAACACAGATGACTAAAATTGGCGTGTATGTGTCAAATGTGACTGACAAACTAGTAATTCCTGGAAAGTATCTTACAGCAGAAGAATACCATAAACGTAGACTGGAAGCTGTAAGTTCTTATATGTTTGAACCTGCATGTAAAGCAAAGAATTAAGAAGGTTGTCTGAATATCTAATGAGTGTCCAAAGTCTTCAAAGAGTAGAGTTAGAAGTGAACTGCAAAATATCTGCTCAATCCTCACATTTTGTAATCTTTCCGATATGGGGGAACTAACTGTGTGTTTACTCTGTTTTTAGCCATACTTGAGACCTAATGATTTCTGAAATATTAAGAATTCTGAATTTCCTGTTTTCTGTCTTGCACATCGAACATTAGTGATTAAAACAGGTTTGTCCCTCTGGCATTCTCACTGTCTCTTTGGAAGGACCTAAGCTATAGGCTTCATGATTGGCCTCAAATGGCTCAAGTATTGGGTTAGGATTTAGGAGACATGCATTTAACTTTTGGGTTTTGTGTTTTCTGGGGTTGTTTCTTTGTTTGTTTATTTTAATGGACTTGATAGGTTACCTTTGGCGAACTGGCCTGTTTTGGATTGTGTTCAAGCTGCCTGCTTTGGCATTAAGGTTATTCAAACAAGTGACATGGGTCTGTGGGGTTTTCTGGTGCTCTGGGTGGCGTCATGCAGGCAATTCCAATGACAGATTCATGTCATGTCATGTAGGCATTCCAAATTGCTTTTTAAAAACAACATATTCAGTGACTGTACATATAACTTAAGTAAGCCCAACATCGTGTGAGGTGGGGCACTGCTTTGTAAATGCTCTCGTTATTAATTTGTTTCCTTAAAACAGTCTGAGTGTAACGAAATGGAGAAACAGTTGATTCCCCAAGTCTGAGTAGGATAATTGCATTGACATTGTTGGCAAGGTGCTTTGAAATCTTCTGGATAGAAGTCTTCTGTAAGAACTTATTTGATTGGCATCAGCCAATGGCGATAAGCATCTTGTAGAAGCAGAAGCCAAATAGGTAACTGTTTCCTCAGGACTATCAATATGTTTTACTGGGATCATTAGTGCCACTTACTGAAATTGGTGATGTATCTATAGGCAATCTATAATGCACAGTAGAGAGACATCAACTTGGATTTTGTTCAAGTTGAAGGATTTGCATAGTGCAGTGTAGTTCCATATTGAAATACCAGCTGAAGACCTATTCAAAAGTAATGTTAGGTGAAGATATTTCTAGAGACAGTATAACTGTATTAGTGTAGTTTTGTGCTTGATAGCCTTCACCGCTGGACAGTGCTTATTAGCTCATGGTATTGACCTGTCTATTCCACCTGCTTACGGTGGAAATGTTAACCCAGCTGGGAGCAGCTCAGGCTTGTGTGTTCTATAGACATTTTCCTAGTCTTTAATGGTCACCACTTTGGAAGATGGACTCTTTTAATTTTAAGTTCTGTCATAACAGCATTGGCAACTTCACTTTCATGATTTGTTTAGAAGTGAAGTGCAGTTGATTTTGTGTGTATGTGTGTTGATTTTTGCATTAAGAAGTTTAAAAGAAATTTTGCAAATACATTCCCAATCTAAACGCTATATAAAAGGAGAGCAAAATGAGGACCTCTCCCCGCAAAGCTGAAAAGAATAAAAACAATGCATGGTAAAGGGTGTTTTTTAAGGAGAGATTTGAAACAAAAAAAAAGAGATTTTGTAATTGCAGTTTATGCTTTAACTTGATTATTTAAACCACATTTCTCCACTGTACTCACTGATTAAAACACCTGCAGTTACTTAAATAAGTCAGCATACAAGTGTTTTGACTAATAGTATATGATTGTTTATGTCATATACAGTGTCAAACTTTCAAATTAGTTTGAGTACAAGATGAATCTTAGAAAATGTAGATAAGTAGCTAGAAAAAAATTAAGCTATAATGTTTTAAGTTCATGATTCTTTGGTATTGTATCACATATAGGTAATAGTATTACAGAAATATTTCCGTCGTTGGCTTGCTCTAAATGTAGTACAAAATCTGAGAGAAGAAAAGAGGTTAAGGGTGGCATGGGAGGCACAAGAAGAGTTACGGAGAAAGAAAGAGAAAGAAGAAAAACTGAGAAGGGAGCATGAACGAAGACTGAACCCTAAAACAAAAGATGACTTTGAGCTACTGTACCGTGCTCTAGAATGTAAGTATTTTTTTTTTCCTTAAAGGGATACTCTTAAACCAGCAAAAGAGTATGGTTCATTTAAAACAAACTCTTCTGGTTTTGACAAGTTTCTATATATACTTCCTTGATTATTTTTTTTGACATACAGTGGAATTTCTTTCATTTTTAATGAATTATTTGGCTTTCATACATTTCTAGAAGCAGAAAAGGACTTGACTCTGTGTAAGCACTGTTATCAATAACTAAAACTTTCCTATGTTATCAACACTGTTTTCATCACAAATCTAAAACATAGTACCATACAAGTTATTATGAAGAGAATTAACTCTATCTAAGCTAAAACCAGCAAACTTTTTAAGGAAATAATCAGCTTGTAGAGTAATGCTATTTTGCAGGGGTTTTGTGGTTTGTTTGGGTATTTTTTCATTCATAATGTTAAGGTCAGCTAGAGAACAGGTTGTTTTTTCTATCAGAGTTACTTTAATCTTTTTATTCCATGTTTAGGATGCTGAAAATAATACCATGAAAAAAATACTATTAGGATCAGTCATTCATTTAATATAGATATTTTTAATAATGGTTTATATTTTTGCCCAGAATTTTACGATATAAGGTTATTCCTTTTGTCCTAGTTGTCTTCTCCTTCTGCTTTTTCTCCTTTCAAATTTATTCCATGTTTCACAATACTGCGTTGTCCAAATTTCAAAAATCTTTTACTCAAGCACCTCTATGCTTTCCTGGAAAAATAAGGTGAATACTACAGATAATTGACATAACTTACAGGAAAATAATGTTGCAGATGTAATAAAAAAACTAGGCTATGTTTGTCTGAAATAGCAGATCAATAGAAAACAACTTTTACCAGCATAAAATGAAACTGCAAGAGTTCTTTTTAAAATGTCTCCTTTTAAGCAAGAGGCTTGCACTGTGACTTGTAACAACTCATGTTATCTAAAGTTAAAGTGCTTGCTTATGGTATAACTCTGGCAGTTTGGACATTACTGTCCCTTTAGCAGAACTGGCCTAATAAATTACCTGCTTCATTACAAAGCCACCTGACCTACCTTAAACCATCCTGGATATTTCTTCCATGGTACACTGAGCATGAATTTGGTGACATGTGTTATTAATAGAGCTCAGGATCATAATTCAGGAATTCCCAAGTTATATGCTAATCTTTTAATACTGTCATACATTGTGTGGCATTGAACAAATTGCTTTGTTTGAATGTATAAATGATTTATGAATGTTACTGTATGTGACAAATACAAAAATTATTACTAGTCTTCAGAATTTTGGGAATTCTGTCTTCATGAGATTTGTGGTTTGTCAGGGGTTGTGTTCCCTACCCTTCTTTTTCTTCATGGGTAGTTAGCATTTCACTTCACAAGAATCAAGCCCTTTTAAAGGCATGTCAGGTTTGGTAATCAAAAGCCAAGGTATCAAATAATAATTTTTTTCCTCTCCCCTTATGGCAAGTGCTACTACTTGGTGTCTGATTTCCTGCAATATTGTCTTTAAAAAAAGAAATCTGTTTCCTAGCTAATGTGCTATCAAATATATGATCCACTTTTTATTAAAGCTTTGTGAGTCTTATTTGCAATAGAAACAACAAAGTTGTGTTAAAGTTGCGAATGAGTGCTGAGATTCCTAGTATTTATAAATTTAAAATTTATTGTTATATAAGTGTCTCTTTTGCTTAATTTGTTGTCATTGGATTAATAAATAATAAAACTCCTAGTTCTGCATGTTCAGGAATTTAATATCTAGGCAACCTGAAAAAGCATGTGCCACTTCAAAACTGGAACAGAACAAACCCCAGTATTTGAAATATCTCTTTAATATTTTCTTAAAAATAATGGTCTTGTATCAATCTTTTTGGTTTGTTTTTGTTTACCAGTGTTGACTTGTTGCTTCTCTGCATAGAGAGTTGCAGTCATGCTCTTTATTTTAACTGAGCTTAGTGGTTCTAGGAAGTTGTTTTTTTCTACCTGCATCTGAAACTACTTTTACATTCTTATAGTGTCAACAGTCTACACAAGCTAAATCATTGTGACAGTAATAGAATGAGGCTATTGTCCTCTAGAGATCTGTGAAGGTTATTTCTGCTGATCACAACAGGGGGATACTATTACAGGCTCAGCCAGTGCAAGCAATTCCTCTTGGTACAAAGACTTACCTGTTGACTGTATGGTGCAAATGAGATGTATCTATATATTCAGTGTGTCTGCATATAGAGACGTTGATTATTTATTTGAAAAGCATGAACTACTTTGTTCTATAAAAATTATATTGAGAAAATCTCTGTCCGTAAAACAAATAATCTGAGAGGAATATTTTTAACTTGATTGCATGTATATGGTGAATCAGAAGGTAAGTATTGATGTAAATTGACAGCTTCTTCATTTCTGTAAGTACAAAATTGCTTACTGTATTTATTAGCTCTGCCTTTGAAGTTGCTGCCCCCTTCAGGCATATACAGCTTCATGTAAATTAATTCTATACAGTGCTTTTGTTTGCTGAAATGGCTTTATTTAAAAATTATATCTTTGGGTACTCAGAACTTGTCAGACAGCTGTCATATTAATATCAAAGCTTGGAGAGCCTTAAGGAAATGAATGGAAATATTTTGAAACGGAAAACATAAGGTATTATAGATAAGGAAGCCACAGGCAGAAAATAAAACTTCCTCCTTTCCCTCCTCCTGCCTCTAATCTTACCTGATACAGGATGTTATAGGCTTTTTCAGTAAGTGTGCACGACATATTGGATTGTTTTCTTTTACACTGGGTTTTGCTTTTGCATTGCAGTTCTGGAACAATAACACCCCTTTGAGATATTCAGGAAAGTTGAAGGTTTGGATCTTATAAAATTCCCCACAAAAAATACAGAGATTTTTGAAATGAAACAGGCTCTTCAGAGAAGCCAGGAGCTGTTACAATGTATGCAAAAGAAAATGCTATTCACAGAGTTTGATTTTACAAACAGATTTCTGTAACAGTACGTAGTCTGTGTATCAGTAGTTAAAGTCAAGAAATGAGTACTACAAAACAAAAACTGTGATAGACATCTATGTATACATCTGTATGTTTCTGTCATTAAATAGTCTAATTTATAAGTGTGACAGGTACCTGTGGTTTGTTGATTTGACCATAAGAGTCAGAAGTCAAGATTCTTACACAGCATGTACTGATTCACATGTTGCTGTCACTACCACCCTGTGGTTTGCATGGCAATTCCTTCCATCTGAAGGGTTCTGCTATAGAAGAGGAAAAGGAGAGTAAAGCAATGACTGTCTAATTATTAATGCACATCTGTCTGCTTTAGATGGCAAAAGGTGATACCACTGAAATATTCAGTGTAAGACCTGGAGTGCTAAATGTGACTGTCAGTCAAGTTTTATCTTGGTTTTGGAGGACTTCAAGCTTCTTTAGATTTTACTCATTTATGAGGAGCGAAGCAGTAATATTCTCAACACTGAGTACTGGTGGTACCACAGTAAGATGCTGTCCTTAATCAGTTGAGATTGGTACCTTTTCTTGTGACTTTAAGTAATTGTTTTATAAGTTCCTTTTGGAGCTATTTGCAACTCAAACAGTTAGTTTAGTTATTTTAGATGCAAAATTTTGAAGAAATCATTTTGTCACACATTTTCACAGGAGCTAAATTCTTTTCTCACATAGAGCTAATTTTTCTCCTGACCAGTCTTTGAGTTTGGAGTATGAATTGACAGTTTGGAATTGATACACGCACGCATACTCTCACAGAACATCTGTATACTTTACATTGATTTTTGTCCATTTTGCCTTTATTGAAAATATGCATAACAATGAATTCCCTAACATAGAAACTGGCTTTTTAAGAAATATTAAAATTAATTATGTTATTTCTTAAACATGAAAGTAGAAGGTTCACTGGAGAAGGTCTTGTAAAGAATACGCCCAATGTTTGTATCCATAGTATGGAGGCAGGAGGAGACTGAACGGATTAACAAAACTTTTACTGGAGCTGAAAGAAAGGCAGCGTTTTGTGGACTTCTGGAACAAGAGGTACAGCTGATTGCTTCCATTGGGAAACACAAACTAAACGCAGACCAGGAGAATCAACACAAAGCAATATTGCGCTTTCTGGATAAGGTCAGTGATGCAACTTTAGGCTGAACATAAAGAATACCAAAGTACAGGAGCAGAAAAGACAACTGCTAATCTGTCTGCCCAAAGTAACTTTTGTAGCTTTAACAGTTAATCATGTGAATCCTAATGTTATAAATATCCAAATTATCTAGTCGTTCGTGTCAGTACAATTCAGTAAATTTCTTTTTCCAAGCTGAGAATTTCCTAGCTCTGTGACTGATTGAAGGACAAACAGTGCATCATTAAGACTGTCACCTGAGATTTACCATAGACACAGGTAGTTGTGTATATATAACATAAAAAATAGTGCTGAGTGGATGAATTTTGTATTATGCAACTACTCTGCGTAAAGAACATGATTCTGATGGCATTGTTAACAGATTTAAAGGCTCAAATTCTAACATTTCAGAATGGTTAATTTGAGGTTATAAAACATGAGGATATTGCATACCATTCTGTATTTTGTACTGTGTGCATTACAGTTAGGAAAGAGAATATGCTCTTTCCTAATCTGTTTTTTTTAGAAACTTTAAAAATCTGCCTATTCACTACTCTTTCAAAGGTACTCAGTTTCACTAATCAAAACTAATGACTAAGTGGTCATCCCTCTGGTGTATTCTGTTCATTGTTCTCTGTAGTGAAAACTTTGCTATTGCATTTAAACTTAAATGCAAATTTTTAGCAAGTATTTGTAAAATTAAACTTTTTTTCCTGAAGAAAAGATTTATTATATTTTTTCTTCACTCAGAAATGTTATCCTAGATTTGTCATTTGTTTCTCCATTGAGTACAAGTGTTTGATCATCATGTCTGTCTTTAAAGAAAACATTTATTCTGTTTTCATGCACAGGGTAGAAACCCAGAAGAGCTTTGACTGAATCTTATATTACATTGAGCTCAGTTATTAATTTACTAGTTTCAGTTGTGTTAGAACTTTAACTTGAGATTTTATTCTTGTATAATCTTGGGGATGAAATGTAAGTGTTCTTCAGGTTTTCACCTATAAAACAAAGATGAGAACTCATTCATATACAAACATGATTTAAAATGGCATTAGATTTAATGGCACCTTAAAGTAAAACTTTAAAAAGGGTGTTTTTAGGTAGATATCTCAGCAATCCATCCCAGGAAAAAAGGAATAGTTTATTTTCTGGCTGTTTTCATATTATGGGACATAATATGAAAAGAAATACTGGAACAGAAGTAGGTTTTTTGCTATATAACTTTATTATTTTTTTTTTAATTTTGACCATTTAGTACTCAAAAGGAAAAATGGCAGTTTTGTCAAAAAGAGATTTTTTTCATTCTTTCTATTACTGATGTGTGGGAACCGGACCGTAAAAAATAATTTGATAAGTTCTTTTGCCTTCCTTCACTATGAACAAGTTACTTATCTGAAATGTTGGAACTGTTACCAAGTTTGTTCTGTGGTATGAATGTATTCTTCGTTGCTGCTTTCAAGATTGTAAAAAACCAGAAAACTAAATACTCAAAAAAAACCTTGAATCGTTTCTGTGTCAAACGTTTGCTTCTACTATTTACAATCTATTCTGTTATTTTCTCAGAAAAAGAAAGCTGGAACAGTCAAAGTAAATGTCTTTCTCTCTTATCCGAGTCTCTATCTTTACTTTTCCCTTAAGGGCTGCTTTTCAAAGTCCTACCCTATATAGATTACTTCCAGCATATATTTTCACAAATTGTATGGTTTTCTTACATCTCTCAGAAGCAAAGCCTTCTTTGCTACTAGAATTCTTGGTGACAATTCATGTTTGGAGTTTCAGGAGACACATGAGAAATAAGACATTCTCTCTCTTTCCAAACAGTGGATGTATTTCTAAAGTACTTACTACTAATTTATTTATTCACACTTTAAACTTGCAAATTCTGTTTTTCATTAAAGAGACTGGTTTCTTTTTAATTTGAAAAATCAAGTGAGCTTCTGAACTATTGCAACTTATTCTTTTCATGTTGTTTTATCCTGTCAGCTACAGGGTTTGTAGTGTTGTTCTAAACTGTTGACATAGATAGCAACCTAACTCTCAGAGGTAAAGGAAGTAAAAATTTCTGCATTTCTTAAATAAAATAAAAAGAATTTTTGAAATCTCAAAATTAAATGGAAGGTTTGTTGCAATTTAAACATTTTAAACTGTAGTATGACATTTGTTGTTGGAGTGCTATAGGTTACTCAGCTACTTCTTGAGCTTTGAGTTGGTAATGTTAATCTGGACACTGGCCAATTAATGTTGAAATAACACCTTTCACATCTGAATACTGAAAGCATTTCACTTTGTTACAATAGCCAAAATTATATGAAATTTGCTTCTCCATGGAAACCTTCTTCACTACTTTGAGCATGTACTTCCTCGTGTGGGTGCGTTTACAATGGTTGTTACCGGTTGTGTGTGGACTACATTCTAGGGGGTTCTTTTTAATCCTGGACTCATTCTTCTTCAGCATTTGTATTTTGAAGAGGAAGTACTTGATTAAGCTTTTATGCAGCAGTCATATTTTCCTAAAGGAATTTGTGTAATTATTAACTGTCACTGAGTTCATACCTTTCATGCTATGTGCTGTTTCTGCACCCATCCTATGGATTATTTATTTTTTTGCTTACGTTTTTCTCTCTGTGTCTGTGCTGGTTTGTTTCTCTCCTTAGGTGTTTTTTTTTCTGCTTTCAGGCATTGGCAGCAGAGTGCAGTTATAGTAGTCCTGCTCTCTGAAGTAATACAGATAACAGGATTATTGTGAATTCCACAGCACTGCCAGCAGACTAAAACGCGAGAAAAAGCTGGCAAAAAATCTCAGTCTTAGTTTTCTCACATCAGTCTTGAATACATTAAAGTAGTCCTGAAATCAGACAGCTTGTGATTCTTTCTGGAATGCTGGAAGTCTTCATATTGATAAGACCTCTGCATTATTTTTTTTCAGTAAAAGGCTGCATGATTTCTTTTTTTTTTAATAAATTATTTTATTTTATATAATACCCAGTTATGACTAAAATTACAGAAGTTACAGATATGATATCTTGCTTTGAATAATGTAGACATTATCATAATATAGTTGGTCTGTGTTAAGGGTCATTTGCAGAGTGCAAATGGTCACTTGCAGAGTACTAAGACTGCTAGCTCATATATGGGTGGCTGCAAATTTATCAGAAGAACCTAGTTTTAATAACCATTTCCTAGGCTATAAAAATTTAATAACCTGCCCATTGAGTCTCTAGCATAAGCAAATGACCTTTCTGTCTTATAAGTGATTTCTTTGAAGAGGATCAGATGTAAGTACTGAATTAATTACTCTGTGGAAAACTGAATTTTTGCTAGTCTGCCACACAAAGTTGTTACAGCACCATATGGCTTCTAAGTTGGTGGAAGTTTTCTTTCATTGTTTGCCTTACTTTTTGTGTTTGTTTTTTTTTTAATATTTCTAGTACTGTACAAAATAGTGAAATAAACTTATGAAGTTACAGTAGAATACTCCCTTTTTATGATAGAGAGATTTTTTTTTCTTCGAGTTTTGCAGAAGTTCAAATATTTCACTAGAACTAAGAGTTATATTTTTTACTAATGTCCTTTCTATTGCGTTTCTTAATCAGTTTTGGCTCTGAATTGGGACCTCTGATTAACAGTACCTCCTTTAATTGGAGTTCCACTCCCATTGATAATGTAACTAAATGTCAGTTATTCAGCGTTAAACCTTTTTCTCAATTATTTTGTTTTTTTTGCTTACCTAACTTTATAATTTATTTGTTTAGAAGTGAGGAAAGCTCTGTTTTGATTGTGGTGGTGACTAATCCTATCTGTTCTATCTAATATGCTTGGTATTTTTATGCCTTATCACCATAGCAAGCCTGTATATTTGGTCAAAATAATGATTACATCAAAGCTGGGGTCACATTCAGAAAATCTGTAGGTATATGAATGCTGCATGAACTGTTACTAAAGTTAACTCGCACTGAGACTGCAAAGCAAAGTTCACAAGTGTTTGTGAATGCTCAAGTCCCAAATACAGTGAAAGAAAATCATTAATACATAGAATGAAGTTCCAAATAGCTGTTCCAATTAAGGAAAGGGAGTGGAGTTCAATAATGAACTGGGGAAGAGTTTTGAATACTGTATTTCTATTGGATTTAAGAACCTACCTCCCTATGAAACTGTATGGTTTGCAACCAAACCCGGTCCTCTTGAAAGAGGAGAACAGTTGGACTTTTTAAACTGAGTGGGTCAGCTGACACCTTGTAATTTCTCACTGTCTATAGAAGCTGAAGATGTGCAAAGAGACAGTTGAAGTATTAGGTGTATGATATGTGGTTAAGTTAGCAAAGAAGAAGCTAGGTGAAATATCCAGTAAGCTGTAAACTCATACTCTGCCTTAGCCAAGTCTAACAAAGTCTGTGCCTTCTATCCATCTATAGGTAGCATAAATAGAACAGTTCCCTGGAGGTATTTTGTACTGCAGTGGATTCTGAAGCCTTAAATTTGCAATCTTTACACAGTCAACAGTTCCATTGATTTTTGTTGATAGTTTAGATGGATTTATGACTGCAGGATGAAATACAGAGCAAACGTATTCTAACACTACTGTCAGTAAATTCATTTTAAAGAGGTAGAGCGTATCCCTGTAGGAGAATACTATTTACTTTTAATGTACAATAAGTCAAAATTTTCATGACCTGCAACTTTAAACAAAGTGTGCAATTGAATACTTGCTCTGGTGGAAAAGGTAGTGTATAATGATAGTAGAATTAGCCTTTTGTATTAGTCAAGCATTAATGTTAAGTACCTATTTCACCTCTGGTGAAACTTAATGTAACATAATGCTCTTGTTCAGCTGGTGATCAGATTATAATAGCTCGGTTATACAAATTGCTTCTGCAGTGTGCACAGCCTAAGAGATGGAGAGCGTATGATGGCAAAGTCACTGAAATGGATACACAGTACACACTCCGCGCCAGAGAGCTGTTGGAAATCTACCGCAGCATTAGCATGAATGACATCCCGAAAGAGGAGAGGATAGATGTGCTGTTAACACTCAGACGTACAGTAAAGGTATGTTTTCTTTTTCTATTTGTGCTTACTTTGACGGCGTACTTCCCAAAGATACTGTCACTTATTTATGTTGACACATAAGCAATGCTTCTGTCAGACAGGTGCCAGGATGATCAGCTTGCAGCAAGAGAAAGCCTAGTGTACCAATTGCCATGAGGGTGCAATTTCTGTTTTACATACACTCTAAATTCGTATTTCACATTGATGTGCACATTTTTCTTCAAGTCATGTTAGAATTTTAACCTCATGATTTTAGACTTTTTTTTGTATATTAATACATAATATAATTTTAGTACAAACTTTAACTTATAATGACTTGATTAAAACCATGGAAGAGATGTTAGTCAATGTTACGTTTTTTTTTTTTTTTTTTTCCTCAGTTCCTTGAAATGTCTGTTTAGAATCTTATGTCTCTGTTTTATGTGTGGCAAATACTGGTCTATTTTTTTTTTTCCTTTGCCCCTCACTCCCCACCCCCACTGCTGTTGCCAGTGTTCCCAGTGAATTAGAAGCTGGTTGAATTTCCTTTAGTCTTTCATACTTGTTTCACTTATTTATTCATGTACAAGAACAATAATATGAGTTTCAAGGTACTTTCAGGATGATTGTCATCAAACTAGAATAGAATGCTACTTCCTAGTCTTATTAAAACAAAACGACACCTTGCTGTTTGCTTTGATAGTACCAGAATTTGTCTAAAGCCAATACAGCATTGGGAGCACTGCTGTTTTATGAACTCCTGCCCATTTTAATACGAGTCAATATTGCTGTAGTGAACAAATTCTAGAATTTCTGTAAATTAGTGCTTTTAGGTGAGAGGACATTGAACTCATCCATCTCTTATGTCTCTCTGGAAAAGCTTCTGCTAAGCATTTGAAATATTGATGTGACTAATTTTCAAGCATACTCATGAAGTCCCTCATGCATTCTGTGTGGTGTTTTTTTTTGTTTTGATTTTTGGGTTTGTGGGGTTTTTTTAGCCATCTGCTATGTGTATACGCTACATCACCTATCATATAGCCAAAGGAGGCTTCTTAAGGACATGTTTCTTGGGGCTTTTGGAGACTGAAAATATTGCATGTGTTGTGTGCCTCTGCTTAGCATTTTTTTAATGTCTCCAGGTTTACAGTTTCTTACAGCTTTGGTATATGGTATATTGGTATTTGGTATATCCCTTAAGCAGAGCCTGTAAGCGTTCTCAGTTTTGTAGTTCTTTACATCAGTCATCTTGGAGGTTTTCCTAAGATACTAAGGGGTTCTTCTATGAACATGGTTTTATTGGAACATACAGAGGTATGAATGATGATTGGCACAGAATCCATAGTTTGCTTTTGTACTACATCAAAATTATTTTGTTTGTTTTCTTCCTTACTGTTGTGGAGTTTGTTTTCCGTTGCATTTCCTTTGCATTTTCCTGTTCTTTCAGGAACATGAATGTAAATTAACACAGGAAATAACGGAATTAATTGATAGAGAAATTGATCTTATGTCAAGAGAGGTGAAAGAATGCAACTTAGAAGGACTGAGGAAAAGAATTTGCACATTATTTCTTCAATACATCAAAACTCCGAAGTTTAACCCTGAAGTTGCTATGATACTTAAGGTATTGTTTCTATTTTGCAGTCTAACTTAGTGGCCATGGAACTAAGGATGATGGAGAAGGGGAATGGAAAATGATGAAAGCTTTTTTTGTTTTACGTTGTGCTGTAGAATTCCTGGAAGAGCTCCTCAAGAAGTAAAATGTACCAAGTACACAAGCTTCATACAAATAAACTTACATAATCATATAGGAAGCATGGGGCAGGGGCATAGACATGGGTATAAGAACCTGCCAAGTGATTGATAGCACTGAGTGAGCCCAGGAACTCTATGTATGAAATAAAACATCTGATAATTATAAATGGTAGATCTTACGGGATGGTAACAGTAAAATTGGTGCCCCATGTTACCAAATGGGGGACCAACAGCAAGGCCAATTACCTTTTTTCCACTGGACAAGGGGCAGCATCCCATGCATCCAGAAATGAAGAATAATGCCACTGTCAAAGTGATGTCTAAAGACTTTGCACCTAAGCAAGAGATGTTATGCGCTTCTGTTGTACAATCAATTGCTACTTCATGGGAAGAAGGATATAGCTAGGAAGTGAAGAAAGTAGTAGACACCTCTCAAGTTGTGTGACTTTTTCTTTTCCGACTACAGATTACAATTAAAAATATGATTTAATATCATATATTGTTGCTTTAAGCAGAAACATGTATTCTGCATCTGTCAGAAGAGGATTCCTCTTAGAGTGGTTGATGGTATCTCAGGAGTAGAGAAACTGTCAGTCAGATTTAGAACTAACTAATAGTAATTTTACACTAGGTTTATGAACAGGGTTACCTAGATGTGTCATAGCAGAGACTAGAAGAGGGAGGTCTTTTTCTTCTGTAGTTTTTGGTTAACTGTACCTGGAGTTGAAGGCTGAATTACACCTATATTTATAACTTGTAACCTTCTGCAGACCACAAAAAAAAAAAAAAAAGGCAGTTCATCAACAGACAGTCAAATTGACCAAATCCTCAGGGTACGGTAAATAAAAGGGAGATGACCACAGTACGTAGCTTGGATTATCAGAGTACTCAAACTACACAATTACAGACCTGGGCCCTCTGCACAGACTACATTATATTCTTTCCAGAAGCCATGAAGCAATATGGGGATGAGGAGGTCATTAGCAAGTTTAGTTTATTATCTTTCCCTATTTTATTTCTGGGCATGTGGCTCTGGTGATTTTATATTCTTATGCCAAAATATTAATATGCCCATGATCTCAATGTTTTGCCTTTGATATAGGGGAAGGTTCTATATGAAAAATTAAATGTGGAAGAACCAGTTTATGTTTTCTTTGTGCTGTCATCTTTCCAAAACATCTGACAATCTGCATACATAAAAGTGCCAGTAAGAGCACTGGAGCATAATGTCTAGGATCCTCATATAGCTTAAAAATCTATTGACAGATTTATAGAACTGATTTTAACTAGTAGAGTAAGAAAATACAATGGCTTTTGGTCTTCTATTTTTTTAGAAAAAACAAAACTTTTGGTTATTTTAAAATAAATACTACTAGCTTTTACATATTAGAATACCTGCATTAGTATATGTAAAATGTATTCTAACAGAGTTATGTTGGCACACAAGTAATACAAAGATACTTTGTGGTAAATTAACTTTTTTTTTTTTAAAATCTTTTAGGTTCCACCAGATCCCTTAAAGCTTTATAAGAATGTTAACTTCTGTCATGGCTGTGAAAGTTACTTAACCTCTAATGAGTTTCCTGTTCCTGCTAATTCCTGCACCATTGGCAGATGTCGCCTGTGTTGCAAGCTTGATAATGAGGCTCGGCAACGAGAAGCATTTTTGAAGTACAAACTTATACTGGAAAATCTCAGAAAGTCTGAAGCTGATTATCAGGATGATGCTAAAATTGTTTTCTTAGTTCAGGTACTGTCTGAAAGAGCTTTGCGAATTATGGAAGTCAATGGCTTTGACTATAATTTTGCTTTGTTTTGTGCATGTTGTTGATAGGTTGAGAAATAGTTAAAAAGGTACAAAACCTCCTTCCTGTGATATGGGAAGTTCCATACCATAAAGAAGCAGCACTTAAGCTCTTGAATTATAGCTGTACTTTCAAAAGTGGTTACAAGCTATACATTAACATAAGGTAGAAGTCTAGCTGAGAGATTAAAGAATCAGATGATCCAAATTCTTCTTCTGGTTCTCCTATGGCCATCCTGTTGCTTAAAGATATTAACATCATTTGTAGAGCAACGATAATGGTTTTGTGACTATAATACTGTTCAAGACATAATTCTAGTGAAACATTTTGACACCCCATTATTTGCACTGTTTTAGTAATACAACCAAACTGTTTTGTGTTCTCAGAAGGTAAAAAAAAATAAAGGACCTGAGGTTTTTACATTCTTGTTCTATGTCAGTAGAATATCTGTATAGCTGGAAGATTTACTGTTTTGCATTTCTTAGGAGAGAGATTCACTAAATATTTTAATTTTCTAAATTTTTTGCCATCATCTGTAATCTTCTGCAATATTATTAAGTAGCTAATGTTTCTTAATAATCATTACTGGAACAGTTCAAAGAACTTCTTGCCTCTGTCTTCAGAAAATTCCCTCTTTTAGCTACTATTACTTTGTCAGCAAAAGAATTTGACATCCAATATCCACTGGGAAAGTTTTAAATCTGAGGTAATTGCCAAGTGTTATTTATTAAAAAAAAATATTGAACAGCTGGGATTTATTTGAACTTTCTGAGATTTAGTAATAAAAATCTCTACAGCATCAACATTCATAGAATAGTTTTATTAACTGTATTTTCAATATGTCTGAAAAAAAAAATCCAAGCAAACAAAAGGCAGTCATCAATATCCTACTGCTACTGGAACAAGCCATGCTGTGGTTTAACACTCTGTCAATGTCAACTGCCAAAAAGGAGGTTGGGAGTCTTTAATTTTCAAGCCTGTGTTAAGTAGTATTATCGAAGAACCTGGATTTTGTAGATGTTGTTCATTCCTATTGGTTTTCACTTCAGCTGAAAATATTTTGTCTGTGTCTAACTTAGTTTATCTTAATATGTAAACATCCTCCAAAATCTTTTTTGAACCTGTCTCACATTACATCGCTTGTGACGGCTAGTGGCTGTTGACACACTGCAATATGACTGCTTCTTGACTGCTGTTCCCGAAAGCCCTCACTTGCAGTTCTGTTTGTCATTTTACCACTGCAACATCTCTAGATACTGTGTTATTTCATCCAAATAAATTTCTGTTCTTTAGAGTTGTAAACTTCTAAACAACAGAGCTTTATACCTTAAATCATTAATTGCCTTGGGTTTTTTCCTAACATTCCCTTAAATTATTAGTTTTTTTCTGAGGTACTTGCTTTTTTCCCATTTGCTTCCCAACAACTCTCTGTCCCCTTCTGCGCTTATATCCAGAAAACAGCTCTGAGGCATCTAGAAATAACTTGGGCACAACTAAAATACTTTTGCAGCAGCTATGACAGCGTCATTCATTGCTTTTTTTTTTTTTTTTTTTTTCATTCAAGAGACTGTGGTTATCAAGATTTAGTAGTGATTTCAGGTCGCTAGTAATAAATTAAACAAATTAAAATTGACATAAATTACCTTAGATATAGGTTAAAAGTTCATTTAAAGTGTTTTTGTAAAGGTCCTTTAGTACAAAAAGATCTATTCTTTTTTGTTAATATTGTAGCATAGCTACCTGATTTTATAATCTCATTTGGTAGAATGAAAAACACTATTATGAGCACAATAAGCTCTCCATAGGTCAACAGCAGAGGAAGGGGAAGAAAGAGAGCAGGCAGAGATTTGGGGTCTGTCCTAGCTGAGAATTTTTTCTTGTCTTAATTTCCGCATTTTCCAGGCCAGATTATTCTGATTATATGTAAACTTTAATTTAGTAGTGTAATAAGTCATTTGTAGAATAACATTAATTCTGAATCCAAGAATGAAATAGGGAAGTCATCTCAGTAATGACAGAGATGGATTATTGTTATTAACCAAAAAGGTCTGAACAGGCTTAAGCATGGTATATGAGAAAAAGATTTAAGAAGCTTTATAAGAGCAGTTAAGCAATCAGGATGTCAACAAAAGATATGAATTCCCATTGGCAGAGGCAAAGTAAGAACATAATGTTTTAGAGATGATACAAGAAAAATAAAGTCAATAATTGCCACACTATCCTGAAGAAAGATGTGTATTTCTAGACATTCTTTAACCAAATGATTATATGAAATATGCACAGAAGAATTTTTTACTTAAAGCTTTATTTGGATTCTCATAGGGTTACAATGTTTTTGTTGTAGAATGAAACATGCTCCTTCCTTAACCCTGTTTTCCATTTCAGCATCAAGATCTGCAGTACATGATTGAGAATATATGGGGCTCTCAGTCAGCTCTCAGTGCCTGCAGTGACCTCTATGATTTGGTTATGGTCAGATGGGATAAGCAGCATGAGTGGTCTCCATGGAACACTATTCTCCTCACTAAAGATGAGGCAGATGCACATCTTAAGCTGTGTAGCCTTGAGAAGGTAAAATTTGATGGGCTTGATTTTTTACGATATTTATGTTCTGTTTTAATAGAGTCCTGTGACTAATGTTTAGCCAAATTAATCCTTACACTCATCCATGTTTAAATTGTCCCATTGTTACTATTTAAATCAGTGCATCTGTACTATTAAATGAAATGGCCACTAGTCCAGAGGGCAGCTGGCATGTACATCGCAAGTCTACGTGCTTGAACTCTGACTTGCCTTTATTCTCTCTCCTGAAATGCAAAAAGCTAAGTAGCCTCATCCATCCTTCCTACCAAGAGCAGTGCCATGCCTCTACTTTTCCCTCAGCTGAGGTCAGATGAGCTGGCCTGGATGAAAAAAAATACTAAAGACTAACCATAAATACTATGACGACTGTGTGTCTGTGCCCTTGCATGTGCTCTGGCCTTATTAGTTTCTGGCCTTAAAAATTTCTTGTCAAATAACAGAAAGGCTTTTTGTCTAGAACTTAACCATTTGTCATAGTAAAATTTGTCTCAATTTACTTTCTTACATAGATTTCATTTGAGTACTCCTGACAATGTAATCTTATAGTTTGCAATTAAGAAATTAAAACATAATTAAAAAAACATAAATTAAAAAAAAAAACAACTTAGGAATTTGTTAAAGAAGTCATTGAAACTGTGTATTCTTACACCACTCCCCCCAAATTCCATATCCAAACATGGTAGTCTGATAAACATCTTACTCCACTGGACATCGTATGGTAGAATATTTAATTTCCTATGGCATGGGAGAATCGTGTGAGCTATGTTTGTCCTGCAATTAGTAATAGATTATTAAGCCTTTCCTCTCTAGGCTATTGATTTATGTAAGTAGTGATCCGAGGTAATTGCTGTGTAGTGTCCTTTTGTTCAGCATGTTCTTAATTCAATTTCTGACACAATATGTGTGCATCACAAATGCAACTTCAGCTGTTATGCATTGCACTTCATTTTGGAAGTCTTAAGAGTATGTGATAACTAAACTGACAGAGCAAATGAATTGCTCCCTTAATGAAAGGTTTGCTTTGGGAGCGAAATATACCAGTTAGGGAATTCTAAAGGTAAAAGGAATTCTACCATCCATGATATTTTGTGTGTGTGTGTGCCCAATTTGTGTCTTCAAGCAGACACATGTTTATGTGAGCATTACCTTTAAACAGTAAAATCAATTTCAAGCTGGAAATTCCTTTGTTGACTCCACTGTCTCACTTTCAGTAAACAAGACTGTTCAGGCATCCTGAATCTAGCAATGCTTCTCTGCAGCCCTGAATTTATATTACTGGCATTCTGGCAGGCAGAGATTTTGATTATGTGCTTACCTGGCTTAACTTCGTAAGTCCAGATATCGAAGTGAAAGAGATGCCATTAATTTGATTAGGTCCAGAGCTTCAGTGGAGATAGACCAGAAAAGCAACAGGTATAGGTGTAAGCCTACCCTAAAAGTTGTAGGGTATTTTCACTTAGTTCTTGCCACAAAAATAGACCAGGTATAGCAAGGCTCACCTTTCTTCACTGGTAATGGCAAAGTTTTTGTTTCAAAAAAAAAAGAAAAAAAAAAGAAAAAAAAAGTGTGAGATAAGGAACATAACACAAAGTCAGAATATCACAAGTTGAATCATTGCTTCTCATTCACTGAAAAAAAAAATAAAGGGGCCACTCAAGCACTTTCTTTAATACCAAATATTCATATTCTGATTCTTGTCAAGGAAATTTCCTGTAGTCGTCACCTTGCAAATGTTGATATTTAGGCATTGCCTTTTTTTTATTTTCAAAGGTGAGTAAAAATGTTCTTACCTAAAAAGAAAAAAATAAGTTTTATCTGGAATGGATAAAAAAATGCTGGAACATTTTCTGTTTTTGAAAGGCGACTAATATTTCACAAGAAGCTGTTAGCAATTTTCACTATTGGGCCATAAGGTAGCAGTATAGAACTACAAAAAAATTCATTATGTATCATATACAAATAAATTATCTGGCTTGGTTTATTAAAGGGGAACTATTTATACTGTCTAAAATTGGAACAATGCAGATTGCTAGATATTTTAATTGTATTTAATGGGATTTGGATTTTTTTTTCCTTTCAGGCTTATGAAGAGGCGTTTATTCACAGAATAAATCATAAACATATCCGGGCAAAATACTACTATGCTCGGATCCCAGCAATGGCATCATTTTTGCATAGGAGTGACAATCAGGCTAATGCAAATAAATTTTTAATAGCTACGCCTACTCCTACTGGTACAAAACCATAACTCTTAGGTGAAGTTAACTGAAGTTATAGAAGTTAACTGAATTATTGATTAATACAATTTCCTTGGTTTTAAAGAAATGTACTATTTCACCAATACCTTAATTGTATTACATATCAAAATAAATGTCTACAGATAAAATAATTTGATCTTGACCAGTCAGTATAACTACATTTCATGTTTTGCGATCTCATTATTTCAAAAGTGAAATGTTGTTGATGAGCTTTGCATATTCTAAATTTTATAGCAATGACTGTCTTTCTGTGTATTGCCTGTATGGCTTGGAACATTCTGTATGTAGTGTAATATTCCTGCTGGGGGAATTTAGCTAATTCATTGTCACCTTTTAATTTGGAAAATAATACTATAAACACTGTATTAAATCTATTTCTCTTGTCTTAACCATACAAGGCAGAAACCTCCTCAAACCCTAAATTCCTATAGAACAGAATTAATATGCCCTTCCAAATGTAGTTGCTTTGCCTTGCAGACATTTATGCAAAGGAATAACTTTACTTTTCATAGCTCATCTTGATGGTCATAGTAGAACTGCCAGCATGTAATTATTGTATCAAAGATATTGAAATTATTGTAAATCAGACTTACAATTTGAAATACACAATGCAGACTGTTTGGAACATGTTTATTTTCTGAGGAGCTTATGTTATTTAAAGTAGAAGTCAATTGTCTCTCAATTATTTTGTTATGTTTATGTTTGTTATAGTTACAGAGAAAAATATGATATGGCGTATATTCAGTAGAGCCCTACAGATAGTTGCAAAGTTTTGTTTGAATCTTCTATTCTAGACATGGTTTTGACCCAGGACAAAACCTTTTGCTCTGGCAAATAAAACTGTGTAGGAAAAAGCAGTAGCATTTACAAACTGAGATAAGTATATATTTGGCAGCAAACACCTGGAAACTGATTGGACTTCCTCAACAAAACATTCACTGCGGAACCCGTATCTGGCTGATCAGTGCATTCTAACATCAGTGGAGTCTTTCCATTGATTTTAGCATTAAATTGAGATTCTGGATTTTAGGTGAGTAATGAATTAATGGTAGAATTGCAGTACCTGAGCATTCTGATTGATTTGTGTGCTTTCCAGTATCTGAGCCTTGAGGCAGGAATAAAAGCTAAGATTCGGCTTCTTCCAGATTACTAAAAGGATTCTTTAAGAAAATTATGGGCTGAATGGCAAGAAGGAAAACATGAATCGCGTAGATAGTAATCTACGTCTTTATAAATTTGCTGCCTATCTTTTTATATGGCTTTTAAAAAATGTACTTTGCAACCCTAGAAGGATGATTTAAATAAACACTAAGGAAATAATTCAATCAAATGTGAAAAGCCTCTAGTCCGTTGATTTCAGTGCCATCTGGTATTGAAGAGTTTTTGGAATCATGGAATCATTTAGCTTGGAAAAGACCCTTGAGGTCATCAAGTCCAACTGTTAACCCAGCACTACCACTTCCACCGCTAAACCATGTCCCAAAGTGCAACATCTACATGTCTTTTAAATAACTCCAGGGATGGTGACTCCACCACTTCCCTACGAAGCCTGTTACAATGATTCTTCTTTGGTGAAGAAATTTTTCCTAATGTTTAATCTAAACATCCCCTGGCACAGCTTGAGGCCATTTCCTCTTGTTCTACTTCCTGTTACTTGGGAGAAGAGACCGACCGCCACCTATATTCAGTTCATTATTCCCAAGCACTAGTGTTTTGCCTGCTAGAGAATTGCCTGCACACATATTTTCTTTGGTTATGCATAAGTTTGGAATGTAGTTCCTTATAATGGTAGTGCTTCTTTAGTACCATGTCAGCTCCCTACCCTATTGCTCAAGGATCAAATTTGTTTGCAAAATGGATAGCACTTATTCTTGTCACCTATCTATAGATACTTCTTTTGGCTTATCTTGCACTGTAAATTATCCTTGATACAACAGTCATCCTTTTTAGCTTGATTTACAGTCCCAAATTTACCTTCATCCCACACAAATCTGGTATTCACGCTTCTTTTTATTCAAAATGCTTTACATCAGGAATGTAGAAGTCTGAAGTTGAGAGGATATTTTTATTTCTTTTAAAGAAAAGGATTCATAAGCAAAAAAAATTAAACCTCTTTCATCTTGGTCTTTTCTGTCAAATTATTTTTTTTGAGTCCCATATTTCAACTTTGACAGAATAAGAAATATATGTAGGATATGCAGTACGTATACAATTGTAAAAGGAAGAATGTGTAAATCCAGAGAAATGGATAAGAGCAGAATGTAAATACACTATATGTCAATATTATAGCTTCTTTTAACAAAATTACTTTAGTTAAATGGAAATACATAGTCATGGAGGAATTTTTTTCTTAATTGCAGTTTCATGATGATTTCACAGTAATCTGAGTTTCTGCATTTTGAATTCGTGTTGGATTTAAAACAATTTTTATGTGCAAGCAGTTTTAAACCTGGCTTCAGGATGACCTGCGGGTTTTCAAGGAAGAAGCCCTATGAAAAATGCAACACTAAACTGAGTGCTTTTGTGTGTACCGACAGATATCAATCAAAAGTGTTTTTAGGTTCCTGCTCACAGGTAAAAACCCACTGTGATCTCATCTCATTTTAATCAAATGAAAGAGAGGAGCTTTTTTGAAAAATCTCTTTGCAATAGGTATATTTTTTTCTTATAGTTTGGCAAAAAGTCTTTATTTTTAGGGCTGAAGAAAAAAAAAAGAAAAAGGAGAAAATATATGCAGATGCATTTATGAGCCAAATTTATGAGGGAGGCAAATTAAAATCCCACTCAATAGGTTCTTCTTGTTCCTTTTTTTCAAAGCTTTCTTCACTTCAGTTGTTCCCAAACTGTGGTTTGTGGAGGAATAATAAAAAAGGGAAATTCAGTTTGTCTTCAGTTAAAAGTTTGTTCATAAATAGTGTGGTAATCTGAGAGAAAACAATCTGGGTTTGTTTCAAAAAGTTGTAAGACTGTTTCTCTAAGGCAGAATAGGGAGAGAGTACCCACCACGTGTGCTCCACCTCAGCTGGGTGTGAGCTGATTACTGCATGCAAATACCCTCCAAAAGATTCAGTTCAAACCAAGGGATAATCTGTTTTTTTGAGATATTACCAGCTGGAAAGAGACAGGGACACTATTCTTTTCTTTCCTAATTCTCTCCCTTGTATTAGCTTCTCTATTTTTTTTCTAGTTTAAATCTTTAAATCAGCCATTCTACTTTAAATCAGCCATTTTGGATGTAAGAAGCCAGGAATCTCTTCCCTGACTTAAGGTTTTCATCCAAGGTGTCAGCACTTGAGTGTGAACTACGTAAAATAAGTTGCAAATGACTTGGTGTAAATGGTTTATCCCTATGAAAATGCTCTGTAATAATAGAGCTGAGCACTAATCACATATTGAAAAAGAATTGTTCAAAAATTTAGTAATGAATAATTTGCTCTTGTGGTGAGGTTCCTGTCAGGTTACAACACATATTTGTATAACTCTGTATATTTGTTGGTCTTGATTTCCACACATTCAGGTCAGATTGTTGAGGTTTTATTCTGGTGTGAAAGTCCTGGCAGTGTTGGGCATGTGTATAGACTGTATTAGTGGTGGAGGAGACCCACTAGAACCTACCCTTTGCTGGTTTATGTTAGAAGAACAGCAAAATCTGCTAGTTCCTTGCTCTGTTTCACAAAGCAAGGATCTCTGCCTTATGCAAGCTAAAGAATGAAAGGAATCACAATCAGACATGACGTGCACTTAGTGGAATAAAAGTGTAATAGTAATAAGCTATTTCTTTAAGCTGGCAACTGAAATGCAAATCTAGCAGGTTTTTAAAAATTTAAAGTTTTGCTCAAAATTCTGTGATTCCTTTGGCATTCTGTGGCAACTACAATGTCCACTCTCAATTTACATAATGCTGACCTTCAGTTCATCTTCATTTCTTATATGAAGGTTAATTGTAAGCACACAGGAAGAATTGTGGTCTATTGGCTTTGCGGGTAGGAGCTGCACAGAAAAACTGGCAAGAATATTCTGGAGAGTTAGTTATGTGAGAAACCAGATTTCTCATGTTCTACCATGGAAAAGTCACCCACTTCCAGAATTACAAAGTATTTTGTTTATGTTGACTGAGCTATTCCAACTCCCCTAAAATCTCCTTAGGGCATCCCAGTTCCACCCTGTCTCTGTGCTCGGGATTGCTGCCTCTGTGCACCCCCTTAAACAGACAGACAAACAGCAGCTTGGGAAAAGGGAGAGGAAAGATTTCTTGTATAGCTCTGAGGAGAAGAGGAAAAAGAGCAATTAAAGGGTTAACTTCAGCATTGCATAAAGTGAAGAAAAGGAACCTGTAGATGACTGGGTTTATTACTTCCCTCAAGATTATTTTTTTTATTTCAGAAATTTGTTTTCAGATTGAAGTGATGAACAAACTGCCTTATATTAGACAACGGCACTGTAACAGTGTGCTGTGAGTTCAGGCAGGCGCATTTAATTCACCAAGCTACGTGTGCTCAGATTCAGACGTTCATGTCTTCTGACATCCTTTTATGTCTTCTCTTACAATTGACATTGTGGTTCCTTATTTTTCCCTTATCGCAACTTGTTTTAACACAGCTGACTGTTTTTATTCCCCTCCCCCCCCCCGTATTATTCCTAACATGTGACTGTGAAGCGGCATCCGTGCCCTGCACCGACCACGTGTGGAGTGACTGCTGCTGCCTAATGCAGTCACAAGGTGCAGAAACAGCTCAGTGCTTGGCAGGAACAAAAAAAGTATGCTGGAGGAATTTGCTTCTCAGCAGGATGAAATTATCTATGACTATTTTGATCCCGCATGAGACTTGTGAAATACTGTAGTCATGTCAGGTTCTGAAGTGATTATAATTTGCTCCTGACTTTTGATATTTTTGATTTTTTGGAATAGCGTCGCTCCATGCCAAAGGCAGCTGAACAATTCCACGTTTCAGTGGATACACTCCAAAAGTACTATTTTCTCACTCTCTTCCTTCTTGCTGGAATCCGCAATAGATAGATGTACTGCAGATTTCAAACCTGTCAACACCCAAATGTGTGACACCAGCTCTCAATACATGTGAAAGAGCTAAGCTGAGGGACACGATAATATGCAGCAGGGGAAGAAGAGAGAAGTTCTGCAGGATACATTTTGTGCAGCGCAGAAAACTTTTCTGTAACTCCATTTTAAAACTGAGCAACTCTATTATCAGCCTGCAGTTATCGGGGAGTTAATAAACAGGAGGTCAGGAGTCTGAACTTCACGACTCTCCCTTGTACTACAATGTTAGAGCAATCTGTCTGTGCTTACACCGGGAGAGTTTAATGAGCCGCTTAAATCACAAAACTGAAAGTTATTAAAAATGCACATAACTTCTGACTTCAAACTAAGGAAGTCTGTGTTTTGGGAAATCCCCGCTGCCGTTACGGAGCGGAGTAACAGCCTGCAGCCCGGCTGACTCCGGATAGCTGCAACTCAACCGGAAAGCGCAGCCCTGGGTACGCTGGGACTTTCCTCTGCAGCTGGCCAGTTCCGTACCAACTTGCCCGGAGTCATGACGCAGCTCCTCTCCGCTGCTCCAGCCCCGCTGCTCTGCGCCCTCGCCCCCCTCCTCCTCCTCAAAACCGCTCTCTCGGTGGACCATGTACCGATGCTGCTTTGGTCAACTCAGAGGTAAGAAATCTGATGAAAGGTTTTCTCTACTTATGCTATTGCTCTGTGTGTGTGTGTGCGCAGAACATACTGTATGTCGCCAGTTGTGGTAAAAAAACTCTGGACAAATAAAATTACCCAATAAATAAAATTCCCTCTAGGCAATCGAAGAAATTAATTTTCCCATTTTTATTTATAACTTTAGTGTTCTAAGCCGGGCAGTAAGAACTAAATAAAGCCCATATTCTTCAAAACTGACGTAGATATCCTCTATTCATGCTGAGGCAACCTTGAACTCCACTGTTAGAGCTGTTGTGACTTAAAGGCACAACATAAGGCAGTCTCACAAAAAGGACCTGGCCAAAAACTGTGTAGGCAACCTTAATCCTTAAACCTTAAACCTAACTCCTGAATCCTGATTTTTCACTTTAATGTTCCTTTAGTGAAGGTTTTTTGATAGAATATGCTACTGTATGTATAGATATCAGAAACAACCGCAGCCTTGGCGGATGCAGAGAGACACGTGAAATTCAGGGGTTTGCATGTACTTATGAAACAAAACCGTGAACCTGTCTTGAAAGAGCCAGTTATAGACCTCTTTTTTTCCAACCAGGAATTTTACTCATGCAGGCTTTAAGGATTTTATATAATTACTTCAGATTTCCAGAAATGCAGCAGCTTGGGCAAGGCGGTAGCTTCCGGTGAGGCACCAGATGTGAGAAGTTGTGAGAGGGCTCTGGGCCGCTTATTCCCACGGCTGTCTCTGCAGGGCACGCACCGCGGTGCCCCAAAAATATAGTCAGCCGATGTCAGAGATGTCAGGGCAAAGTCCAGTTCTGAGTGGGGAGGTGACAACAGATCTGCTGTACTCTGTGTTTGCCCAAGGCGTGTTTTGGCCTGGGTAAATCACTTGACTCTCTCACTTCCTAATTCCTAAATCCTCCACACTCTTAACATGGTTTATCTAAATTGTAAACTCTCTCATGGAGAGTTCATCTCATACCCTCAGCAAACACAATGTGACACAGCCAGGTCAACAGGCCTGATCTTAGCTGGGTATTTATTCATTTCTCTAATACAAATAAACCATAACGCCAACATTATTCGGAATTCATCACAGTCCAGCAGGGTGACTTCATAACCGTATAATGCTTTTCTGTACCACACACAGCCTTAGTGCACAGCATAACCCTCACTTCTGCTGTTAGGATGAGTAGAAGGGGCTGCAGTGACGGGGACTCCTGTTGGGTCTCTTTGCTGGCGTGACCAAGCTGTGTGTGCCTGGAAAGGGGGAGTTTTGCTTCTGGACTCCTGTGGTCATCAGCTCTTGTCCAGTCTAGACTCATGGGATTTGATTCTTTTGTATTTCTATCGCTTGTTAATTCCCAGAGTGTTACTTGTGATTTACTCTTCCATAAACTGGGAAAGGAACAAAACCAATGACTTCTTGGGAGGTATTTATCCTTTCAGCTGGTTGTGCTGGAATCACTCTGCCTTTCATGAGGCTTTGAGCTGTCCTTCAACACATTTGAGACACTGTGAATTATCTTGCTAGGATGAGAATTAGACTAAATTCTGCCATCATTTATCCTAGTGTAAGTCTGTTGTCTTTAGGCAAGTTTATTAAAATTTAAATCAGAGAGCTAAATCTTGTTAATTTTTTTTTCTTTTTTTCAGTTGCTTCTTAATGTGGTTATTTTAAGACAGCAATAGGAGGATTCAGAATTTTATTGAACATCAGGAATTAGACTGATTCTGCTGTTCAGGAGATCTTTCTCCATGTATACTGCCACATAGAGAAGCATGCTGCATTTTTGGTTTTTCATATGTGATGCAGTAATGTTGAGGGCCACAGAAAACAGATGGTTTCTGTTGTGTTTCTTTCATACTTTTTCTGGACATTGCATCCTTTCCCCAACAGTAATTAATACCAGTTTTGATATATGTCTATCCATCTCTTAAGCATTTCCAGAAATGCTTTTTCTCTGGGAGCTACAACAATCTGCAATCTCTGATAATATTTGAATAGGTAATTTTGACCTTTTTTTTCTTTTTTTACCTGAAAGAAATAAACAGATATCTCAACATTAAAGCTTTTTTATATTCAAAATACTTACACAGGCATACGTATGAGTACTAAACCTCTGTATTTAAAAGCAAAGTAAATATTGGAAAAGTTTTGTCTTAGGATAAAAGTGATCTTAAGAGTCTAAGCAAAGATCAGTGCTTCCTTTGCCCTGTTTCCTAGTTTACATAACAACAGACCTGTTGTTAATATAAGCAAAATCTTATCAGTTAATCCAAGGTGGTCATAACAGCAAACTTTCCAGCAAGATGTAATTAGCAACTTGCTGTACTGCAGATGGATCAGGTTTATACAAATCTAGAGCAAGAAAAATCAGGGGAGTGGACTGATTAAACCAGTTTCATGCTTACAGAAAAAGAACATTTTCTGGGCTAATTGTTCCTCCTATCATGACCTTTGTAGTTTTGAAAGGTGAAGTTCTTGTGGGGCAGAAATTACTTGTGGTGAAAGTAATGAAGGAATAGAAAAGGAGATTTTATGTTCTTTTATAAAATAAAGAAACAGTGTCAGTAACTTTTGGTTTGCTAACTCTTTACTGCATGCTTCACATTTTGGTACTTTGCAGTGACGCAATGTCTGCAGTGTGTGATCTAAGGCTTATGGAGTCTAGAAACTACTATTAAGAGTTTTAGGAAGGTAACTAAAGTGCAGCAATTATCAATGGATTTCTACTCACTTTGTGGAAACTTGTTCCACCAGTTTAAAACTTCAGTGATGCACTGATTAACAGAAGCCAATATTGACGGATTTATTCCATCACCCTCTCCTAGTTTATCTGTGAGTATATCATATCTGATAGTTGAAGGGTAATATTTTACTCTTCTTTAGAACCAGCCAGTGTTTGTGAAGCCATATGTCAGAACAGCTATATTAGAAAAATGTAACACTTCAAGTTCTCTCTTTTATGCATTATTATCGTACTGTCATCATGCTATTGAAGATAATGTTAGATGTTAGATACAGACGAAACCTGCAGATGATGAACACATGCAGTGTGCAAAGCATAAAGGAAGTGCGATATAAATCCTTACAGGGACATTAGTAAATCAAATACCTCTTTCCTCTAGAAAGAAAAATGCAGATCTATACTTTGAGAAAAATAAGAATTTTCTCCCAACCACATTTTTCTCCGCTGAACTCGGGAAAAATATGAAATGGGAATAGCTCAGTAGGTCACAGTGTCCTGCTTTTCATAAACCAATACTAAGGCATCAGTGGACGTTCTCCATGCTTTGGCATGGAAAAATTAACCTTTATTTTAAATTAAACTTTAAACTAATATCTCCTGCTTGCTTTTCAAAGCAGTAGAGATGGAGAGGTTTGTCTTGCTTATGATTCGTAGAAGAAACTTGATTTAGCCATTTTGAACCAGTATTCAAAAGAATTCCTTTCCCTCCTAGCCTGAGGAAATAAATTCATTATAATTAGCTTTTGTGATTGCCCCCTCATGCGTTTGTTTTAGGAATGATTTTTGCCTACAGTTATTGAAAATATGTTATTACCTTCATTTATGCTACACTTAGATTGGGAAACAAATCTTGTTCTGACAAATCTTTTCAAGGCCAGGCTGGATGGGGCTTTGACCAACCTGGTCTAGTGGAAGGTGTCCCTGCCCATGGTGGGGGGGGTTGGAACAAGATGATCATTAAGATCCCTTCCATCTCTAACCATTCTATGCATCTATAATGCTAAATGCAGATTATAAGTGACTTTGAGAAGATATTAATGCCAAATTGCAGTATTTCTTAAAACTGCAAGGAATTTGCTGAAAAATCTACTGAAAGTAGAAATAAAAAGGATACAGTGGAAACGGAAAATTATTTTAGCTGCAACTTTATTGGATTTCTACAGAGATAATGAGTGCTAACATGCTTGAGTAGCTTTTTGATTTTTTTTCCTGTGATGATGAGTTTTCATTCTACTGCCACTACTAGCAAGGGTGACATGACCTTTGTAAGTAAAAATTGTATTTGAAGGTAATTTCCAAATATTTTAATTAGCTTGTTTTCTTCTGCTGTGCAGGAGAAAATATTATTTCTTATACAGTAATCATAAAGTAACTAAAAGAGGAAACTGACAAGAATAACTTGTAGGAAAGAGTTGAGAAGCCAGCTATGAAGCAAGAATGTAAGATCACAAGTCAGAGTGACAGAAGTCCTGTTGTCTTACTGTAGCCCTTCCGGGAGGTCCACATACAAGAAATCTTGAAATCCTTGCTTCCATCAAAAACAAGTGTGTGCTGAAATCCCAGTTTTACCTAGAAAGAACTCTGGTCAGAGAAAAATCCATATGCTTGAGCTTGTTCTCATGTCAGAGCAGTTAGGCACAAGAAAGAAGCAAAACACTTTCCTCTCTTTGTGTAGTGCATTTTCTGGCTATCGGAGGTAAGAGAGAGCAGTTGGGTTTTTATGTTTCCCTCTCTTCAGCCAGCAGGAAAGTGCACACATTAGCAGAGATGCTCGTATTATGAGCCCCCACGGCTGAGGACCCGGGACGCTTCTGCGGTGGGCAGGTTAAGTCAGATGTGCTTGGCATGCAGATGACTGCACAAGGCTGGGCATCTTTGGACATAAAGTTTCATGTGAGCAATCAATAGCAGCAATCAATACGTGTGTCAGCCTTCTGCCTGCTTCATCCTATGCCATCCCTCACTGATCCTTTGCTGCCTGCTTGAGGTGAAGAGTTCAAAGGGATGGAGCAGTTCATTGCATTCAGTGAAGCACACCTTCAGCTTAACCACAATGCAGTGGCAGTCACGTATCTCCATTTCACTCTGCAGTTCCCTGTAAAACAGCTAGGAAAACATACTGATATTTCCTGTCTAAACCATGGTGAGAATATTGTTGCACCCAGCTGGTAGAGGCAGCCCATTCAATGAGAGGTGTAGCTTTGCCAACTGCCATGCATATTGCTCAGCAGACAATGGAAAATAAGCAAAATAAATGTGCATATAATATGGTGAATATAAGTATTAGGCAAATGCTGCATTACAGTAGAATTATTAACTAGCTGATGTGGGTTTATTTTTCCAATGATGATGCTGTAGTTGCTGAAGTTGACTGCTTAAAAGCAAAAAAATCTCACAAAAGGTGCTTTTCAAGGTTAGATAGCTAACAAGAGCTGCTTGAAGGAACAGTGAATACCTTAGAAGCAAGTATGCTTTAAAACGGGATCATTAAATTTCTGAGGTTTGGAGTTCACAACAAAATACTTTGCCATTGTGCTTCTGCAAATAACTTAATTTTGTTTCATGTGCTTTCTGTTACCTTTTATTCTTAATTGCAAGTTCCAAAAGCTGGCCAAATCTTCATTTTTTTCCCTAATATTAGCATGAAAATTATTTTAGTTAGTTTTTTAAATAAATATCCATGGTATTTACTGAGATTTTTTTTCACACAAGCCATTTTTTAACAGCTCTTAATCTAATCTATCTTCTCTGCCTTTAATATCATTAGTATTTTAGTGTAGCCATGCAACGCATAAAGTCAGTATGAAAGTCAGTTCCCAAATAGTCATTCAGAATCTTGTGGAGATTTTGTGTTTTCAAATATCTTATTATTAAAGATTATACTTAAATATTTGAGATTGTGAGGTTTGGCTTTTCTGAAAAATTGAGGCATATCTGTTACAATTTCTAAAATGTTTTATAAATTAATATGGATTTCCAAACACAAATTGATAAAGAAATGAAGATGCTGAGCAAATCTCTGAAAATATCAAATGATACTTTTTACCAAATAGAAACAATTTCTTTCCTGCACAGCAGGATTCACTTCTAAAGCTTGAAAAGCACCAGACAGAAGATCTACTAGAATTTAATTTTTATATCTGCAATATGTTGTCCTGAAATAAACTTCCATATGTACTGTTCGTTCTAATACTTTCCCAAACCCCAAACTCTGATGGGAGAGAGGTGTTTAGGACTGTGGGACTGCTCTGCTTTAATCTCCGCCGTGGGTGCAGTGTGACACTTTCGATTCACCCTCAGCAATCTTTGTTGGAATTATTGGGAAGTCTTGACGTGAAAAATAGATTTTCCTTACCTGAGAAACAACATTGAAACCCCCCTACGTGTTCGTTACCCCTGTCCTGCCTCCAACTTAAGAGACTGCAAAATTGTTTACATTCATAAAAGCTTGCTGTGCAAGGGTCATTTTCAAATTGCTTTTGGGTTCGAAAACTTAATAAGCTTCTCGACTTCACCAAATTGCAATCATATAATAGCTGATGCTACAGCACATAGCAATTATCTTTATTTTATTCTTTGTAATTAGAACCGTTTAGAGGGCCTGGAATACCTGATTTCTCAGGCCTAAGCAACTGATGTGAGTTCAGGGAAGATGGGAGATTCAGCTTCGAGCTCTGGGATTTCTACAGAATGACAATATTACCTTAGTCAAGACATCTAGGACCAAAATTTTCATAATAAATTTGATCCCTGTTGACCCACATTGCACACTGTAAAAATCCCAATCAGGAGCTGAAAGAGTAATGCCACCTCTTGTTTTGCCCATGAGTGGTTTTGGTAAAACTAAATCGGTAAGTTTTTTCTCTGTCCAATCCTCACAATGACAGGTTAGCAAAAGAATCATGAGCTTTCCTTTGTGTCTCGAGCTGTTCTTTTCAGAAGAGCTCCTGCTTGTGGCTTTTCTGAGCTGCTTCTGCTGAGTGGTTCCTTCATCACAAAATCCTTAGGAGAGAACATATTGTTTACAATAATACTGAAAACCCACTTTTACTTAACAAAATGTTTATGAAAAATTACTGGTTTATGACAACTTGTGGTCTAGCCTGAGTTCTCCTCTCTGGCTACCAAGGGTGTCTGACAGGATTCCCTTGGAAATTCTCTCTGAAGATTTTCAAGATATTCTTCTTCATTCCACTTAGTAGCTATTTTTTGAAAGACGCAACTGTGCTGTTGTACACAAACAAGAAATTAGAGAGAGACAGTTATCTTGATTGGACCAATTTCATTCCTGCTGTAACACAGTTAACATGATATGGGCATAAATGGGCAAGTTCTTTTCCTCTTGAGTAGAAAGAAAGTAAACTGAACTGTAAACCCCATCTTGATCCAAGGATGATTATATCATTACCCACTGCTGCATATTTAAAGAAAGAAGTGGTGTCATCTTTGGCAGTAAATTTTACAGATAATATTTTTTTCTTTGTAGATCACAGTGGAATCCAGACACTGCTTTGCATGAAGGACATGTTGTCTCAGCACAGGAGCTGACTGAGCTCTTGCAACCTGCTTTTACCCAGAACTCCAGAAACCTTGTCTTGTTCCTGCAAGATACAGTATGTAACATTAACTCCTTTTCTCTCGCCGATGCCGAGTGCGACTCTCTACCTAAATGAGATGTCTTCTCACCAATCTACTCTCTTTGTCTTTCAGCTTAGCGTAGATGATTTCACGTACCTCAGTGAAGCCCACGGTAACAAGAATCCATTTCAAAATGTTCAGGCAAGCATTTCTTTTATTTCTTTATATACAGCATTGAATATTTAAAAGCATATAAAAAAGGTGTCAACAAACTAATTAGGAAAATGAAAGTGAATTGCAGCAGTTTTCCTATTTAAATTATTTATTGAGATTATTTCAGTTTAAGCAAATGAGTTAAAGGAAATCACCTGAGTTTGCAGAATTGTTTTGTAGCTATTTTATTTCTGAAGATCAAGTTTTCAGAATTCATGGTAACTCACAAAATTGTTCCTAAACCTGCTGCAAATTTGTATTGTAAAAAACCGTATAAACTTTGAGACTGACACACCAAAATTCTATTTTGAAGCCATAAGAAAAAAATAAGTTATAGGAATCAATTATTTATTCCAGATTTTCAGAACTGAACATCTATTTTATTTTCATAGAAATTGAAGCTCTTTGAACTCATGCAGGGAATTAACTTTTATATTTGAATGTAGTTAATATATGACTAGATACTGGATTGCTTTTAATTTTCATGATAAAAAGCCATGCTTCTTGAATAATTTGAAGTTAACTCCAGGCGCAGAATCTAAGACAGAGTCCTCCTGACCTGGTCAGCAACTTCAATTTATGTTGTCACTTAGGAGGCTCACAGATTATGTGCACGTTATACTTGCATGACAGTTTACTGAACTGTAATTAGACAAAGGAAGCATTGACATGTGGAAGTCATAAAGGCATTCCTGTAGTCAGAGCAGGATGAACGGAGCTGTTGGTAACATCACTGGTATCGGGGCACATGAGGAAGTGTAAATTCCCAAGCACCACACAGCAAGCTGTATATGTAATTAAATACAAAAATATTCACATATTACCTGTCTCTACATCTAAAAAAAATTGTACTGTCTAAAAACCTCTTTGTGTCTATTGACTATTGAAACTTGAAACTATTGATCTTCATCTCTTTGCCATGTAACAGCCTTTTAACATTGTTGCTGGAACAAAAGCAACTATTCAGAGTAAGTACATGGTTTTTTTGAGGAGCGAATGGGAGTGATAATCATTTGTAGCGTAAGGATCAGAGGTTGTGCCCACAGGCAGATGTACTGGTACTTATCTGGTTTGCCTTATCTTTTCTGGGTTTAAAATCTGTTCAAGGCTGAGTCTGGAGCAAATTTTGTTTTGCAAAGCTGGTTTGATTTTAGAGGCTGTGTGAAATGAACACATGACAGTGCAAGCTCCTAATGATGTGGTTGTCTTATTTAAGTAGGTCCTGCATGTTTAAAAGGAAATGTATTAAAGTATTTAAAATGTTCTTCTTTTGCCTTTTAAGCAGGACTGCATCAGCACTGTAGATAGAGCTTATAGCCAAAGGCTAGAGATGAATCCAGAGACTGATGGGTTTAGTACTCAGGTGGCATACTGAGTGGACCCATTAACTAAATCTCTGGTCCTCAAACCAGGACAATCTGGCACAGCAAAGATTTAAACCCAGGTTTTCAACAAGCTGAATTAATGTCAATAACAGTTTGTTTGCTTTCTGACCTTGCCTCTGTTCCCTTTCTGCCTTGGAGCTGTGAAACTTTTTGTGATTACAGCTTCTTTAAAACTGGAAAGTTTCTTTTGGCATATTGCTTACCTTAACTCCATCACTTCCTAGATTGGTTCTGTTGGACTTGGCAATCTTAATACTTTTCTAGCATAGTTTTGTGGGAGTGAGGTGTTGTAACTTGAGTGAAATAAAATGAAACATATAAATTAGATATTTCTTTTTCATTTAGGTGCCCATATTGAGAATTTTGCCAGTATCTCTTGCACAGACTTGTAGCTTTTAGGGCCAGAAAGGATCTTCATAAACATCCCATTCTGTCTTGAATGTAACAGAGGCTACAAAATTTGCTCAGTTGCTATTGCATCAATGGCACTCCACTTGAGCTACTTTGGGAAAGAAATTCATTCTTAATCATGCTATGAAAGACTCTGTCATAATATTTACAGAACACAGAATGAAGTGAAGGTCAGGTCTGAATTTTCTCCCTGGGGAAATTAGTATCTTTAATGTTACATAATCACAAATTTTTATACCTTTACACTCTATATTGCACAAATGATTCATTAAGTTATAATAGATGTCCCATGTCACTTGAGTATCCTCCTTTTGAATTTCAGAAATGCAAATTTATTAACAAACTTAAACTGGAGATCTTATTTATCATGTATACATGCATGTAGCAGCATGTGTACCACAAGAAGGAAGTGTTATTTATAAAAGAGTTATAGGCTTTTAAGCCACAGGGACATTTGCAGATATTAGGTTTGTTCAGCTACATTAAAGGCTGTTTTGAGCATTTGGGATCAATGGGTTTGTATGGAATAAATTCTATTTCCAGTTAACACAAAAGGAATCTTATGGGTAGATCATTTATCTTAAACATTAAAAAAGCTTTTTAATTAACTAATGAAATACAAAGATTAGCAGTTGGGGAACTTTTTTGTCAAGTAGTCACCTACCCTAAAAACTATTTTTCTTCAATATTAGTTTTGGCTTTCCCCAAAAAATGCTCCTTAGAACTGCAGTGTGTGGTAACACACTCTAATTAATGGCCAGTTGTGCAGCTGATTAATTATTGTAAGTCATTGCCATATGTGGTTCTGTATCCCATCATATCCTCACTCAGTGATCATAGACTGAGGAGTACTGTTTAGTCACATATGGTACAGAGGTCCTACTATAATTTTGATTGTCTTTGTTCCCTTTCTCTTTACTATTTTTAGTTCTATGATACTACTTTTGACAAGGGTCATGCAGAACTGCATAATAATCAAGATATAAGTTCATCATAGACTTATTTAGTAACATGATGATGCTTTGTTCTCTAGCCTTTCTGAAAAAGTTACTAATATTTGATTTTTCAATTCTGATCACTGATCACTGTCAGCCACTGAAATGACATTTTCAAAGAGCTCTTGTGCCTCTTAAGGTTTCCATTACTGAAGGGTAACACTCAGTTCTGAGCCTGTTATCTAGTATTGTGTACCTAAAATGTGTTGTTAATTTTTCTCACCCTGTACTCTGCTAAAATCAATTTACATTGAATCTCATCAGTTAATTTGTTGCCCAAGAGGTCGTAGCAGAAATTGCTTCTGCAATTTGTCAGCCCTTGCCTTTACTACTTGAATAATTCAGTGTAATCAGCACATTTCATTGGCTGAGTATTTATGCCTTTTTACCAGCTAATTTATGAAGATGTGAAACAGAACAGACCCTAGTGTAGGAACAGATACTCTTTTCTACCCCTTGCTTGCTATCTCTTTACCTACTCTTTACCTATCCTTTACTTACCTCTATGTGAAGCCTGCCTCTCTCACGCTGAAGCTGCTTCATTTCTTTAGGAGTCTTTGCTTCAAGGCTTTCCCAAGTACCTTTTGTGGATCCAAGAACAGTATCAGCTAGAGCTCCCTGGTGTACGTGCCTATTGACTCCTTCAGAGATTTTCAGCAGAATTGTGAGGTACAACTTCTTTTTGCAAGAGCCATGTCTGCCTTTTCCCAGTATATCCTTTCCTTGTTGTTATAGTCTATATTTTATTCTTTGGAATAGTTCCTCACCTTCTTGGACTTCAGGTTTTCTTCTCTATGGTTCCTTGGATCTGTCTGTAATCCTTGAAAGAGAATCTGGTGTCTTATTTGCTGCCGTACAGTACAGTGGTATGGAGGTTTGTTCAACAATGCTTTCAACAATGTAGCTGCAATGTATTTTATCAGATAAAATACATCAGTGTTCATTAAAATCAGAATGTATAGCATTATGTATACATTTGGGGAACACAGATACGGTGAAAAATTCTGTAAGATTAACAATAATTGCAGAGTTAAAATACAACAGTTATAATTTTTTGCAGTTCTCACTGAGTGTAGAAACAGATGTGCTTCCAAATCTGTTTGAGTATTTTTTTCTTTTTTATAGACATTCCATTGGCCAATGCTGTAGAAAATAAATACAATACAATAATATTTTAAATGACATATTCACAGATAAAGGATGAAGATTTAAAAGATCTCTTTTACATGGCAGAGCCCGCCAACTTTGGGTGTTGGTTCTCAGATATTTTCAGAGACAACACAGAGCTTTTTTCCCCCAAGTAACATTTTTATTATAGTACAATCTATCAGCTTTGATGCCAAACATAAACTAGTTTGGATGAATATGCCTACATGATCTTTTATAGATGGATGCATGAGTCTTTAACAAAGATTTTAACAATAGCTTTTAATGATAAACCTAAATTTACTCCATTCCAGCTTCAAAGCTTAAGTGTGATATCAATCCAGTTAATGTAACACTGAAACCAGAACTGGGCGAGTAAATCCAAGCACAGCTCTATCACAGTGCAGCTGCGTGGCTTCAGAATGGCTAAAAAGTGGTCAATCGTCCTGCACCTACCTTCAAAAAACCCTGATCAGTGATAGATGTAATCCAAGAGTGAAGTTTCTTGTAATATTTCACTCAGGAGAGATTCTTCAGGGGACACTAAGGAAGGTAAATGTACTCATCATCAGAGTAAGCCGCCCACAGACAGATTATAGTTTCTGGCATTTAATGTAGGAAGTTTTGCTATCAGTCCAACAGCTCCACAGGAGGTTTTCTTCCCTTTTCTCCTTTTTTTCCTTTTCCTTTTCCTTTTCCTTTTCCTTTTCCTTTTCCTTTTCCTTCAATTCCTTTTTTCATTTTCATTTTCCTTTTCTTTTTTTCCCTTTCCCTTTCCTAGCTACTGTGCAGTTGTACCATTCCTTGCAGAATGAAAAATCAGGTGTTTCTCAGTAGTCCTCTTCATTCTACACCCACTTTTGGACTTCTTACATTTTGAACAGGCATGGTAGTCAAAATCCTAGAATGTATAAAGCAACCCATGAGTATTGTAAAGACAAGTGTGCAGTGGCCAAATGTCAAGAAGGACAAACAAGAGGCATGGGATCAGAAGGCTGTTTGAGACTAATGAGTAGATATCCAGCTGTGTCTGCCCTTCAGATGGAAAACAGTTGAATACCAGTGGTTAGAAGCTGAGACAGATGGCAGTGCAGGATTGGTTAGGAGCAGAGGCACAATTCAGATATTACTCAGTAATGATGCATTTTATATCTTATTCTACAATAAATGAGTAATCTGCTTAATATATATCCTTGGAAGAAGTGGCTGTTGCCATTCTGGCTGCTGCTAGGGGGCAAGGAATTGAAATATTGAAATAAATTAATTGACTACTGCTCAGAATTTTAGCTCTAAATTTCTATATGCAAACAAACCAAAATGAAAAAAACAGCTTTCCAGTACCTAAAGGGGGTCTGCAATAAAGCTAGAGAGGGACATTTTTACAAGGTTGTCCAGGGAAATTGTGAATGCCCTGTTCCTAGAGGTGTTCAAGGCCAGGCTGGATGGGGCTTTGAACAACCTGCTCTAGTGGGAGGTGTCCCTCCCCATGGCAGGGGGGTTGGAAATCGATGATCTCTAAGGTCCCTTCCAACCCAAACCATTCTATGATTCTATGATTCCATGATTCTATGAAATGTATCATACTTTCCTTCCAGGCAGTGCTAAAAACACTACTCAAAGGCCCGTGAACAAGACCGGTGCTTTCTGCTTTATTTTAATTTCTGCAGTTATTTTTCTCTCAGTCTGGCAAATCAGACAATACTGCATAATATTCCCTTATGGGCATCTATAGAAATGTGAAAATAACTAGCCTTTGCCTAGGAAGGAAAACATGTGAGCAATTAGAAAGAACCAGAGCAGGTCAGAAAAGTAGTAGGCAGTCAGAGAACAGACAAAAAGGAAAAAGAGTAGGAGGAGAAAAGTGCTAGCAACACTACAGCATTTGCATCAGTTAGAGGGGGAGAGAGCGTCTATAACAACTTGAATATCTGAATGTTGGATCAAGTGACAGACTCAATCTAGATTTAAATGTAGAAAATGGGAAAGCAAAGTTAACAAGTTGTAATCTAGGACTCAATGGAAAAATATCTTCAAATAACCATGTTAAATTTGGGGTACATTTATTTTGATCATTCTCAAGTCTCCATCTTGCATTGTTTTCACTGAATATTTCAAGTTAATTTTATTATCAAGAAAAGCCTTTGGAAAGGACGTTTTTTGACTATGCAGGTTTTAAATTCATAGAGCAAGAATGGTTTTAAATGCATTTCACTTAAGTATTTTCATCAGAAACTCAGCTATGCAAATTACAAATAAACTGATAGGTAACTTGATGCTTGGTTATCTGAACCAGTTCAGCCTGATATTTATAATTTGTATTTTGAGTAGGAAGACAGAAAGTATATGACACGAAGTTTGTTTGTCTGTGTCTCGACGCTCTGTAGATCCTGAAATATGTATTTTTTTTAATTAGTAGGTACAAATTAGACACTTGTCTGCACTACAGGCTGTACCACCAGGATGTACTCAAAGGAAGGTTATTTATTATGCAAAGTGTGACTCTGTACTGAATAGTGCTGCTGGAAGTTGAGGTCTAACACTACATTCTTAGCTTGAGAACTTTTACGTTATCTGTCTCTCCTCTTCTACCACACCTGTGGAAAGGACAGTAAGAATTTGATGTCCCTGAATGCCTTAAGCTTGCCCCAAGAAGGTGCAGGAATAAGAGCAACACAAGCATGCCTTCCCTCCCCCTTTCCAGGAGCAGCCAGCATCAGGGGGGTGAGAACTCACGTAGTGTTTACCATGGCTGTTTCTCACCTTGAATACTAAATTAAGAATACATAAAAAGAAAAGCTTTGTGTTTAATTATTAAGCAAGTAAATAAACTGTTCATAAATTTATTACAGGAAATTCTTCAGTCTTCTCCTTCATCTTTAGTTTTGCCAGCTGTTGACTGCAAAGCTACGAGGCATCTTCTGAGCTTTCTTCAGGAGTCAGGAGACTGGAAGTTAACAAACATAACTAATCTCGATGTCTCTCAGCTGGAAGTGAATACGTCTAAACCAAACTTACTGGTGGTTCAGCTACAATCGCTTGTCAGGTAGGAGCTTGACACAAACCAAACTGACCCACATGTTTGCATGATTTTTAAAGCTTTTGAAAATGTTTCCTGTAAATTTAAAAACCAAAGTGGAAGCTTACAGAGTTAGCAAAGTTATTTTTCTTGCAAGGATGAATTCAGTGTTTATTTTAAAGTCCCCTAAAGAGCTTACCAGGTGTAATAGAGGAATTATGTTGAGAAAGTCAGTCAGGCATTCCTGCTTTGTCTGCCTCATTATATGAGAACAAAGGGACAACTATTAAAACTAGATGGCAACACACTTTTAGCAGAAAGGCTGAATTATTTTATGCAACACATGATTAACCTGCAGAATTAATTGCTAGAAGGCATTCCAGGGGTCAAAAAAACTGGCAGGATAAATATGCAAGCAAATAAACACACAGACAAACCTGAAGTTGTTATGATTAAAGAGAGTGGCTGTCATCACTCTAGAAGGAAGTGGAGGGCTCTAATTCTTCATGTTTCCAGGCCTATGACAACTGTGATCGTAGGGTTAGAAACAGACTGTTCCTTCAGGTGAATGTATATTTAGAAAATATAATGCATGGGTATATTGAGTCCCTCTGCTCATCTTCTCCTGCTCTTTCCTCTTCCTAGCCTGTTACTCGGGCATTTGTACATGTCACTATATGGGGTGTGTATCAGCGGGTCCAAGGAAGTGCAATTATAGCTGTCATGTCACTATATAGAAAAAGACAATACCCATTTTAAGGAGCTCATGTACAAATCTTAGACAAGGAGCCAACTCCAGATGAAAAGAAAACCATGCAGAACTTGTCAAAATAAGATCAGTTTTCAGACTTCTCTGCGGCTATGGAAGTTTGAGGGGTTTGAACAATCAGCTGAAGATGTGGTTCTTGTATTATTAATGGCTTTGCAGAAGAAAAAAGTCGTAAGGAGGAGATGAGAGAATGACGGAGGGACTGATGCTGACAGCAATCCTTTTACTAGGCAGTATATTTGTACATTTCTGATTCACATTGTTCTTGCTTAGAAAAGATTTTTAATTATTTTTCTCCCACTCTTTTTGTAGTGGTTTAAATGGGATTTCCCCCCTGGAAGCTATTGCTGAAAATGGTAAGCAATACGACCAAGACACAGCAAAGATTTCATCATTTAAGTCTGTGTTTTCACATGAGCAGATTGTATTCTCTAGTTCCTGGGTTTTGCTGTAATACTACTATTTAAAGGTTTTCTTTTCCCCCACCTATAAGCAGTCAATTATCGTAGTGTTGAAGTACTGAGTGTCTAATTCAAAATCTACTGAAATGGATGCAGCTCTGTGACCTGAAATGTAATGATAATTCACCTCTGCTTCAGGCAGAGGCCTTTCCTCATGTTCAGAGATCCTCCAAGTCCAGAGGATGAACCCTGCATCTCCGTGCAGCTCGGGTGGCTTCCTTGGATCTCACCTTGCACACCAGCAGCTGGAGGTGTCCGGCTCACCCAGCAGTTCGAAGGTCTTGATCTCAACAGAGGGTGTCTGAATGAACAGGAGATGTTTTTCTAATCTTTGTAAAACAATACTGATGCCCTTCCCAGCCTTTGATTTTAGACTCTTTTATTGGTTTGACAGGTATAAAAGACTACTTATTAAAATTGAATCTCTCCATATAATACTATAGCTAAAGTTTTCTTGACTAGCTTCTGGTTGAAAAAGAAGTGCCTTACACCAAAGAGGCACTGAGAGGCATCTACATTTTTGCAGGGCTTTTGCTTACTACTCTACATTAAAGATCAGGTTATAAAGTCTGCAGATCACTGTAGTAGTAGTTTCAGGGATATGTAGTGTTGTGTAGAGGGCTGATAATTATCCAGTGTCCTTAATGCCCATGACTGGTTTCTGCCCGAGAGCTAGGGTTGTAAAATTAGAAGCAGATTTGAAAATCAGGGGGAAATACATCAGTGGTGTGTCCTTTCTCTTTGTTTTTGCCCTAGCTGAAGTTGAGTGTGATTTTTATACTCAAATAAGCAGCTGAATTTCCATATCTGAACTGCAGAGGAGTTGTTCAGTTCTCTTTTCTTGTCCCCAGAGCATATTAGATAGAACAAGCCTTGGTTTAATGTTGGCCTTGGCTAAACATTAGCTTTTTTCTTTATGGAGCATTTCTTTAATCAACTGCACAAACTCAAGAACAAGCTTCCCAAACCCTGTGTCAGGCCACTTTGTTTTGAAACAGCAAAGTTAACAGGAGACCTGTGGATGATGGAGGAACAGGCTGTACCAACTTTCCAGTTAGTGTCAACTAGCTGTTACTGGGAAAAAGGTGCATGGATCAGGGAAGAGGGGTCATTCTGTATGGCCAAGTGCAACTTCTGCACTCGGTATTCTGCATCTCGGCTGCCCTCTAGACAAGTAGGAGTGTGGGCTGAATCCTCACCTTCTAGTTTATTTGTCAAAGCAGCTGCTCAATGCATAAAACCTGGAAATAACAACATCAGGAGGAAGTTTTAATTCAAATGAAAATTACTGAGCCACAGTTCCTTAAAATTATCCCACTGAAGGTCAGATGGGAGAGAGTTGGAAGAAAGTAATTCCAAAAGTAGCAGATAAGTGTCCCAAGCAGTCTTCCAGGTCATGCAATCTGGGTTCCAGCAGTCTAGGTACTGTTTGCAGCGCAGCCACAGCTGTTTGCCAAATATTGCTCTCAGGAGACTCTTCAAATTCAAGGTTGCAAGGGTCATGAGTTCTTGGTGTTTGTTACAAAGAGACTGCTGCTAGATCCTACCTGGATAAGCAACAAAAAATACTATTTGCCACATGACAAGAGAATTGTTAACTCTAAACATTTTTTTTTTTTGCAGTATCAACAGTAAACCCATAGAAAAGCACTGCAGACCTGTAGTAGGCTGCCTAGAAGTTCACAAAGCCTCTTCTGTTTGTCACAACTTCTTTCATTTCTGCTGTAGAGGGTTTTAAAATCTGATGTAATAAAATGTCAGAGAAATCTCTCCTGCTGTTTTACTCACTGCAGACAGGAAGCTCTGTAAGACAGAACAAATGGGCTCAGATTCTGCCCAAGGGAAATGTGAAATGAATCATTATGAATTTCATTATGAAATCCAAAATGGAATTCGGAATCCAAATCTGCTCAACTTTCAAGGGATTTGTACTTACTGTTTTCTTTAGACTTCTTTTCAGTATTTTTAACTTCTTTCTTTTTGGTAGTTTGACATTATTACCTGGTTTTCACCAGTTTTCCTAAACATTTTTCTGCTCAGGAGAAGTCCAGAGTTTGTCGTGTCAGTCTCAGCTGCTGGATCCAGCATATCTCAAAATCAAAGGCAAAGATTCCTCTGACTCCATCTGCATGAGATGAGACTCTTTAATTGCTGTTACGTTGTCCTGGTTTCAACCCGGATAGAGTTAATTTTCTTCCTAATAGTTGTTGTGTTTTGGATTTATTATGAGAATAATGTTGATAACACGTATTATTTTAGTTGTTGCTAAGTAATGCTTATATTAAGTCAAGAACTTTTTCAACTTCCCATAGAAGCCGAGAGGTATCAGAGACAGGACAGACTGGCCAAAGGAATATTCTGTAGCATAGTCATCAGGCTTAGTATATACATGGGGGATGCCTGGGGGGCAGGAATCTGAGATTGCTGCTTGGGATGGGCAATCAATCATTGGGTGGTGAGCAATTGTATTACATCACTCATTTTGTATATTCTTTTATTGGATATTCTTTTCTGTTGTTTCTCTCTTGTTCATCGTCTATACTCTTGCTTTCTTTTCACTTTTCCCCTTCCAGAACATTTCTGCTTAGTTCACTTCTTCCATTCCTTCCATCTGTGTGTAACATCACTCAAAGAAACTAAGGTAGATTAGAAAATAATAATAGCACTAATCCTACACTCCCTGTTGAAATTCAAGGGATGTATTTCTATGAGTTAGAAAGGTTTAATCCTTCCACCAGGACAGAGATGCTAATTGGAAGGTGTTGTTCTAGACAAGCTGTTTTACATTCATAGTGTTTCCTTCATCCATGCTAACTACAATGAAAAGAAAAAAAAAAAACAGACAAAACCCAAACAAACCCCAAAACTTCAGTAGAACCACTCTAAAATCACTCGAACATCAATATCACCATCTGGAGATGCATCTTGTTCCACTAAAGAGCAAGCCTGGGATGACTAATATTCCCATGATGGCATGTAATTTGGGTGCTTTAAAATAGGGTGGACAATCTGGGCCCTTTACTTGGAGAATTTGCAAATACTTCATAAGCAAGGTAGAGTTCTGATCACAGACAAAGATCTGTATCTGTTCTCATAACGGTGTTCACAGCAGCCTCTCTGAATGAAGGAATTGCCTCTCAAATCTAGTCCTAAAGGCAGGAGTTATAGATGTTGCTGGTAACTATAGTTACATGTAGCTCCTTACTGAAGTGAAATGCAAATAATGTGTTTTTTCAGAAAGCAATTGGTTTCTTTAACAAAAAAAAACAAACAAAGGCAATCTATGCATTTTCCTATGTATTATTTTTTTCTTCCACAAATTTTAGCTGAGGCAGCTGAGTATTTCTAGTGTGTTGCACTCTGTGCATATAAAATACAAACTCTACATTATGTAATGCCTTGGACCTCCACACCTGATATAATTCCACGAGTAGTATATAAGCAGTTGTTTTTCTGATGAAGTCTGTTTCTTATAGTAGATTTGTTTTACAAATAATTTTTTAGAAGGAAAATTTACAGAGCTGTGATTCTTGACTGATATGAGGAAATCAGTTTGGTTAAAACCTTACAGAAAAAGCAATGCTTGCATTTTTACAAAAGCTAAATGTTTTACTCAGCTAGGAGACCACAGTTACTGAAAATAGAAAAGGTTAAAAAGGATGGTAAGAATATAAGCCCCATTTCCAGCACATGAAAATGAAACACAATTTCTGCAAAGTATAACCTCGAAATCTGAGAAACCTGTATGTCCAGGCTACTAAATATCCATTCACCAGAGTGGTACAGGGATGAGAAGTGGGAAGGTACTGAAACAGTAAATGTGAGTCTGCTTGCTGATTTCTCTATCAGTCCTAATAACAACACTAATGGTTCTTGATTCATAACTACTATGCTCCTTATCATAAGCTGATCTTAATATTTCTGCATACAGCTTGAAAATATTTATCAGTAGATGTATTTGTCACAGTTTCAGAACTAAAGCAGAATCTTCTGTAGAGGCATCTTTGGACCTCTTTGAAAGGTCCTTGCTTCTTTACTTGATTTTTCCTTTCTTCTTCAGAAATATTCCACTGTATTTCTCCTTTGACCTCCACTGCAGTCAACAGCAAAATTTTCCATATTCTGTTGAGGGTGCAGAATAAGGCTTTAAATCCACGGGATGAAAATGGGATATTGCTGCCAATATGATGCATATCATGCCCCGAACTAAGCACTGCATTTTAAATATTGTTTCTCAGTGATTGGTTCTGTATACTTTGTAATTCATACAATAATACTGCTTCAGCTTTAATATTTATTTATTAACTGGTCATTTGATGAACAGTATATGCATCCTGCTTTCATTTCTTAGGTGATTTTTTCTGTTCTTGCTTTGAATTACCCAAAGTTCAACCTTTCAGGTTTCTACAGTATCTTTCTGTGAACTGTTGGTTTGTATCATCTCATTGAAATTGTGCATTTTTCAAGATGCTGAACATGTCTTATCCCATTTGTACCTATTGACGTATAAATTGTATGAGCATCTAAATTGCTTAAATAAACTAAATAATCTTAAACATCTAGCTCATTACTTCCCCAACTACTGTAGGATTTTAGCTTTCTCAGCTTAGAGTTTGTTAAATTATACATGTTTCTATTTATAGACAAAATAATTGGAAGACTGACCATGGATCTGCAGGAACGAGGGATTCATTTTTCTGTAATTTATACTGCAGTGAGACCTTCAAGGGTGAGTAATCTTCAGTGCCTAGAACTGTCAGATTTTTGGCATCTAAAGACTTAATGTTTACAGAGGAATGCTGTACGTGATTTTCAAGATTACACAAGCAGGCAATCTGTTTTATATGAGGTTTTGACCAGAACTGATTGCATGAATTTTCATGTGCGACAGCTATATCACATAACTATTGAAGTTTTATTGTTCTCAGAGACAATAAATCTGCCACTGTCTTTAGAACTTATTTTTAAGACCTGTAAATTTAGAATTTTTTTCCATTTAACTCTAATGGTTTTATAATAAGTTCAATGTGGAATCTTACTGAGCTTCCTAGTGTGGCTGGTCAGTAAAGATAGAATGTTGATAATTAGCTAAATGCTACTAATGTATCCATTTTAAAATTTAGTAGTTTCATACTTTTTGTCAATACTTAGTATTCACAACAGGAAGGTAAAGTTTTTACCCTTGCTGACAGTCAGAACATCATGACTGTCAGATCGCTTCATATTGTACCAGCAGTAAGTAGCAATGCAGAATAGCTATTTATACAGTTACCTGTTTTGTATGACATACAGGCTGTAATCAAGAAGTAATCATATTTTAATTTTAATGTGATTAAATGGAAGACAGTCATGCCTTGAGGAAAACAGAACACAGTTCTCAGTAAGAAGAGAGGTACATGAGGGAGGGGCTGTATCCTAAAAATCAACAACTCTGAAAGAAACGTACCCATGTGTTCCAGTGGTAACGTGTCTGAGCTCCTAATATGAAGCTTAGTTTAATCTGAATTTTAATTCAAACTCAAGATAATGTCATTTGAGAATACAGAGGATATAATTTCCTCTATTTAGGCAACAGGAAAGCCATTAGTGGGATTGTCTAGATCTAGTGTGAGCACTGCTGACAGGATCTTCAGAAGCTGGAGGGTTTTCAAGAGGGAACACTATGAAAAATTCATAACTATTCTTAACATGAGAACAAAACTTGGAAAACCTGTTTTAAATGGGTATGGAGTGAAGACCCTTTAGCTTATCCAAAAGAAGAGTAAGAGGCAATTTTACTGTAATTCATAAATGTTCTTTAAACCAAAAAGTGGATGAGCCCCCAAAAGGTTTTCTGTGTTCGATCAGAAATAATCTGGGATTTTGCAGGAAGATGGGATATTGAACTATCCAACAATATGATCAGAATAGTACCTTCAGACTCTAGAAAAAAGGCTAGTTCTACTGAGAAAAATAAGAACTGAGTTTTGAAGACCAGACTCAGAATACAAAGCAGCATGAGGAAGGAAGCTCACATTGATATTCTCTGTGCTGTATGTTTTTGTGGTAAAGGAGAGGACATGAGTCCAGGACTTTTGATCTGCCTCTTTTGTAAACTTTTTTAACAAAGATCCAAAAAAAAAAAAAAGCAGAGTATTTATTGTAGCTCTTTATTCTTTGAAATTAAAGGGACTTGGGCATCCTTAGCTGAAAATTGCATTTAGAACAACTAGAATGAAAAATATTTTTAATTAATGAAACAATTGGTGTCAAGAGAAGGAATTTTTTGAGCAATTTTTAAAGTTTGTTGAATTTTAAATCTACTCATATTTCAACAGGCTTTCTAAATTAAAGTGTCTTAGTTTGAGCAACTAGAACACTTAAAAAATTAAAGCAATGTATTTTAAGCTGTTCTGCATTTTTAAAAATTATGCAATTTAAACTTTTCTTAATTCTGTAAATTCAATGATGTATAAAACCATTTGAAATGTATTCCCCACCTATAACTTCAAGTTATTTCAGTACAATCAAGTTTATCAGCCTCTGTAATGGGCTAGAAAAAGCTAGGACAGTTCCTTCTGGTCAGGTAAATTAATTTTATGCAATGAAGCTCCCAAAAACTGGGGCTATGAGATACTTGTCTCCCAGTAGCTCTACTTCCTTGGTGTTGGGCAGTTAGTGGCTTTGTAGCATCATCTTAGTACATTTGTTCATTCTTCTATTCCCTGAAGCAGAGAAAAAGAAATGTGAGAAATGCATATATTGGAAAAGATTCCAGACTAGTGTCTGGAACTCACAGAAAATGAATTAATGAGACAGAAAGCTCTTCCATGACTGTCTCTTTTCTGATTTGATTAGAAAGAGATGTTTAGTTTAGTCAGTGCAGCCACAGTTCCCATTGGGCTACCCTAGTTATCAGCTAATTACCCCAATGCATGTCGGAGATTTATTCAGGCTGGTTCTTGTGTTCCAGTTCCAGCATTTGAAGCTGGAAACAAAATTAAGACCCTGAAACAGAAGCTGTTTGGTGACCTATATGAAATGGTTTCACAAACTAGTTGATGATTCCTGTAGAGAATGTCACATCATGTTACAAAGGAGCTGCCTTCCTCCAAGGCAACTTCCACGTCTAGCCACTCTTGCTCTACATTGCTTTGCTGTCAAGGTCTAGTTGAACTGGGTGGACATTGAAAGAGTGATTTGTATCATCTAATTGATGCTCTAATTCTGAGCAAGGGAAGTGCAAATATATACAACTGAAGTCATCTGCCAGGATTCCTTTTACAATCAAAGACTCTTTAGGGTATGATCCTACTAACCTGTTTTGTAGGTGACTGCTACAGGATGAGGTGAAACTCATCCTTGACAATCTCCTTTGTCTCTGACAACCATAAAGGCAGTTCTCATGCTTTGGTCAGCTCCTGACATACACATTTACTCAAACAACTCTCACTCCACATTTCTGATCTTCCTTTCCATTAAAAACCAGAAACTTATTGCAAGAATTGAGGAGTCTCCTGCCCTTTCTTTCCTTTGAAACTCATTTGATTGATAGCTTATTTTTCTTCAGGAGAATCAAACCCCTGTGCAGTCCTTGTTCCACTCTTGCATCAGGAGTTCTCATGAATTATATGAATTTTTGTGTTCTTGGCGACTATGATCGAAGTCATCCCTCTGCTTGTGCTCGCTGCTACTTAGTTTTTTGACTTGGGGTTGTAATGCATAATTTTACCCGTGGTGTTGTAATTGGAGAGGTTAAAAGGCTGCAATGTTTGAAATATATGCTGTATATGTATATATGAAATATATATATGAAATGTTTGAATATATGCTTTAAATCACACATCTCATCATGTTTCCCATCCTTCAAATCCTTGTGGTGTCCATGTAACATTTTTACCAGTTTGCTTCTGAAACTTCTGCAAGACAGTTTTATACTTGTTATCTCTTACCCGGTCAAATTGAATGCTGAGGAATCACATATTGCAAAAAGGAGATTTATGGCTACTTCCCAGCAGATATTCATTATGCTGACTCCACTTTTTACACATGCATTGTGAAGTGCTGTTTAAACCTTCTCTACTGCCTCCACACTTCCACAGAGCTTCAGCTACTGTGGGCTTTTGACTACTTCATTCTGCAAGCTATCTGCTATAGTTGGCATTTAAGTGTGTTGAGTCTGTGACCCTGCTCCAAGCCAAGCAATAGGAGTTATAGGAACTTCATTCAGCCATAGGTAACACGAGCATCTGCAATGCAAGTGGTTGCATTTGACTCTTAAAAATTGTGTCTCTTGAAGGTATCCTCAGGTGCTATTGATGTGCGCCCCAGCTGAAGAGTATGAAAAGTTTGTGGTTGCATTTTCTTTGATTCTGCCTTCTACCTAATACATTTTTTAAAATTATGCATTACATTTTGCAGTGCTGCATCTTCCATTTACGCCCAACTCCTCTCATTTTGTTGACTATTCGGTTCACCACTTAGAGAAGACTAAACTTTGCAACAGCCACCCCACTAACTTCACAGCTTCTGAATAATGGAATGCTTTTTACCATTTAATATACTCAAACATTATATAACGGGAGCTTTCTCATGAACAAATGCTAGAAAAATACTTATAATGCCATTTGAGGAGTTGGGGCTGTAGAGTTACTATCCTTATTCATCCTTGAATTGTCTTATTCACTTTTGTATTTTTCGCATTTGAAGGAGCAATCATAGTTTGACATCATAGTATAATAATACATCAGTGCCTCCAACCTGAGAGAAGAAACTGCAGGAATTCCTCGTCCTTTAGTCCTCTCCTCTCTCCACTTAAAGAATTCATTATAATAAAAAGTAAACTTTAACTTGTAGATGAAGAATATGCACTTAATTATTTCCTAGCTAACTCAGGTGTTGGTTTTTTACTTAATAGAGGTAGAGTCTCTTTAAATAATTACAAAAGAACTGCTTAAGACTGCTTGAAGCCAGTTAGTTGTCACTCTAGAATAAAAAAAATGAACAAACATTTAGCCAAATTAGCTTGGAAATTGAATGCTAAAGGTGTGAGAAATGCTCATTAGTAATTCTGAATGATTCATTCTATGTGCTAGTGGGGAATTCAGGGAAATAACTGAAAAATAGTGTTTTACATTTAACTCTAGACTTTGCATTAGGGCATTAAGATCCACTTACTTTAAACATTTTTGCAACTTTACCTTTCATTTTATATTTATATTTATATTTATAATTATATTTATATTTATATTTATATTTATATTTATATTTATTTATATTTATATTTATATATGCTTATTAACTTCACTGGGAAATGACGGCAGCACAGAACATTTTTTTTTTTTTTAATTTTCAGTTGCTAACTAACCTTTTAAGGCATAGATGAAGCCTATGCAGGTGTTCCATATACACCAAATTAGAAAGTTATATTTATTTTACATTTAAAACTAAAAACCAGGAAAACTGGCATGAAGATGGTGGAGAAAGCGAATCCTTCCTGGAGAGGGTGAAGGGAGGTGAATCTGGTCTTAGGGAAAAACCAGAAACTGGTAAAATGCAGGTATAAAAATTTCAGTGAATACTCTTAAAAATACAGCCATATATTGGCAGAGGCCATAAACGTAGTAATTCAGAATAAAATTAAGCTATAAGGCTAAAATAGGATAGAATAAATGGAATCTGTGATTGTAAACATATTGATATGGCATGTTAGTAGGCATGCTAAATACCTTCTGGAAGAAAAATGCCGCGATCAAGAATTTATCAGAGTTACAGAATAGATCTGTAAGGAACTGCTCTTGTATCTCAAAAGAAGTTTAGATTGAAGGAGACAGATCAATATGCTGGCAATTCTAGTGTCCTATTTTAAGAACAGAATCTTTGAAGACTGAGGTCCAACGTAACATCTGAGCAATATAACTTTAACCTAAAGACGGAAGTGACGCACATATCTGTGATTTGGTGAATTGCCTGGTAAGCTCCACTAATTATGTTAACTGGAAATGTTTGTAGATGGCATGCAAAGTCTTTAAACACAACATGTTAAAAGCTTGAACTTGATGTCAAAAAGCATTTTTGAAAGACTGCTTCTTTCTCCTCACCCTCTTCCCCACATAGAAACACCCCAAACTGTGTCATAATTAAACAACAGAGTGTCAGAGGTTACTAAGCTCTTAATATAAGCTATTAAAAGTAGTAAAGGCATGATTCTAAAATTCAAAGTCCTGTATGCATAAGGAAAATTAAAAGGAATATAAATTCTTGTAATTTTAGTGCAAGTTCTAATGGTAGACTTAAAGACATTCAGAGAAATAATGTGCAAATGACATAAATCTATTAGTAAAAACACATTAGACAGGAATTGTTTTGGAAAGCATTGGATCTAATAAAAAAGAGGAACTCAGAAGAACAAGTGACAACACAAAGCCAAATGGGTCTGTGTGTTGATTATCTCTGTGGTCGAACATAGACAAGTTCTCATTTCAAACACTTTTTCAGTAATCATTGAACCTCAAAAACTTTTGCCGTTACTGAGGTCATAGTGGAAGAGATTTCCAAATAAATCAATACAATGAATAGTATTGTATCAACAAGGTCAGATAATTTTCACCTAATTTTTAACTAAAATAAGATAAGAAACTGCCAAACTATCAATTGTCATGATTTCTAATGCACAACTTAAATTATAATTTATGTTTTATATATATATATATATATAAAAAATTCTAAACTTGTTCAACCTTAATCCCAGCAGAGCAGGAGGTAGCAAGTGTGACAGGGGGTTTGAAGAGAGGCTCCATGACTCTGGAGAAATACAACCAGGAAACCTACCTTCTGTACTGACAAAATTGGTCGAAACTAAAGCAGTAAATATGTAGATAAATGAAGAAAATATAATATGGATTATGTGTTCTCTGAGAGGTATAAAATACGTTGGTAAAAGTGATCCTTTCGCTACACTAAAAATGGTAAAAAAGTGAAATTATTTTGGTTCAGAAAAAAAAAATAAAGGTAGGAAACAAAGGATAAAAATTAAGAATCAATGTTTGCAGTGTGGAGTAATTACCAGCGGGATTCTGTGGGGTTTGATGTTGATGCCTGTGCTGTTCGACAGAGTCGTTGTTAGTATGGAAAGGAGGTGGAAATCTGAAGGTGCCAAAGTTTGCTGACGTACTGACAAGCTGGAGAAACCACTCCCAGTACTGCGTTACTGGGTGATAAAGTGACAGATGAAATCCAGCGTGAAGCAAAGTAGCCCACATAAGGAGAACCTTAAATATGCACATTTCACTGTGGTGAGTGGCTGCAGTTCCTCAGAAGGGGGATTACAGTGCAAGTGTGGGTAGATCTGTCGGGACACCCCAGCAGTCAGCAGTGGGATGAATAGTGAGCAGAGTGTTACCAATCATTTGGAAAGGAAGGGGAAAAACCAGCAAGCACCAATTAGTTCAATGGGCTCTTGGTGAGTGCAAGTCTGCCAGAGGAATAGCGCGTGTGATTCTGGCCGCCCCATCTCCAAAGGGAGACGCTAAAGCTACAAGGTTAAAATATTTTAGCCAGGAAAAGTGACAATTCAAGAGAGAAAGAATAAATAAAATAAATAAAACCACCAATGACACGGACGGGCTAAATAGGAAATAATTGCCCACTTTCTCTGACCAGTATTCATTGATTATCACCACTCATAGAACATAACGCAGGAAATTGGGAGCACCAAATTCCTCTAAAGAAACAAAGAAACTATTTCAATGTGACAAATATATATTGATTTCAGTGATTTTGTGAATTAATGGAAGAAAGATAGGAAGGAAGGATGGAAGGAAGGTCCTATTACAGTGTTCATTCGAATGCAACCTTCGGTTCTGAAGGTTTCTAACCCAGTTTACAGAAAACAAGGAGGGTATCCTGGGACAAGTATTGTTTGTGTTTACCCTTTCCTTATTTTTAGCTGCCAGTTACTATCAGTGGCACTGGCAGTGAGCTAGGTGGACCTTTGGTCTTGCACAGTTCAGCTGGTCTTGTGTCTTGGCAGTGGAAGGCTGGGGTATTGACATAGCATTTCTCTGGGACAGGAATGTGAAAGGTAATACATAACTTATTTAACTAAAGGCCATGAGCCAGGAGAGACAGCCAACAGACTATACACAGCTCCACTAAAGGAAGCTCACGGACTTTCCCCCTCATGCTCGCCTGTTGGATTTCTGTAGAATTGCCACTTTTGAAAATGAAAATAGTTGGCACATAAAAAAAGAGCTTGCTGCATTGTTCTGCTGGCAATCAAGAAATCTATAACAAAAAATCATCTACCTAAACCTGTAGTATTTCTTGTCTTCCTTCCCTTTGTAGGAAATCTAATGAATAAAGCTGGTAAAAGAACCAGCTGGTGTAACTGCAGGGATGCCCCGTGCACTGGCAAAAGCATTTATAATCTGCACCATTTGATTTCTATTGCAGCTTCTGTTGTCTGTGCTGAAGGAATAGCTGTTAAGAGGAACAAAGACACACTTTACCAATGCATGACATCAAAGTTTTCCAGTAATTAGTAAAATGCAGATCCCTGATCCTGGGAAGTGTATGTGATCTGACGGCAGAATAACAAACCCCTATATTTTAGCCCATCCAAACTGTAGCAAAGTTAAGACTAGTTAGAAAAAAACCCTGTATTATTTCATCTTAGTTTCAACTGGCATATTATATTCTATCTTTGTTTTAATTTTAGAAAAGAATTTTTTCACTTCATGTACTGTTTCAATTTTAGAAATTCAGTGTTTTGTGGTAGGAAGACATTTTGTTGCTCAGTTCTGGATCTCGTATATTTATGCATATAGTGGTTATGTTTTTCTCTGCTTTCTAACTCTTACCTGCCTATAATCACCTGAAGTATTAGACACTCTTGAAAGCCATCAGCTAGTGATCTTCTGTCATTTGAAACAGAAAAGAGGGGGCATCATTATTCATACATAGCCATTGTGCCTATGCAGTCATTAAACTCATAAGTATGGCATATCCTCTAAAATTAGGATAGAGGATGATAATTTTTTGTGCAATTTTCAAGCGTATTTATGACTTTAACAGAGAAATACATCCATACTTTAGTGATGGATAGTTCTATTGAAAAGTTCTCTCTAAAAGTTACTTTCATTAAACCCTACAGGCTTTTCCATAAAAATCTATGAATCTGGAATTGAATACAAGCCTCCATTCAGAGTTTGCACATTAGAGTTCGAGCAGACAAAGCTGAGGCCAGGGTGTTAACGAAATGTTGACAGACTGTTACCGCAGTGTTTGTGTATTGAAATACAGATCTTATTTCTTTCTGACAATGATATTACTCCATCCCTTGTAGCTGCCAACCTTAAATGGAATCAAATTTCAGTCACCTAATATATGGTATCTTTCTTTTTAGATAGTTGTCTAATTAGAATATTGACTGATTACAGAAACTTGTGGTGCTAATATCTTTTGAGCAAATACTGTTAGACCCCTCTGCAGTTGTCTGTGTTAGCATCAGGCAAACTACAGCAGACCCAGAGGCGATAGCGGGAGGGCTTTGGGACTCCTGGACTGGGGATGCTGTAAGAGAAGGAGATTTGCCCAGCATGAGGTTGACAAGTCTTTGTTTCTTCTGGGATCCAATCTAGTGTTGTGGCACTGTGCTGATCCATGTAGGCTTATCAACTCACTCAAGTCTCACATGGGGACCTCTGTTATTGTTATATGACATATATCCTTAATGTCACCGGTAAAAAAAAAAAGAAAAAAAAACCGCAAGAAACTCATCCTTTTCCTGCCAAAATACCACAAGCCTCTTATTTAATTTGTTGATGGAAGCATTGCTCTAAAAGCCATGCACAAATTGGTGCCTGACTTAAAATTTGATATTACATGGCATATTTTGTTCTTGTTCTGTCATTTTCATTTTACTAAAACCTCAGTGTTTGCAATTTTGTTGAAACATTGCAGCTCTTCTTCTCTGATGGGATTTCTTTTAGCCCAAATGATTGTGTGACTTCACAGATAGATATTTTATGAAGCATAAAAAGTACCATTCTAGTACTTGTGCACTAGTGTATGAAAGTTAAACTCCGAGTATTCTAACAGCTGATATCTCTTCCTCTGGAGCTTTCTGTCAGATCACTTGCAAAATCCTGCAGCAGAGTAAGGACAGTTTCTTGCTGTCTTGACAGTTTCTTACTGAGCAGAATTATTGCAAGGTGAATGTTGGATCCCACTTTGCCTCCTCGCTGTTGAAAACTCCTTCGTCTTCTGTATACATGATTCCCTTATGATACTACCAATATTTCTTGCTATTGATCCACAGTTTTTCTCAGTATCTGAACTGCCAGCAGAAGCAACTGATTGTGGTTGAACCAAATCCACAGCCACGCTTACCATTACCTGGCACTGAAGCTTGGCTATGGTGTAGGAGCAGAATAGGCATCAAGCTGCTAAAGCAATCTCACAAAAGTGATGGAAGGAAGTTGGTTTTTGCTTTCTAATGCCCCTCACCTTGTAAAGTTCAGTTTTCCAAAGCCTAATGTCAAAGCATCATGACTACCAGACAGAGGGGTGGCAGTTACACCTAGCTGCTGGCAAAGGTTGCATGCTTTGGTCTCATTTTGGTTTAGTTGATGGGCTAAAGACTGGTAGGAGATGAAGGAAATTATGAAATTGAGATTGATGACATTGACTGAGATTTGTTAACTAGAAGGATTAATCAGGCTTCAGTGGAAATATGTCTATTTTGAGACAAACTTGGAAGAGGAAATAAGTTTTAGGAAGAGAAAAGAAAGCAGAGTAATCTTCAAAAAAGCTTGGATGTTATTTCTAAGATTAGCTTTGTCTAGACTTTCTTATGTGGGTTTCATTTATATATATATATATATATATATGTACACCTTCTAACTTACATACAGTATTGTCAGGAAAATTAAGTGGCTGCTTAGTGCAAGAAACCAGAGTAGAAGGTAAGCATCTTTTTATTGATTTTCTGTGAAAAAAAAATACTTGTTTTAACTTCCCTGTCAAAGGGATCCAGTCTGCTAGAATTATCGGCCTTTGCATTTTAATTCAGCAAAACTAGGAAGACAGAGCCAAACTATCCTCACAAATTCCTGCAGTGCAAGTTCTGGCTTTCTCTGTTTTCTCCAGAAGAGTTGTCACACACAGATGGAGATGTTGAAAGCAAAGAATGGTGTTGTCACAGTGAACACAGTATTTTTACAGACAGAATCTGACCATCTGAAAAACACACTGGTATTTAGAATGTAATTTATTACAGACAGACCTGAGGAATTGTAAGAATGGCATTTAGCTTTTTGAAGTTACAAATTAATTTCCTTAAATTATCAATACAAATTTGAAATCTAACATGTAATGCTATCATCCTGTCCACATAATTTTCTTCAAGCTAGGATAAAAAAAAGGAGACAGGCTCCCTGGTTTTGCAGATTAGTCCTCAAAAGTGCTGCGGGATCAAAATACTCAGTGAAGGGAGGGTGACTTTTATGGATCTTCAGATTTTTAATTTCCCTGTGACTAAACTACATCTGGGACAAACAGTACCGCCAACTCTCCTGGCACTGTGAGTAACACATTTTGTCCTGTCTGCATTTTTCAATGAGGTAACCCACCAGAGGTAACCCATCTACCCTCAGTCCAACCCTCACTATATGGCTGTTTCTTCTTATTGCAGCAGAGGATCCTCATCCTTTTCCACATCTCCCATGGCAACTTGGGTTCCACATACGGACATAAGAAAGCAGGGAAAACAACCAGTTGGAGTGGGTATCCCCCTTAGCAGTCTAAAAATGATGCAAAATCTGTAGCTTCTTTTATCTTTATGGCAGAATTGCCTGAAACAGGGCCCAAAATATAATGTTAAACCTGGGGAGACTGGCATTAGTGAATACTCCTTGAATGATACATCTGGTAGCTCTTATTGCATTTTTTTTTCCCTGTTGCACATTAGATTGAAAAATCTGATTAGCTAAAAGGATGCAAATACATTTTAACAGTCTGGTAGATTGTTTTCATTGGAATAACTGCATTTGGGTTATTTGTCCTGAATGAAACTTAAGATGGAGAAGTAAGTGTAGCAGCTCCTTCCACTGCTACTTTAGCTTATATATAGTCTGTTTTACTTTCTAAAGACTTTTTGTATCCAATTCCTGCTCTTCCTTAAGTTAGCTAAAAAAGTTTGGTAAAAAAAAATCCATTAAATGTTGGAACAAGAAAATAACAAGAAATATCACCATTTTCTTCAGAAAATTAGGACTACTGTGGCATTTATGGATGTGCTTTTATGTCCCATACGGGCAAAAATTCCTTGCCCCATTTTAAGGCCTTTCAAGCAGAATGATTGTTGCAAGTACTGCATCACAGCACCTTCCTCTGCCCTGGGTTCTGCCACTTGCATGGTCCCTCAATCCTCTCTGCACCACATTCAGTTGCACAGAGTACTCACGTTCTCTGGAAATGACAGTTGAGAATTCTCTTATACAGCCCAGTGCTGCGAAAGGATAGCCTGTGAAGAAGCACATCTAGACATAAACATGGGATCTGACAATGCAGATTGCGTTTATGCAGGCCACTGAACTGAGCAGTATCATAAATGTTGCAGTTTTACTGTCCCTTTTAACAGAAGATCTTCACGTGCTTGGTCATGACTTGGGTTCTCTGCGCATGTCGTCATAGCACTATCAATTAATAAAGAGAACATTATCTCTTCAATGAGACTTAAATTTGACTTTAACATTTTTGTCCCAGCCTGTGAAAAACCCTGGGAGATGCAGAACACCAGGTAGGAGCTGAGTGCCACAGTCCCCAAGCCATTTGACTTACTGGTAGAAGAACACATGGTTGGACCTCTAGGGGGGAGCCATCAGATGGTAATGTGGGCCAGTAAACTTGGTCATATATCCTACAGAGCACTCAAATGATGGTAATCATTATTAATAAATGATTGCCATTCATATAATATACTTCATTTATGTGGATTCTTTCCCCTTTGCTTTGTCAGAATATTAATAAAGAAGAAAAAAAGAGGTGAAGGTTTCCTCTGGGCAAAATGTCATGCTACTGACACTTACTCTGATGTCTTGGTTAGGCTTACAGTTGCTTTACAAATATGTGAAATAGCATAGAATTCACTTCAGTAGTATAGCAAGCAGTGGCCTAATGTTTCCTACCAGCTGCTGAAGTGGAAAGGAAAAGGAGAACGTATAGTAAGGAAAGTAGAAAGTATAGTATGGAAAAGGAAACCATTTTCTGCAAGTTCGATTTCAGTTTTTTTGTGAGGAGTCCAATCCAGTTTCAGCAATCCAAACTTAATCCTGCTTTGAAAGCATTTTTCTTTGTGTGTGCTTTTAAGTATGGCCACTTTAAACTCCTTCTGTCAGTCCCCCAGATCTACATTCTCCATCAGGATCTACCTGTAGATGAAGACAGCAGGGAAAAGAATGTGATTTCTGAGAAGTTCTCCACTTCTGAGTATATTTCCACGCTACTCGTTATGTTTCTGTGTATGTGTGAATGCACATACATATGTGAGCAGTACAGGTATCCAAGCCCTTACTTTTGCCATGGTATTGTAATAGTTCAATTATGTATGGGTTTGGAATTAGATGATTTTAAAGTGAGTTTCTCTTTTTGCTTATAACTTAGAACAAATTTTCTATTTTGTGTTTCACTGAAGAGAAGTGCATTACCTACCCGCTTTCTTTTTCTGCACAGACTGCTGACTCTTCTCAGTTTAAAGCTTCTACTCAGAAAAAAATTCATTAATGTTGACAGGAAATATATCTGAGTGAAAAATGTAAGAGCTTGGCTCTCACAATCGAAGGAGCTTACTGCGGCTTATACATACATACAAAAATTGATTTTTCTAAACGAGGCTTATAAATTTTCCTGAATCTACACAATGCACATTTTTACCTGCTTTGTTTCCCTTGAAAGCTGTATTGTAGCTTTACCTTGTGCTGTTTGCACTGAAGAGAATTAGTCTGGAAGGAAAGAACAATTTTAGAAATTGTATTCTGGTTCTGATAACACCTGCAAGTGCAATTACTTGGGATTTGTTCAGTCTTTGGATCTGTACGTTTTACTGTATTATATGCAAGTTATAAAATTCCAGGTGATTTAGTATGAACAGAAATTTCAAATTTGAAAAACTACCTTGAAGTAGTGATAACCTACTACCCTGAATGAAATAGCTAAATGAGCAAGAAAAGTGTATTCAAATGAGCTTCTGGTAATTCCTGATAAGCTAAACATCTCCACTGGAAATGTTTGGGGGATTCTGAGTATAACTAGGTCACCCTACAAACATTCTTGGTGGAAAATGCAGTTTAAACATCCTCTGGGTTCACTTGCAGCAGGGCAGAAATTTTGCCTCGGTCAGTTTTCATGATAAAGAATGAAAGTCAAAATTAGTTTCAGGTAGGTAAGATCCTTTGCAACAGAGCACAAAAGACAGTAGTTGCTGCATCAAAGTTTGCATTTGAATTTGAACTGACTCAAAATTTTGTGCTGCTCCAAACCAGTGTTTTTTTTTTTTCAATACTGTGCTGTCGTGGTTTAACCCCAGCCAGCAACTAAGTCCCACGCAGCCACACTCCCCCACCGGTGGGATGGGGGAGAGAGTTAGAAGAGTGAAAGTGAGAAAACCCATGGGTTGAGATAAAGACAGTTTAATAGGTAAAGCAAAAGCTGCACAGACACACAAAGAAAAACAAGGAATCCATTCACTGCTTCCCATCAGCAGGCAGGTGTTCAGCCATCTTCAGGAAAGCAGGGCTCCATCATGTGTCCCCTAAGCCAGGGATTGTGTGTTCAAGTCCCGTCTGGGGTGGAGGACAAACACCATAATTCCTTCCTTCTTCCCCCAGCTTCATAAACTGAGCATGACACCATATGTCATGGAATATCCCTTTGGTCAGTTGAGGTCACCTCTCCCGGCTGCATCTCCTCCCAACTTTTTGCGCACACTCACACTGGCAGGGAAGTGTGAGAAGCAAAAAGACCTTAACACTGTGTAAGCACTGCTGAGCAATAATGAAAACATCTCTGTATTATCAGCACTGTTTTCAGCACAAATCCATAACATAGCCCCATAGTAGCTACTGTGAAGAAAATTAACTCTATCCCAGACAAAACCAGCACATATACCTAATTTCATGTCTTTGTAGGTGATGGACAGACAGTATCTCATGGTTCACATTTTGTACTGATAAGTTAATTCAAACAATGGGATTTGGAAAAAGCAGTAGGCAAAATATGTGTAGTTCACTTAGTAAGCAGGAAAATACAATGTAACAGGATTGGCGTCCTATATCTTTTGAAAACTAGGAATTTAAGCTTTGACTATTATGATAAAGAAGCTTTCCTAATTCTGCATCCTACTTAAGTCATGCTGAGGTCTAGATCTGTAAATGATTTAGGACAGAATCACACAGAATCACAGAATAATTGAGGTTGGAAGTGACCTCTGGAGGTCATTTAGTCCAACCTTCCTGTTCAGGCAATGCCACCTAGAGCCAGTTGCCCAGCACCAAATCCAGTTGAATTTTGAACATCCCCGAGGATGGAGACTCTGCAACTTCTTTGGGCAACTCGTGTCAGTCCTCAGTCACTCTCACAGTAGAAAAAGCGTTTCCTGATCTTCACATGGAATCTACTGTGTTTCAGCTTGTGTCCGTTGCCTCTGGTCCATTCTGGCTCCATCTTCTTTACAATCTCCCTTCTAAGAATTATATACATTCATGAGATCCCCCTCTTGAGCCTTCTCTTCTCCAGGCTAAAGAGTCTCAGCTCTCTCAGCTTTTCCACATAGGAGGGATGTTCCTGACCCTTCCTCATCCTTGTGGACCTTCATTGGACTCTCTGCAGTGTATCCATGTCTCTCCTGTACTAAGGAGACCACCGCTGCACCCAGCACTCCACGTATGGCCTCACCAGTGCTGAGTAGAGGGGAAGGATCACCCACCTTTGACCTGCTGGCAACACTTTGTCTAATGCAGGCCAGGATACCATTAGCCTCTTTTGTCACATTGCTGGCTCAAGTTCACTTTAGTGTTCACTGAGATCTCCAGGTCCTTTCCTTCAAAACTACATTCCAACTGAGTGGCTCCCACTGTTTATTGGTGTCTGGAGTTGTTCCTCCCCAGGTGCAGGACTTTGCATTTCCCCTTGCTGAACTTCATGAGGTCCCTGTCAGCCCTCCTGTGGACATCCCTCTGGATGGTAGCACAACCCCCTGGTTTATCAGAGGATGAATCTATAAGGAATTGAGTTTCCTCAATGAAACAGAGGAGAGGGCTTAAGATGCAAAGGAGAGTGCTATGAAATGCAAGATTCACCAAATCTAGGGCCAAAATTGAATTTATATTTTAAGGTAGCCTAGAGAGGGAGAAAAAAATCAAAACCCACAGAACATTACAAATCATAAAAATGTAAACAGTTCAGACTCTCAAAAGTAGAGATAATTGATAACTGCTTAACATTCTAGATTTTGATAGCTCAAAGCGCTGTTTTGCAACAGTATTGCACTGACAGATGAATGAAATAAGTGTAATCAAATACATTCTTTCTGCTTGCTATAGATGTGATTTTGTGAGCTTTACACTGCAAAGAACATCTTTGTTGTTATACCAAATTCAAATGCTTGCCTTTCAAATTTTTGACCTTTAGCAGTGAGATACAAACAGCCATTGCCTGCATTACAGATTTGTGGTACAGCGTCTTTCAGAAAAACGAATGTATTAGCAGGAGAGGTGGTGGTGATGCTGGCCATAGTAAGGCCATGATGCTACATCCATTAGAAAACATGGAGGAAAACTGAGCTCTTTGAGTGGGAAGGAAACTGAAATGGTAATTTCAGAAAAAGGCTTTGAAATGTGCTTCTGCTTGGCTGGCATGTCAACGCTGAGTGGCTTCTGATGTGCTGCAGCCAGACCCCAGGAAGCAGCAGGATCTGCCACTCTGCTGGGACTAGCCCACCCTCCACCCAGCACATGGCAGCCTCCTAGTGTCATTTTTTAAACAATATCTTGAGAAAAAAGATATAAAGTAAATTGAGAAAGTGCAAGCTCTTTTCTGCATTTGTGAAGTTTAATGCTATTAAGTGGTGTCTGGTTCTTACACTGCACTAACAGAAGTTGAGGTTTTTATGTAGTTTTTTGATTCCAGCAACTGATTTAATCATGTTATGACGAAATTTGGGAAAATTGCCATTTGCCATTTATGTAGGGTATATACAGAGAATGTACTGCGGTGCACAGTACAGTATGGAGGCAGAGACTAGGCTAAGGTACAACCTAAAAAGAGAAAGGGAGTGGACTCTTCCTGGCCTCCCTCCTTGAAACTATGGAAAGGCCTTCCCCTTCCCCTTGCTGTTACAATTAGAGCAAGAACTCCACAGAGAGGATGTGGTCATAGATCCATACTGTTAGAAATGAAAAGGAGCAACAAGCACCACAGGACCATTTTCTTGATGTGCACTCCTAAACATAGCAATAAAAAAGTCAAGAAGTGCAAGACTGAAAAAGAAGGCAGAACCATCTGTTGAACTGATATCTAAAAATCCTACGTCGAAACTAGTGTGAAATGTAGCCTGTTTCTGTGGTTCATTACCATTCATCATTTCAGCCAATGAAAATTTTATTTTCCCAGTATTTTTTATTTTTCTCATATGTTTGCTACCATTCAATTTATATTTGTTTGTCATTTCAAATATATAAAATGGTCCCAAATATTTTTTCTCATCTCTAGTCATTCTATTTCGGAACAGACAACAAAAGCCCAGAAACAACAACAAAACAAATGAATAATTTTGGATGTAAGGTCTGTTTGCTTTGAAAAAGATCTGTATGTTTGTGCATCAAAATGTTGCCAGATCATCTGTCTTTCTCCTTTCCAAGAGAGATGATTCTGAACTGGGAAGCTTGCAAAACAGATCAAAGGGAAGAATTTTGTCCTGGCTACTTCTGTTGCAGGTTCAGTTGGAAATTACAGTGTTCAATTCTGGTCTAGGACAATGTAAGTGGCACCCTTTCTTTTCTGTATCCTATTTAATCGGGTCTTGTGATTTTTCACTGTATACCTGAGATCAAAAATGTCATTGATAAATCCAGAGGAATAAGGCAGTGACTCACACATCTCATGGTTCAGATTAGGTGAAGGTGAATGGGACATTAATCAACAGAATAAAATATACCTTAAGGATTGACAACACTGTCACTATGGTTTGCTCCTAAATAGTCTAATTTGATTTACAAGAATTCAATGTAAATGTAATCCTTTTCTCAAGGAAGTACCTTGTCATTTATAGTTTAGAATGAAATATATGGCCCAGTGAGGATGATTTTAATTCAGTAAGCTCATGTTTGTGCAGCAACAAAAGAACAAGAAAACGTTCCTGAAACAGAGAGGAGGGGATGGACGGGGGAAGCTCTCCCTTTCCCACTGCAGGTCAGCTGGAAGGAGCGACTGCTGTCTTCAGGTCTCCAGTGGGTCCTCTGTGGGGTGTTTCAGAGGTCCTCCTTCCAGCCTCAAGACTAAATTTTCTTGAGTCTCTGTGTTACTCGCAGGTAACTTAGAGAAGTGCATCTCCAGGCTGAAGGGGTGGACAACAGGCCAGTGCAGCCAGAGCCCACTGCAGTCCTGAGCACAAAAAATGCTGCCTGTATTTTCAGCCACAAGTCTGAACGAAACGAAGCCCACTTTTAGAAACGTTTTTGGCAAGCTGCGTTGCCTCCCATCTTCAGCATGGGTAAACCTTTTAAAAAAGCTTTAATTATGGGAAACTAGTGGATTTCTTAGTCCCTGACAACCCTTCTTCGCAGGCAAATGCTCTTTCCATTCATACACTTTTTCAGAGATAAAAGGGAGTCTTTACCTGAGAGCCTCACGACAAAGTACTGGCAGCACTGCAAGAAAAATAAACCCGCAGTCTCATGATTATATTCTAATATCTTTCTTTTTATTTTAAGATACTTAAACCTAATCCCCCAAGTTAGCCCAATCACAGTCTCCAATGTAGCATTGTTTTCAGCTATTAGCAGGTGGTTTTTAAAGCCCTCCTTAGATGGTTTTATATACGCAGGGCCCACATAGTGAAGTCAATTGTTAGACAGGATATAATTTAGACTTCAGCTCTTCCTCTCAGTTTGAAATAAAATACATTTCAGGAGAGCCTAAGGGAAGATTAAAAGTTTTATATCGAAAGTTGAATATTTTCTTTTGTTGTACACTCTTCTTTTAAAGAAAATGGTATTCATTTAAAATAATGCATGTTCTTATGTATTTGAAAAGGCACTACTCTGAATTTAAAAGAAATTCATAAAGTATGCATGTACGGAAGAGGAAGATTGTAATCTTCATTTGAGCACTTAGTCTAAGTTTTTTAACTCAGCCCATTCTGCTTTGTTCATAGAACAAGGTATCTGCAAAGACACGTTGTAAATAACAGATGGCCCATAGCGTTTAGAGAGCAGCAGTTAAGGTGACAAAATCTTTTGGGGCTCCTCTCCACAGACAGGTTATAAAGCAATATTATAGCCTCTGTTCCAGACTGGAAAATGGTCTTTGCCTGTCTTTAAACCTGTTAAAAATGGTTCCAGGCAATAGCTCCACATAATTATAGTTCTGGTAACCCCTGTGATGCCTCTCATTTCTTGTATCCAAAAGTTATCCAAGGGTAGAGGCCATGTGCAGAATACAAAGTTGTAAAAATGACATGGGTCTTAAAAATAGATGGAATAGCCCAGATATGAACAGAGTAAGAAGTGAAGAGTAAGATATGAACAACAAGATTAAGTTATTGTCTGATAAGGTCAGCTAGCTTTTGCCATTGATATCAATGGGACTGTTTTACTGTGCGCTGAGCACATTTGTGAAAAAGCATTACCTATTAAAGGGAATTCCTGGAAGCCTCCTAAAAAAAATGTATATATGCGGTGAAGTCCCTTGTAGGAGTTCATTTATCAGACAAATAAGCATAGATCTTCTTTTTCCAGAAGCCATCAGAAGAGTCTAAATATAACACTGCTGTAGTTAAGTAGCTTGCTTTCTATGCCTATTAAGAGTGCAAAAACTGTTATTGCGACTAAGGAGAGGTGGTCACTGAACTGGCAAGTTGAAGTTTTCTTGTGATTTTATTGAAAAAAAAGTTAATTTCTTTCAGTATATTCTACTAAAAAAAATAATACATTGTTCCACCTGCTCACACTAATGTACACTCCTGTCTTAAGGCATCATTAACAACATGGTTTTATGTTCATTTGCCTAATAATGTCAGTGAGGCTTGTTTTCACATGTGGACTCCTAACCATGGGAACCTACCTTCACACCGTTTCATTTGCCTCCATACTGCCAATTAAATGGACAAACAATAATAAATATTGAGATTGACTGAGGATTTAAGAAGTTGGATGCTCATGGTACAGAATGGTGAAGGTGTGTGTTCAGCTGATGTTATCTCTTGCAAAGGACATGAGTTGTTAATGTGCTGTTATTACAGATTTCAAGAAGAACTGATGTGATGTGGGAATTAAGGCGACAATTAATGGCCACTGAGGAAGAAGAGAGTTTACTGTATCCTCCTCTGAATGTGACCACTGGAAATGATACGTGCATCCTTTTTTATGCTAGTAATTTCAGCCTGAAAGCCAACAATTCAGTTTTTATAGATTTGACAAATGCAACATTTGTAACATGGAATGCAGATACTTCTTCCTCTGAGTGCTCGAGCATCAATACAACGTGAGTAGCACAAGAAATTTCATATTATAATACCTATGATTCTGAAAGCTAATCTGAAATGGTGCAACGTAAAGCTAATACTCTTTTAATTTACTCCTTCTAAAGCATAAAAAAATAATAATACTAAATTAGATATTCTTAGCAGAAAAAGATTGAGTCAGGGCCTCAGAAATGGTTCAGATGTAGCCTCTAATTTTCAAATTTGTTTTCCTCTTACATTCCTTACTTCCATGCTTGCTTATATTTGGTCCAAGTAAGTTTTCCTGTGCCCAATCTTACAATCACATAAATCTCCACTGACATTAATGAGATCATAATTTCATTGTAAAATTCCCTTGAAGGAGAATATTGCCAGTTACTAGGTAGTAATTCAGCTGGAAGTACATTAATGAAACATGATCTCTGTTTTCCTTTACTTTGAAGCACCTGCTCTTGGGTAAAGAAAATTAGAGAAATATGTTGTCATATTTTTTTGTGTACTGAACCTTTGCTTTATGACTTTTGTAATTGCCTATTGAATTAGAATATTCCCTCCGATTGAAATATCACAGTGATCTAATTAAAGCTGACTACTCTAACATTAAAAATCTGTTTCTTGTTCTCAGACTGTCATTAAAATACGCAAACCCAGTGAATGGGATCAGCAGCCTAGAGATAAGGTAACTTATGATTTATTCTTCAATAGATCTTTGTGATGTACAAAGCCTGTTTGTAAATTAGAACTAAAAGTAGAGGAGGAGTTAAGTGAAAATGTTTTCAAAATTATGGCTTGGTTTCTGTTCTGAGGAGTTACGAAACAGGAGAACAATAATACAGTCTTTATATAGAGAATATATTAATATGCTCAGGTAAAGTTTTGTAAAAGTGGTATAGGCAAATAACTATACTGTAAAGTAATGGTGTATGAAACATCCCATTTTGCTAATAGGAGCAGACCACAATCTCGTCTCAGGGGAATCTAACTGTGATTTATAACAGTTCTAGGGGCTGAAGTCTACTTGCATGGCCAGGGCTGCGTTTAGTACTAATGTGGACTACTGGTGTAGTCTGTCAGAGCTAGCTTGTGACTAATGAGCGGTGCAAAACCCCATAATTTTTCTCCTGCATGAATGATGACAAGACCATGTTTCTCCTGCAGTTAGAAAAAGGAAGAAAATTTAGGGAAAAGGAAGACTTGGGATGAAAAGTCAAAGGGAGAACTTGATGCTGTTGCTGTCACTAGCGGATTCTGAGCATGGGGAAAGCATCTGCTACTGTTTGAGGGCTGCCATACAGCTGCTGATCCACAAACCTCAGTTCATTCTTCAGCAGCAGGAATAGCAGTTAAAAATATTTTCTTAACCTCTGGCTAGGATAATGTGACCTGCTTTTTTCATTTAGGTACCTCAGTTAATTGCTTAACTTTATTTGGGAAAGACTTGGGCCCGGCAACTTGCACTGAATTAAATTTGTGTATGTCAGGGGATGAACTGGATGCTTGCTTGGGCAGCAGGAGGAAGAACGGCTTTTGCCATTGAAAAACCTTTTGACATCTTGAATAAGGGAAATTGAAATCCAAGGAAACCAAAGAGAGGCAGTTTAAAGTAATAATGAGGAAGAGAATCAGAGCTTGGACAACATTTTGGTAGGAGACTAAAAGAGGCACGTGGCACCAAGGTGATAAGCACGAATGAGAAAACACCATTATTTACAATGTGATAGAAGGACATTCAACATTTAGGTAAGAGGACCTCCAGAAGGACTTGTGTTGAACACAGTGATATATTTGGAGTTCAGTCCTGTATTTTGCCGCTTTATTGAATGATTACACTCTGGTTCCTGCCCTTCCCCGGTGACTCTGGAGACCCAAGGCACAAAGGCAGGAGCCATCTCATCCTGCTTCAGTGCCCCACTCCTAAGGGAGGGGCATGCAGCTTTTATCAAAAGTAATAAGTGTCCCTGGGTATAACAGGGGGAAGAAAAGGAGGGGAAAAATAACAAGCTGGTATCATAAAACTGCCAGCATTGAAAATCGAAGTATAGTCTCAATGATTCAGCTGAAAAAAAATATCTCATTTGGCCAAGAGGTGGCTCGGCGATTTTCTACCCTGGCTGGTCAATGTTCACCGTCGTGTGCATAAATACAAATGTTCCTGGGAAACACCACAATGAAACAATATGCTTGGTGGTGATAAAGATGGAGAAGTTTTTGTTGTTGTGGTAATACTTGGCATGTGATGTGGATTTCGCAGCTGAGAGTCAACAGCCAATTTTATGGATTTTTGAGCCCTTAGGACATTGTGAGGACCTTGACAGGGGAATTTGAACATCCGTTTCCTCCTCCCCTTCCCTTCTGCTATTAAGAAAGGGAGCAATAGATCAAAGATGAATTGAGAGAAGTAAAAATGAGAGCTGAGAGAAATCTTGTGGCATTAAATTTTGGGGAAAGGTATTTGTAAACCCAATAGTTACTTCCAAATATCACTGTAAAATAACGGTCCCTCTACAGTTCCCTGAAATCATGGACCACATACTGCTTCTTGTCCTGTGTTGAGTCCAAGTTCACTGGGCTGGGACCTTCTTTTATGTTATATTTGCACAGAACCTGCTGTGGCGATCCCCATCCCTGAAGGAGATGGGAAGAAAAGGAGACCCTGTGCTTTCACTTCATGGAGACTCCATCTTTTCCTTTTTATTTTCCTGAGTATTGGGGCATTAGGTAGTACTGTCAGAGGAGGGCTGACCCCAGCTCACACAAAAAGCTACTAAAAGTAAAGAATTTTTAACTAATTTTTTTACTAAAAGTAAAGAATTTCGGGTGCTGTGAGTGAGGGCAGAATGAAATTTTACATAAGCATCTTAAAATTGCCAGTTACCCATATAACTTAATAGGAAGATCCTAGCAAATCCATATCTGTTGTTTTCTGGGGTTTGTAAATGCTATCAGACCAACGGTAAATTATAGAGAAAGGAATGAGCTGACTTACTGGGACTGCCAACTGAAGGTCCGTTCTCCTTTTGTGAAGTTCTCGCTGCTGTTGAAGGTTTTCCAAGAGGAAGCTGCATTTTTCCCAGCACGTTATTGTGGTGATCATTCCCCAGTGCTGACAGCATCCTCGGTACTTTCTCATTATTTAGTAGATGTGCGAGAGCCCAGTCTGTCTCCCATTAAAATCAATAACTATCTTCCTTAATTAATGGTTAATTTACGATCAGTCTCTTAACATCACTATCAATTAGATGTCGTGTGACTACACTCCATTGTTCCTTTGAATTCTTGGAGGTGAGTTGGGTCCACATAGGCTGGAGCCAGAGACCAGGGGTCTTGGTGGCATCTACAGATGGTCACAACTCTCCAAAATGCTGCTTGGAGGAATGGGACGCTCTCTCAAAACAATGGACACAGCACAGCTGGTTTAATTGCCCTGTTCCAACAGACAAACAACTTGAACTTTACTGAGAGGGTGGTCAGGCAGTGGAACAGCCTGCCCAGGGAGGTGGTGGAGTCACCATACCTGGAAGTATTTAAGAAGCGTGTAGATGTGGCAATTCAGGGCATGCTCGAGTGGCCAAGATTGGGGGGTCTTTTGTGTGTGTGTGTGTGTGTATGGTTGGACTCAGAGGTCCTTTCCAACCATGAAGATTTTGTGATACCATGATTCTGTATTGGAGTGCATAGCGACACTGGCAATCATCATCAGAGATCATGATAGGTAGGAAAAAAACAAACAAGCTTTGTTATTTAACATCTCTCCTCCCCCCTCCAAGCACCTAGAGCTTTGTGAAAGAATATAATGTACAGATAAGAATGCTGTTAGTATAGTATTTTTACTGTTTGACTACTGTAGTTAGCTTTGTATAGGATACTTGAGACTTGTTCTTGGTGATGGAGTCAGGCATTTCTTGGTTTCAACACTTTAAATTATGAAAGGGACGTGCATTTCCCTGAACACAATTGGGAATTAAGGAAACATTTTCCTTGTGTCCCATTCCAAAAATGCTAATCTCAAACCAAGATTCTGCCCAAGTTGTGTCGTTACTTTTACTCCAAGTCACAAAATATTGCTCTCTCTCATGCTTCCCTTGTGTTTCTTTGTCTTCTTTCTGCTGCCCCTGTCTCACTCTCATTCAGACAGACCCACCAAACCAGTACCCTGGATTCTCATTCTGTGTCTTTGCTCATACTGGTACTCTCCTTTGCTTATTAGCTGCTCTCCTGCAATCTCTTTCTGTATGAATTAATAGGGTTGCTTCCTACATTTGTCTTGAATATGGCCATCCTCAGCATAACATCATGCTTTCTAGTAAAATTACGGTTCCAAGAAAATAACATGAGTCATAAAGCACTTGAAAATCCTGTGGAGCATGACTCTGTGCTACAAAACTAGCTACCAAGTTAATTGATAGATCTAAGAGAGGTTGTTTTCTTTAAAGTAGTTAACAGGTTTTGTTCAACTATACAACAGCAAATTGTAAACCTTAGGATGCTTCTATAGAAAAAAATACTTTGGCAGTTAAAACATTTATTTTAGATTTTGATTGCTGCAGCAGGCGTAAGATGATCAAATGTGATGTTAGTGCATGAATATTGACTTAATGAGGATTATTCAGATTTACTCTTAGTCATCTGCTTGTTAAAATCTTATAATTTTAATTAATTATTGGGAGAAAACTTTAATGTGATTATGAATCTGAGGTGCATCTGAAGAGAAGAAATTTGAGGCAACTCTGCAGTCAGACTGACTGTAAATTAAAGGAGACTGTCAGTACAAAAGGTGAATGGTTCATGTTTTCTCCCTTATTCTGGAATATTTTTTTACATCCTTTAAGTCTGTTGTAGTAAAGGCAGAAATACTCACAAAGTTTCTCTTGACCTGTACTTCTGCTTGAATATGTTATAACTAGATATCAAAATGCATAAACAGCCCCTGAAGCTGGGATAAGAAACTCAGGCTCCACAATAGGTGAGGACTTGAAAAGAGAGTAGGTGAAGTCCTGCCCACTGTCATGCCCAGTGAGTAATTAAAGTAACATAGGCTGGCTGTGTTTTGTAGGAGAATTTGATTTATTCCGTTGGGCCAGGTGTGATCTAGGTTTTAAGAGCCCCTCAGTGCATTTAGATGCAAAAATGCTGAAATTGATTATTTTTCATGTGTGACATCAGTGCTTAGCAATAAAAAATGGAGAAGAGTATGAAGATGGATGGGTGGCTTCCAGGGCAGTTATTGCTCAGGCATTCACTGTGCATTGGTCTGCTTGTGGGAGGTAGTGAGTGATTGCTTCTGCATCACCTTTTTTCCTCTTTCCTTTACTCATTAAGCTGTTTTTATCTCATTCCACAAGTTTCCCCATTTTTGCACTTTCTGTTCCACCTGTTGGGGACAGAGAATGAGCAAGCGACAACCTGGGTTCTTGGCTGCTGGCTGGCATCAACCCACAGAACCCCAGAAGTCTTTATAAAGATAGCTTTCTGCTAAAGATGCACCTGGTTATTTGTGCTGCTTTATGTTGTATTATCTCTTGATTTAACAGGCAATCATGTCATTTTAGGCTTCCGTTAACTACCGTAATAGAACATTGCATGGCATATAATGCAAATAATAAGATAAGCTCAACAGAACCAGAGCAATCTATTGGTCTTTTAGTGATTCAGGAACACTTTATTCACTTTGTTTATCTCAGTATGCCTAGTCTCAAGAGCTTCTAAAATCCGCAGAGATACCCTTCTGGTTCACTTGGATTACATGTCTCGTTCAAGATGACTCCTTGGTAAGATTACAGTTTGCCTCAATAAACAGGACACTAGTTGTGCTGGTTTCAGAAAAGTGAACCACTGCTGCAGCATGGGTAGGAGCAGTAAGCTGTAGCATAGAAGCACAATCTCAGCTCTCTCAGCTGCTGATGACATCCAGCTGTTCAAGCATCTGTCTGTCATCTCTGAGAAAAGGTGCCAAGGCGTATGGAAATGCAGAGCATTAGGGGGGGACAAAACTTCCTTAGTATTTTTGCCACTTGCACTGGTAAGTGCTTGATTGTTGTTGCTTATAGCATGCACGGAACAGGACGGACCCATGAACTTTTACCCAACAGTTGTGGTTCTCTTTGAGCCTTTGAAACAGTAGTAATTCCAGTGAGCTTCCTCGTCAGAAGTAGCTGTCCTTGTAAAGAAAAGCCACCTGAGATGGTGATCAGTAACAGGTGATGACATTTAGAGTTCATATGGTTATCTAGCACAAAGGGAGTCCAGCCTATGACCTGGAATTGCTTGTGCCATAATACGTAAAGTACATGATGTCTGTGTGAAAGTTTCCTTCCTGTATTGTCTCTAATATGAACACGGTATTTTCTATAAAACCAAGGTACTTTCAGTTCTGCAGATAAAAGCTTTGTTGTCTTTCCTTCCCTTGTCATTTATTTGCCATATTGTCCTCATTCTATTTGCTATCTACTCATCTGAGAAAATATTAAACTAAAAATATAAAATTAAAAAATTAAAATATTAAATGAATTAATTATATTTTTTTGTTTGAATGTTGCTTGAATGTTTTGTTTTAATTTTGTTTGAATTTCTGCCTTTTCTTTGAATGTCTTTTTTGCCATTTAATTAATTATAGTTAAACAATTTTAAGTAAGTATATCAGTTATCAGTTAAGTGTGTGCTTGTTATGGGCTTTTCACTACCAGTTGTTTGGAGAAACGTTAAGGATAAAAGCCTGCATTGTTAAGTTAACCATGCTCCACTATTAAGTGAACCACAGTTCATTAATTAGAACCTCAATTCTCATAAATCTGCAAGAAACAGAAAACTTTAGTCTTTGGTGCAATGTGAAGAGCCAGTGTTCTTTTGGAGGTCACTTTAGACTGTACTTACATACATGGCCTTATAAAACTTGTTTGTTCATATGATAAGTCCCCAAGGAATTTTCTTGTTTACCACTTTTCTTATCTGCCCAGCAAAAGTACAGAGCACACCCACATCTGTGCTTGGCATGAACATTTAAGTAAAATTCTCTGTGTTTGTAACTACCCCTCAGCTAGTGCCTATAGCATTGCTACCGAGACACCATGGAAATTCTGCTCAGATTGTGCTGTATGGCAGGAAAAACAATTGATATCTAGGCTAATATATGTTTTAATTTTGTAACTTGATCACTATAACAATAGAATATTTTCCATAAATATTTGTGAAAGTTTACTAGATGAAATTCAAATGTTTTTTTTTTTCTTTTTCACTGATGCTTGCAACTAAATCTCATATGGAAAGAGCTGTTTAGGCTAAAAACATAAGGAGTGCCATATGACAAAACACCCTTTTCTTGTGTCTGAACGACACTTTGAGTTCTAGGATTCCTCCTGAGCATTTTTTAATTCTTGAGGATTATGAAGTTATATGAATCAAAAGCCACAGATTATTAAAAAAAAAAAAAAAGAAATAGAAAAAGGAAAGTCTCAATTACTGTAGCAACCTGTCAAATTGTGTGTTACTCCTAAGGAGCATTGTTTGTGTTGAGTTTAGACTCTGTGTTGTGTGAATGACAAGCTGCTGAAAGCAACTGATTTGAACAAGCAATACTCTACAACAGAGAATATTCTCTCTATATAGACATATACCAAATGGAACAGAAAATATTCTATATTGTGCCACATTTATAGGTGACTGTTTATTTTTCAAACCTGTCATAATTGCATCTAAGTATTGCCTCATATTTAAAATCCAAATACTGTGTTACGTATTGTGGACAGACATATTGGAATATTTCATTTCGGTCTTACTTATTGCTAAAAATATTCCTCTTGTAAATTCTTTGTGGTTATCAATAAGCAAAAAAATCTTCAGCAAACTGTGTAGAACAATACATGTAAACATAGACCAAGTAGGGTTAAAGTATTAAGCAACATACAATAAAGAGAAAAGTTTATCATTTCCTTATGAGATAACTTGAATACCAAAAGGTAACTGGGTAAAAAGTGATAGTGTTTCAAAACATTTGGGAGATGTTCAGGCTGCAGTGGTAGTAATATATATATAAATCCCATGATTATAAAGAACTGGAAACTGCTTCAATACAGCACATACACAGACCTTTTCAAAATGAGAAAACATTTATTTGTGTCTAACTTGCTACAAATTGGGAAAACAGAGCAGATGACCCCTCCACGCTCTCCAGTGGTAGAAAACTCTATCTTCCACTGCAAATTCAGACATTTGCAAAATTGCCATTTTGGCATCTGAGGCAAGGAAGAATTGCAATGATAAATCAGAATGATTATCATGCCTGAACCTATCATATAAACAATTAAAAAAAAATCCCATGAAACATTTATTGAACAGCACTGCAGGCATACTGACAGTCTCTCAGGTTCTGCTCTGCTGATTATAGACTGTTGGTAACTGATGAAATACAGCAGTGGCAGAGGCCCTTGAAGAATGAAATCACATTTGCTCCTTGCCTGCCATGGCTATGGAAAGCTGTGCTTGTGAGATGAGACTCTGAGAAGTAGTAAAAACTTATTCACAAAGTTTCTTATGAACAATACCAATGATGTGGGAGGCCAAGCTAACATACTAATGGTGATATTTTCAGCTAGCAGTAGTGAATCTTTATCTGCCATCAGTACTTTAACAAATGAATATTAACTTTTTCCTTCTGTCGTTTTGACCTTTTTTTTCCCTCTCTGTTGTCTTTCTAGGTTTTTAATGTCCAACAAGTTCTATGGAGCCTCGGCTAGAAATTGGTCCACTTTAGATTCAGTTGAGATTGTACAAGATGGAGAAAAGTTTGCTAGATTTAATGTTTCTGCCATCTCTGCTCCTGCAGAGTATTCATTTCATTGTCAGCTGGTGGGAACAAGCAATGTCTATCCTGCAAGGCTGATTCCATCCAACAATGAGGCAAAAAACTGGGATGTTTTCATTTCCAGCTTGCAAGTGAGTACACATTGACATTTCAGAGATAATTCCAAGAACTATTACTTGCTATTGTAGGTGTTGAACGACACACATTCATAATGCCCTCACTTTCATTTCAGCTTGAGGGAAAATGTAAAAGCAAAGCTGTTCCCCCTAGGTGGGCTATTCAATAAAGGGGTAAAAAAGACGGCAGTTGCTGAACAGTAAGAACATGAAAGCACAGCTTTGAAAAACCAAAAACTATGAAGTTGTCCACAAAAAAGAAAAACCAATAAACCCAAATGCGCTTAATCAGGCAAAGAATGACTAAGTCCCCATGCCTGTTTAATGAATTGCGCTGCTATTGGAAACATGGGCCTCTTCGGTGGGTGGCTTTGTGCTGCTTACTTTGTTTTTATTTGGTTTCTTTGCACTTAGTTTACCTGGGAAAGTACAGCTTAGTGTGGCTACTGTTTTCAGTGACATAGACTGTCTATACTCCTACAGACAGAAACAAAGCCCGGTGCAATTAGATTTAATGAAAGGTTTGCCATGGACTTCAATCAGGAGCAATACTAGGTGCCCCATGGCCCAGAGGGAAAGTTGCCTTTTGGTTGGTTTTTTTTTTTTGGATGAGGCATAAATTTTCTGTATATTTAGTGCAGTAGTACAGACTGCATATGTGAGGTATAGATGATTGAGTATTTATTATTTTGAGCAATTATCTTGACTTAGGGAAATCACATCAACATTAAAACACTTAAAACACTTATTGCACTAAGGGATCTCTTTGATTAAAGAAATCATGGAAATGATAGGAATAATTCCAAACTGGACTCTATTTGTCAAAGGTGAGCTAACCCCATGATAGCTGGATACAAATGCTGCTTATAATTGGATTTTTAATTTCAATAACAAACCAAATCTCAATAATCTGAGCCCAGATTTGACAATTCTGCTTAAACAATGGAAATCTCAAAAGAACAGCATTGGTGCTGAGATTTATTTTTCACAAATTCCAGGATCAAGTTGAGAAGCGATGGAGCAACACACACCAATGTTGTAAAGGTTCTTCCTGATGGTATTTTTTATGGAAAGACCTGAAAATACCTGCGTCCATGCAACTATACTTTACCTAGTCAACTCTGAAGTTCGACTTTGGTATCACGTAGGCTACAAAAATACAAAGCATCCACTTATAACATAGCTGTTCCTTGAATTTCTTTATACTTTGATACTGCTGCCTTCTCAAAGCTTAGAGAGAGGCTTTGCTCCACCCCTAGTACCCATCCTTTCATTGGGGTCTTGATCAAGCGTAGAAGTAGTAGGTTTCCCACCTTTCTTATTGTTTTGGAGCAGGAGCTGCTTCCACTGTTCAGACAACAGAACTTCCAGTTCCTCTCGGGAAAGGCCTTTTTTTCTGATCAAGTCCTAAGCATGGAAGACAACCTGAAAAGTCCTGTTCTGATTTTTTGTGTTGTGTGATAGAACAGAATGTCACCATTCTGGACCCATTTCTATCTGAACTAGATCATACCTTTACAGGTATCTCCCACTGTGAAAGGTATCTCCAATCAGTGAAATCTGATTGATCCCAATATCTTTGTTCTAGAATGAGTTTTAGAAACCCGCAAGCTCTGTTGCATGGTGAAAACAAGCATGTGGAATGTGGCTCAGTGGTTGTAGCCAACGCAGAATCCTGTTACTGAAACCAAGGAACATGATTATCATGTCAATGTTATGCACTGAATTAGAAACCAGAATCCAATGCCAATCTAGCTGATATAATTGCACTTTGCAACATTAGGTCCTGAAAAGAGTACCACTGTATTAGAGGGACACAGCACCCACACAGTGAAGCCTTGCATAGCTTGTTCCAAGGCAAGGCTGAACTGATGCAGTCTCCAGCAGTTCTGGAGCTAGCTTAGTCACTGCCACCTGAAGAACCTCTGTGGGATGCTCATAGCCTAGGATGTCACCACTCGTAACTGTACACAGTACCAAAACTGCTCTGGCTTTGTTGGGGGTTTTTGTTGGTTGTGGTGGTGTTCTTAGAAATATGGTTGTTCTACCATGATACCTTTTACCCTTTTGAGAGGGTAATCGTCTATGAAGTTAAAGAGGACACTGCCACTGAAAGCACTACTTTTCTTTAGTATGTGTCATAGTGTTTTGAAGCCCATTTCTTCCTAAGAAAAACTGCCAAAAACTTTAAAGCCAACAATATTAGTATTCTTTGTGGTTAAATATTTCGAAGTTCAAAAATTAGATGTTCAGTGTACTTTAGAGCCATGAAAACAACAGATTTTACTTGAAGGCTTTGTGAAAGGTCAAATGATGAGAAAACTCCATTCAAAAGAGTATTTTCACAATTAACAGTAAGTGCAGACTAGTGTAACCAAGACAAATGATACTTGTCCAGATACTAAAATTAAAACTTCCACAGTACAGAGGCCTGTATCCAAAAGGCATTTACATTGATAAAAATTAGAAAATCACATGCAAGTATTTTTAACTTTTCTATAGGTAGAAATGCTGGTAGGAGTCGCATTTTCATCTCCCACCTGGGATCTAACACCCCCACAGAAATGATAAAGCTTCAGAAAAACAATAAAAAAACCCTGCATATACTTCATCTCCCGCCTAAAAGTAGATATAGCATTTTAAGAATGTACAATTAAAGCTTTCACCTCAAAGCTTCAATAAGCATAATCCTGCTTCAAAAAAAAACCCCAATAGGATTGACATAATAAAATTCAGTATTTCTGGCTCTAAATCAGAAGAGGCAAAGTCTTTCTAAACCAAATATACCTGTTAAGTGCTTCAGAGAGTTCTTGTAAAATGTAGTAACAAGTGTGTATTGTTTTCCAGGATTTCAATGCATTTTTGGAGCATAAGTGACATAAATCATCACCTGATTTCTGTTTTTTATTGTAAATAAGTCTTTCAGACCACATTTCATGACTATTACTCATATTCTCATCTGTTGTCAAAGCAGTGGCTTAACAAGCAAAGGCTTTGGTAATCACCTGTACTCTCTAAAACTGTGCAAACTGTTATCTAACCCAAAAGCTTATTTTTGCTAATCCTGCTTTAATCAGAAGTCTGACTGCCTATAGTGAAAGCAGGCAGTATTTGCAAGTTAGCCCCTTTTTTCTGACTTGGAAAGGTTCTTCTAAGAGGCCTAGAAAAGCTTGAATTGCTAAAATTGTTTTCACCTCCACAGTACCTAAATAGCCCTTAGTTCTGCATATGATAGTAGTTTCATTAATCAGCATTCTGGAAGGTATAGACATTGGTCTTGACACACATATTGCATACACATTAACTTTAGGTGCCTGAGTCATGAATGAATTCAAACCCAGAGTGCTTACCAGTGTAGCATGGTACACAGCCCACATGCTAATTTCTTCAACCTTTGTACCAAACACCTTTCCTAGGAAGCACAGACTTTTATTACCATAAAGCTTCCTGTTTATTACCATAAAGCATAGAATGGGAACACAGAAAAGTAGACATCCATGATCTTCAGCTTCCTTGTTTATTGCCTGTCGAGGGAAGTGATTTAAATAAAATAATCTTTTTTTTAAAATTATTTTATTTTGTAAGATTTTATAGAAAATAGTAAGTTTTAAGGTCTTATTTCTTTACTGATGGATTTATGTGCTTTCCTTACACACCTATTTCAAAGAATCTGTAAATACATAAGATTCCCAGTCTTCATTTTTTCTTTATAAAATTTTTTTAAGAAGGATTCAAAAGTACAGATCAGTTTAATTTTTTCCTTCCTGCATTTTCTTCCAGCAGTTAGATTCCCTTTCTTCTGAAGGAATCAGTGCTTATGTCATTATGTGCATGGGTTTAGAGGGGGGGATTGTCTTCCCTTTTTTCATTGTCTACTAATCCTTTGACTGGTTTTAACAGAATTTTTAGAAGGATAGTGGTCTCAAAGGCACTTAGTTTCTTGATGCTTTTTGCAAAATTGGTGTCCATGACAAGAATAGATCCCCAAATTAGTTGTTTTTTCTGAGGAAAATAATATGGCAGAAGCTCAGCCAGCAACAGACATCCAGAATCCAGTCAAAGGGGAGAGATTACAGATTTTTCTAACTGCTGGTCACGTTTATATGGGTTTCATATGTTAATTGATAACACAGATCCAAAATCTCAATGAGGCAAGCCCTTTCTCCTGTTTTGAGTCTCATGTCTAAGGAGAGGGGAAGAAAGGTTTCACAACAATTTTCTCCTTGAACTTTCACCAAACTCAGGCAAAAAGGTCATCTTCATTAGAGGGATTTTAAAGTAGGTTTCAGTAGTTCTGCTTGTCAAGTAGTTATTATCTAAAAATCCAGGGTATTTCAACAAATCTCATGATCTATGGGGACCTTAACTCTCATGCCTTCAAGCGCTTTGAGTGTACTTGTTCTTAAGTGGTCAGTGAGCTATACTGATCACGTGTCCCCACTGGGACTTTACTTCTAAAAGTAACACAAGTTTCTGAAGTGGGAAAACTCCCCCTTGGCAAACAAATTAATTCTGTATCTTTAATTTCCTGGGTGAAAAGGGCACTTGGAAAATTGTTATGCGGACGATTTGGTTCTCACTCTTTTTTAATGGGCAGAGTGCGAGAGATAATTAACAGGTGTGTTTTTTGTAATAACCACATACATCCTGAAACTAAGACCTACACTCCACGGTTAATTTCACTTGTTTATCTACTTTTCTTCATTCTCAGATTCAAGGCTTCAACATTGAAAACAACCAGTTTTCCTATGCAAGTGACTGCACAGGTTTCTTCACTCCTGGAATCTGGATGGGCTTGGTGACCTCTATAATTTTACTGTGGATTCTGACCTATGGAATCCATATGATCATGCAGCTCACAACAAACAGCAGATTTGATGATCCCAAAGGTCCAGCTCTGTCAGTTCCTCAAACAGAATAGCCGTGGACTGATCTAATGCTGCTCCAGCTTTTTCTGGTCTGATATTTATAATTTTCATAACATTTTACTTCATAATATGTGTAACTAAAAAGATATCATAGCAGAAAGGGGTAACTAAATTACATATAAAAAAGATACCTATTCTTGGCAAAAATAATAATTCTACTTGTTATTACCATCATTTTTTAATAGCTTTCTGCGTTAAGGGTGTGAGATGAGGGTGTAGAGGTTATTACTCTATCTGGATATTAGAAAGACCAGTACAAACTGCCTCCAAATTAACTATTATTTGCAAAGGAAAGGATATCACAACAGAGATAGGAAACTATACATTGAAACTTCTGGTCTCTTTAATTGCTGTACACCATGTTGATGCTATATCTTAGGAAGGCTGAACTGTTTCTTGGCATTTCTTCACTTGAAAAAAACATCCCGAAAAGTATAGAACTAATAAAGTATAAGTCACTAAAGAAATGTTCTTGAGAAGTCTTTTCAAAATATCTGGACAGCTGGTGGAGTTACTCAGCGAGATAGGCCCTTGTCCAAACTGATCACAAAATTGGTTTTGGTGTCATAGCAATGAAAGTAACTTTCCAAGCTCATAACCTAAAATCAGCATCTTAACAGAGATAAGGTAATTTTCTTAGCACCCCTCCTTTTCCAGATATCTTTGGAATAGTTATGACGTTTGTACAAAAAAGGAAAAAAAAATTATAGAAAGCCATTAGAAGCACTGTGCTAATCTACTATTTAAGTCTAATCATGTTTATGGTTATCTCAATGATTCCAGAAGCCCAAAAACATTCAGAGTGTGCTGGATTCTTTTGCAATTAGTAAAAGATGCTACGTCTTCTCATTGGGCAATCTGACAAGGAATGGATTACTAAGTGCTATGAAGAACTACGAAATAGTAAAAGAGCAATAGTAAATTGTTCAAAAAAATGGTAAAAATAACATTTTCATTCTCTCTTCTGTAATGTCTTGTTATGACTGTGCATGTTCTGTGAGTAGTTAAAGAACAAAACCCATCATTTTGACATTACATTCATCACATGAGAAAAATTCTAACTTCTCTGATCTTGATCCATGTCATAGGACAATGATACAGAGGAAAGTCAGTTGGAATCAACAGTTTAAATAGACTAGAAATAGTTTCTACCCATCTTTACTGGATGTCACATTTTTATTACTCAGTCAAAGAAGTAAACTAAATGCTGTCTGAAGCTATTCCTCCTGAATCATTCAATCCTGACCTGGAAAACAAAAAGAAAGCTGGCAGGTAACTAGCAGAGGTGATTTCTCTGCTGTAATATTTTTCCCAAATGTTTTTCAAAACCTCGAAGAGTACTGGCATTTGGTCTATACAAAAACACTGTGTTAGAAAGCTACATTTTTTTTTTCCAAAAAAACTATTTTCCAGGAGAGACAACTGGACTTGTTTTAATAATTCCCCCTTCAAAGCAAGTTACATGAATGGGACCTTGAAAATTGACATAATAGTCATGCAACTGATAACTTACAAGACAGGAAGGCTATTACAAAGGGCTTCGTTTGTAGAAGGCAGCTTTCTTATGACTTTTATCTAGATTTAACAAAATTTAGAACAGATTGTGTTCAACAGTGACAGTATACAGGACCCAAAGAACAGCTTTACAAGACCAGCTTAGGATCCTGTCTCCAGCAGTGGTATGACTATGACAACCATGTGGTAGTATGTGCTACAGATGTTCTACCAGTTTCCATCACTTAAGCTCAGGGACTTCCTCAGCCTCAGACATGGTGTCTATTTAATAACTCCGGGTATAGTTATAGTTCATTAATTTATTCAGCCTCCCCTTGAGCCTGTGGACTCTCCTAGAGCTTACAATGTCCTGATTGTGGCACTGGGGATACTGTTCCCTCCCTTGCTTGCCTCGGCTGGACTCTGGAGAAGAGGAGGAAACCATCTCCTATAGGCTGTACCATGGTGAAGAAATGATATGCCTCTTTCAGAAGAGATTAAACTGGAACAGATGTTGAAAGAGATGTTTGTTGGATTAGCTTTTCACTGATGCAATAAAACTGAAGACCTCAGAAAAGAACCAGACTGAACTGTCTGCTGCGTTATATATTACACATTCTAGGGTGAAGGGAAAGGCATTTTGGGGGGTGAGAGGGAGAGAGGGGGAAGCTTCTACCTTCTCTCGCAACAATGAATACATGAGTACAGACAAGTACAGCCTGTAGGGGCATGTACTCTTATTTCTCCCTGGGATGGTAAACTCAAGCCTTTTGTAGTAGCCCTTGATGTGGTAAGGTTATCTTTGTGAGGTCTGTGCTGGGAAAAAAAACAGAAAAGGAAGGGAACTATCCGCAGCACTAGCCATCCTGGGAAACAGGTGGACTGGGCTCTGGGGACAACAGCCACTCCCTCTTAGAAGACACTCTCTTTTCTTTGTCTCTCCTAAACTGCTCTTTGTCCACATGTGGTGGGTTGGCTTTGGCTGGCTGGCAGACACCTACCCAGGAGCTCTGGCCTCTTCCCACAGGGGCCACTCCTGCTGCCAACACCCAATAGACCACATCAGGGAACCGTGTGTGCTGCTGGAGTCCCTGTGCTATCTCAAACCCTGTGCCATGCTGTCCTGAGGCCGGAGACAATGACAGCTGATGACTGATTTCATCAAGGCTGGATTCCTTCCTTCTAAATAGGGCTGGGCCTCAGGAAATTCTAGCAGGATTTTGCACCCACCTGTGTTTGTTTACCTTCCTGAATAAAGTTGGAACTTCTCAGGGGCTTTCCAGTTCTGTGTACTGATTTCACAATTCAGCTTAATCACAGGTGTACTTGTTAAAACATGCCTGTTTCGAGAGCTGTTCCAGCCAGAATATTAGCTCTGTCTGCAAGGTGTGAGCCTTTAGGACTTCGTCCAGAGCTCACTGAAGTTATCAGAAGTACTGGCTTCTGTGAGTGATAGCTCATTTCTCTATCAAGTGCAAAATAATTTAATAAAGGTGAATACGATGATGGGTTAATCAGCTAGAAAAGTAGGAGCTTTGGTTTTACTTTCAATTATACAAATAAATGAAACTTTTTCAAGAAAAAATATCAGAAGCTATCAAAAAACAGTAGTGTAACTTGGAAAAATGTGTTTAACTGTGAAAAATCAAGATTAAAGCCAGATAAACCCCAAACCTAGACACAAAAGTCCTGAAGCCATAAGTTAAGGTATTTCTTAATGAAATCAGCAATGATTATTTGTTGGAGGGGATAGCTGAGATGTAGTTAGGATCTGAAGCTCCTGACCTGATACAGGTTTGCTTTGTGTCCTGGTCTGTTGGTTTCTCTGCTTGTAAAATTACATATCTCACAAACCATGTGGAAAACCAACAATGACTTAACATGAAACAGAATTATAATAGAAATAGTACAAGAGTAGTATATTTACATGGCAGTAAAGGAAGACAAGTCATTCCAGCTGTCAAAGAAGACTTGATGAAATAATTGACTGCTCCTTTCCTTCTGGGTGCCTGATAAATAATGAATATGGAAATCTAAATCAATGGAATTATTAGGCAATGTCCAACCATTACAAGGCTCTGTAATTATGTCAGCATAAGCTGGGGTTCACACAGGGGAAACTAGAGGTGCTGAAAACAAGGAACGACCATGTGAAGCTATGTCCTAAGATAATCAGAGGTACAAGAAGTCATCTCAGTGTTGGATACTGGTCAAGTCTGGCAAAAAAACTAGCAGCAGTCTCTGCAGGTGATGATGGTTGTAGGGACGAGTGTAGTGAACTATATATTATACTTATATATTGATATTCATATATTCACATATATTATGTTCAACTTATATTGAACAAGAGGATGAGGCAACCCACTCAAGTGGGGCACAAACTCCTTTTCCTGTGGCCTGTTTTTTCTTTTGCATTGTAGCTGACCTTAGCCAGGTGTTAGATGCTCTCTAGGCTGCTCTCAGTCCTCGTCCTCCTCCTCTTCCTTAAACAGGGCAAGGGAAGAAAATAAGATAGAGAAGTTTGTGGGTCAAGATAAAGTCAGGGACACCACTTACCAGTCACAATCATAGGCAAAACAGACTTAAGAAAGGTTAATTTATTGCCAATTAAAATAGACTGGACTGTGAGAAACAAAACCAAAATTAAAACAACAGCTTCAGCCTGATAAAATGCCAAAAAATCTTGTGTCTAATATCGTCCAGTAGAAGAACCTGTTCTTCTTCAGTTTGCTAATACAGCTTCTGCTGTCAGATTGGTCCATTCCTTAAAGAGCTGTTTCTTCAGAACTCAGATTTCTAAAGGCTCAAAAATTATTGAAGTGCAGAGGAAAAAAAAAAGAAAAAAGAAATGAGATCTTGCCAAGGGGTGGTTCCCTAAGTAAGCCATTTCTCACTTCCACAATGTGAGACAGTGTCTTTCTTAGTCTTCTTACCTGTGTGGGTGGAAAGGAGACTTACAACAGTGACTGAGCCCAAGAGCAGATCATCTGTTATTGGTGTCCCACAAATGAAGTAGCTTGCTTATACTCATCACAACTTTAGGTATGGCTCCTGTTTGAACACAGGTTCCCTGTCCTGGATTGGCTGCATTTCTGTATAACACTCGGACCTGGTATGTTCTTGAATTATTATAGTAGAACTTAGTTTTATGTATCATTATTACTGCCATGATAGAAGATACTTTACTGAATGATTATAGAATTATAGGATCATAGAATCATATCTTTTCTGCTTTGCAAATGGCAATGTGGGTGTCCGGTGGAAGACTGAGAAACCCATTTTGAGTCTGTATTAATACCCCTTTAACTAGTCGTGTGGAAGTAACATAAAATGAATGGTGTACCATCACCATTATATCACATGCAGCTTTCTTTAGTTAATGAAAACTGTGCAAAAATAATGTTTGCAACATTAAAAAACAAACAAACAACAAATGCTTTCATAAAAGTACTTTTGGAAGGTGGCTAAGTTTAGGACTTTCCAATGTAATTTGTTTGAATTGTAATTTTGTGTATCCTATTTATTCTGGATAAACGTGGATGCATATGGATAGCAGAGTGATCAATTTATCTGTTTAATGGATATCTTTCACTGAAGCATACTGGCATGATTTGAGACATTACTGTCCCTATCTATTCTGCCTTTCATTCGTGTATACCTGTGCCTCAGCTGTTCGTTAAGTTCACACTGTTCTGCTCTCTTTTTCCACCAAGGATGTAATATATCAGATTTTACAGTATAGTAGCTGAGATGCAGGTGCTTGTCTGGGTCTGTCATTCCTGCCACTCAGTAATAAAATCCTGGCAGAGGAGCAAAGCAGATAGCTGCAAACACTGATGTCTCGACACATTACTGTGATATTGGGGAAGGATTTTTATTATAGATGTCAAAAGGGGAAACCAAAGCATGCAAGGAGCTGTATGCCTTGTCAGGGTCAAAGACTACATTGCCAATAGCCTGAGAGCCCACTCCACTTTGAGCAGCATGTTTTTTGTCTCTGCATGCCTGAAAACAACCCAGCTAATTATGTTAGGGCAAGCTCAGGAGTGCTCACACCCTGCTACAAAGACGCCCAATGGCTGTCCATGGCAGAAGATACCTAGAAGGCATCAAGATCCAGCTGTGGCCACGTTCTCTCACCTTGTATCTTCAGACTGCAGTTGAACAGCAACATCCCAGCCTCTCAATGGTCTCAACCCCTCTCTTTAGTGATAGAGGAAAAAGGAATGTGGAAGAGGAGTGGCCATGCAGATCATCCTCTTTTCTTCAATAGAGAGTGAGAGTCCTTGCACTCCTGAGTGGTCACCAGAGTCCTACACCCCAACAGGTCCTCCAGGTCTTCAACTTTCTCTCCCAGAACCATTCTTTGGGGCTGTCTGCAAACTAAGGCAGAAGCTGCTGCTTTGGCTTACCTCCAGAAACTCTGAGGTAGCTAAAAGTGAGTGGGAGGAGGGAACCCTGCAGCTATACTTCATTTATCTTACCACATGCATGAGGGGACTGAATTGGACCCCAGAACATTTGTAAGAGGCAGTTGAATTCTGAATGGAAAAACCTGAGGTTTCATCTATCTTTTTATAACTAACTAGTATTACAATTACAGAATATGTGTAATTTGTTTACATTGATTTAGATTTTCACAGAAGGTTTTGGTTGGTTTTGAGGCCAGAATGTAGGCCTTAATGCTTCACTACCACCAATTTGTGTGGCCTAATAATGATTAATAAATACTTAAATTGAGAGAAATTAGCGTGGGTTTGGGGTGGGGGGTGGGTGTTGTTTTTTTTTTTTACCTTAAATAGCACAAAAAATTCTTTATTGGATATATTAGTGAATTTAAAGTTTGTTCTTATTGTGACATAATTTCTACTCATTTCTGCTATAATTGCTTTTACAGAACTCTGAAGTTCAAGGAGGCAGAAAGGGTTTAGTGGTCATAGATTGTTTGGCTCAGCATGCTTCTGGCAACAGATAAATAAACTAAAGATTAATGATCAGTTTTCTTAATTGTAGTGTCTGAAACTCTTCCCTCCATAAAGTTGGTGTCTAAGAAATAAGACAGACATAGTTTTTTGCCTAATGAAGTACTATCTTCTGTTTGTTATGAAACTCTTGGTTAACACATGAGCTAGTTACTTTTACCACATTACCTTATCAGAAAGGTGAAGGACTCCTTCAGTAGGGTCATTGTTTTCATCTGGAATAGCCAAAGGTTTCACTTCAAAGATTCAGTAGGATTGCACGTTACTCATTAAGTAAAATCTGCATCTTGTCTAATCAGCAGTGTATGTGTCTGCCACAAATCCAGGGCTGGATTTTGCTGCTGTGCAATGAGACTCTCATTCTAAAAGCTGTTTATGGTGAGGCTGGTGCTGTATCTGGAAATTACACAGTGACGGAAATTATATCTTATGCATTCCCCTTCTTTGATACTGTAATATATTGGGCCTTTTGTCACAAAGAGTTGACACAGAGCTTCACCTGCAATATAACCTGCACTCTGGCACTTTGCATATTTTGCAGGAAAGAAAGTTTAAAGGCTACTTGCAGCAGAGGAGATGTTGTCTGTTATTAATGTTCTAAAGGAAATTAATTGAAGAACAGAGCTTATATGTGAGATGACATTGGTTGTATAGGCCATATGGTTTGGCCAAGACACTAAAATTAGCAGTTTCCCCCCAAAATCTGAAGGATTAATGAGGAGGTTATACAGATTTATGTCTCACTCCTCTGTAGTGTGGTGCTCCCATCAGCTTTCAGAAGCACTGTTGCTCCAGTGTCACTCACCAGTACAGCTCCCATCAGCAGCCACCTGGCCTGCTGGTCTTACTGACTGAGCCTGACCTTGTTTAGCCTGTTCAGTCTAGCCAAGGTGGTTAGGACTGGAGATCATGAGTCATTGCCTAATTTTTCTAAAGTTCCTTTTTTTTCGTAAGCTCTCCAAAAGCACAAGCAATGCAGAGCTTACATCTGCTCAAAAACATTTTAGCCAAAAACCGAAAGGATCAATAGTCAAGGACCAAACCTTATCTCCTTCTCATGAAAAGAGCTGTATTTCCTCACATCTACATCAATTCAACTTAGAAAATGGAGGAAGGGGGGAAAAAAAAAAATCCTTCTTATATGCAGCAGCTCTAGAATGAGATTGAAAGACCTGCACAGGATCCATGATTTCTGTATAAATCTGTCAAGTGCTTCAAAAATTTTAATAAGAAACCTGTAAAGAAGATGAAATTCCTCTCTTCTTCATAGTTTTCTTCCTGTGGGGAATAATAGGTAAGTACCTATGTAGGAAAATGTAGCAGGTGCTTTAAAATGTCGGAAATGTTTCTGACATCATAAACTTTGTTCAGTAGGAGTGCATATATTTTGAAAAACTACATGTCAACAGGTTTTTCTCCAAGCGAAGCTTTTATTCTGAGGAAGGATCCGCTTCTATGGAAAAAGTGAGCATCCCGATACTTGCTTTTGGAAAACAGACTCTGGGGGAGACTCTGCAGTGTCAGACTGCTCCCAAATCTCCTGGTTGCTTCTGAACATGGAAGGCAGGAAAAACAAACATGGCCGTCCACTCCCTTGCAGACCGTGGGCTCATGCCATCTTGTGTTACAGGGAGCAGGGAAGCAAGGTGCCCACCTCTCTCTCTCCTTGCAAGCTGTGGGCACAGCAACCATATCTATACTCTCCTGAGCACAGGGCACATTAGCCCTCCTCTCCGAAGGAAGAAGAGCACTGGAACAGGTTGCCCAGGGAGGTGGTTGAGGCCCCTTCCCTGGAGACATTCAAGGTGAGGCTCACCAAGGCCCTGGGCAACCTGGTCTAGTTGGGGGTGTCCCTGTGACTGCAGGGGGGTCAGACTAGATGATCTTTGAAGGTCCCTTCCGGCCCAGATGATTTTATGATTCTATTCTATGATTCATCCTGTTCCCTACTAGGCACGAGTGGTTTGCAGGTCGATATGGAACTTTCTGTTGTTTCATCCTTTTTGCTCATGTGGCTGTGTCGTCCACCCGGATGTCTGACTTTAAGCTTTGCCTGAATTGAAACTCACCTGTTTTCCCGTTCTCTGCATGTTTGCAATGGGCCCGTTTGCTGGTAAACAGCAAAAGCGAGGGGGGACCTGAGCTGATTTGGAAACACTATGAAGTCCAAAACTGCCCCCTCTGCCCACACACAGGGCAGCACCTTCTAGCTGGTCCTTCCTGTTAGGTGACCCAATTGCTTAGAGCTGAGCTTAGCGCTTAAAAGCATTTGGCAAGTGCAACGCATATTGTCGGAGAGCAGCACGAGTACCATTTGTGGTCCTTTGCAGAGGGAAAAGCTGCTTATTTGTTTAGGAAATAGAGGCTATCATGCTTAATGTGTGATATTTCAGTCACTTCCATGGCAACAGGCTCAGAGAGAACAAAGCAGGACTTCACTAGATCGCATAACAGCTTGAAAATGGAATAGAGACAATTTTACATAGCGACACTGTGAAGTTTCCTCTAACTTCTGAATTTTACCTCTATTAGTTAACTGTTGATTTAATCAGTGAAGTAAGTGCCGTACTGCCAAGCAGTTAAGAACAAATTGGCATTGATTTCTTTCAGTTGTCAGGCATCCCTTGTTTCTGTAATGACAGGGGATGTGTCAGCACAGTGTGGTGCCCCTCTCCCCCTCTGCCCAAGGATAATACACGCTATGTGACAGATGCCCTGCGATGATAACTGTATTTAAGGGGCAGCATGAATTAGAAAGGAGGTCCTGGTTCAAAGGCATTGGAATTTTTCCATCTTGTTCTGCGAGCTTCAAATTTGGCCTCATCTCAGACATGTAGCACAGCCCAATTGCATGGTCTACTGAGTAAGAGGTCACAAAGTACATGGCCAAGTGACGAGACCGTGAACCTCCTGTGTTTAAAGGCAAAACCTTTGTGTTCCCAGTCTGAATTAGATCTGGTCACTGGGATTTTAATTGCCTCACCACAGGCAGGGAGAGGGAGAGACTACTTTACCCCTCGGGTCCTTGTGTTATGAGCATCACTCGCTCCATTTCCTTGGTCTGGCTTACACATGTAGTGCCAGAAAGGGTTATGGTGCCCACGTGTCAAAGGGTTTATTGTTAGGCTTACACAAACTGCAGGAGAAGGGAGGATTATTAAGTAGAACAGCTGACATAGAAAGACATGCATGCTGTGTCATTAACAGAGTCTTCTCTCATAGATCTCTCATAAATCAGAAATTGCTGTTGCAATATGATGTGCAAAAAAAAGACAAGGGCACAAAAGGCAACAGGGTTTCTTGTTAACTTCAAATGCAAATAGCAGCAGATGAGTCAATTATGATGCAAGCAACTGGTTAAGTAGCTTGAACTTTTAAAACTTTAATTAAGTTTATTGCTAGAAGTGTACCACTTAAGGTAAATCAATTATTGCAGAAGAGCATTTCTGTCATACCTCTGGCACCACAGCCTTCACCCTGAGCAGAACAAGGAGTAGACAGTAAGATTTGGTCATTTTTTAGGAGGCAAAGTAGGGACTGTCAGATTGCAGTGTGACTTTTGATTTTTTGAAATGAATTAAGTACTCACCATCCATGTTAGCCAAGCCATTTTTCATTTTTTTTAATTGTCAGTTAGACATTTCAGGTCTATGACATCCTCATGCATTTGCTTCTATCTGGCCCTTGTATAGTCTGGTACTTGGCCCAGCAGCCTGCTGCAACGCTGTTCTAAAACAGCTTTAGGAGTAAGTAAAAGAACTTGCTGCTTCTCAGAGGCTCTCTAAGTATGTACTTTTATACTCCGACTTGAACAGCCCGTTTATGCTGTAGGATACACATCATAAGGGGGGGGGGACATCTCATTCCTGTTGCAGAAACCTGTACTGAAATGTAATGTTTGGTCCAGCATGGAGGTAGTTGTCACTGACAGATGTTTACATGTCAGTGTGGTTTGATGTTCAGCCCTTTGCATTACTATTTCATATTCCTTTTCTAATTTATTCTGTATGAAGCAGACACTTGAGATAAAATGCTTCATCCTTAGTTTTTTCAGATCTTAAAATATTAAGCCGCTAAATATAACTCTTCACAGAGGAGGTTTGTGAGTACATCAGGAAGACTTGGAGTAAGGAGTAAAAACTACCTAGAGGTTAGAACTGGGGAAATCCATTTTTTCCAACTGTCATTAATCTACTGATAATCTACGTCATTTAGTGCTAAATCATTTATCTCAAATTTTGGACACAATTTTATGATAACTGTGGTTGGAATTTAGGCAAAGAGCTGAAGCAAAGGCCCTCGAACACCAGTCTGGTTAATAAAAGCAGGTGTTGTCCAATGTAGCAAATATTATGCCGGTTCAACTTAACTGTCAGAAACTCGAAATTACCTTCCAGTGTCTCACCACTCTCGTTGTAAAAAATGTCTTCCTTATATCTAGCCTAAATCTTCCCTCATTTAGTTTAAAGCCATTATGACTTGTTCTATCGCAACAGGCCCTTCTAAGAAGTCTGTCCCCATCTCTCCTGTAGGCCCCCTTCAGGTACCAGAAGGCTGCTGTAAAGTGTCCCTGAAGCCTTCTGTTCTTCAGGATAAACAACCCCAACTCTCTCAGCCTGTCCTCATAGAAGAGGTGCTCCAGCCCTGTGACCATCTTTGTGACCCTCCTCTGGACCCCCTCCAACAGGTCCATGTCTTTCCTGTGTTGAGGGCTCCAGAGCTGGACGCAGCACCCCAGGTGGGGTCTCACCAGAGCAGAGGGGCAGCAACACCTCCCCTCAACCTGCTGGCCATACTTCTTCTGATGCAGCCCATGGTGCAGCTGGCTTTCTGGGCTGCAAGGGCACATTGCCAGCTCGTGTCCAACATTTCATCCCCAGTAGCCCCAAATTCTTCTCAGCAGGGCTGCTCTCAATCCCTTCACCCCCCAGCCTGTATTAATACCAGTGGTGATGCTCAGGTAAATGGTGCAGGTGCAACTGCAAATTATTTTATTCTTCTTTTGACAAATGAACATCCACTTTTTTTCAGGTAAAAGATCTGAACCATTATTTTGTGCCAGTGAAACAGCATTAGTTTAAAATAAGCTGAAAAAGGAGAAGTTTTTATTTTAGATTAAATGGCACTTAGGCTCACGACAGCTGTCCTAATTTTCCCCTTGCTTATTGTAGTGGTAAAGCAGGAATTGTCACAGTGAAGTAAATTGAATGAAACTTTTACTGTTATTTTGGTGTTTTGGTAGTTTTATTGCATTGCAGGTTTTCATTTTTTTTCTTTTCCAGATAAAGGCAAGCTTTTAAGTTAGAAGGAAACTAGACATTAAAGCCTCAGTGCAATGTGTCTACAGTTGCAGATGGAGTCTTTTAGGCCAGACTTTAGTATAAATAATTTGGTGCGCAGATGAAACTGATAAAAAAGAAAAAGCCCCAATAGAACATAAACCTTGATCATAATTCATTTAGCTAAGTTACTTTGATGGCTTTAATAACTTATATCCTGTTCTGTGGTGGTATCTAAGTTGAACATTCCTCTGGAGAGAAGAGGTTTTTCAGCCTGTTTGGATGATGAAAATTAAATAGCTGGGAAATACGAAGCAATGTGAAAGCACTTGGAAGCAATGAATCCTGGTTGTTGGGGTTTTCTTGTTGTGTCCCCCCCCAGCTTTTTATACCTGTTCTTGAGAAGCAGAGCAAGCCTTGAAAGTTCTTCACAAAATTATAATTGTCTGCTTTTTTTTGGTGGATGTTTGTGTCCAGCTGCTCGCAGAAAGCATCTGGGAAGAAGTGCCCAGAACTTCAAATGGCTGGCAAATACTGACATTTTATACTCAATCAGTATTTATTCAGTTAAATATGTAGGTTATTTTATGGAAATTTTGAAACCCAGTTGTCTCATTGTTGTTTTCTTTGTCAGTTTAACCCCCATGCTCAGTCAGTACCTGTAGTAGAACCAGATGCTCTGACATCTAATGAACATTGGTTCCTTACAATTTGATAAGAGGGGAGAAACATTCTGACTTTTTAATTGTGTGTGAACTGAAAAGCATGCGGAGAAGCTCTATAAAGAGTTTTTATTCAAAAGGTTTTTAAAAATTCCAAGTGGAAGAAGTGAGATATGTTTAATCCCTTGCTCTTCCTGCAGGAGAAGTCTGTCCTTCTCCTTCCATCACCTTTGAGCGAGTAAACCCTCAAGCCAAGTAAATGCTAGAACCTCAGGAGCATGATGCTAATTTTTATATTTCGTTATCTGAGGAATGAATGAAAATTAATAGGATGGGTATTATACCTAGGTTAGAGAAAAATGCCCCAGAGGGCTCAATTTCTTGTGAAGCCTGTAGACTTTCAACAAGTCAGTGAAGCAGAGTACCTTGAAAAGCCAGTTTTGAAAACTTCTCCCCTCCTCCTGAGTAGTACTATTTGTCTGACTGTAATGCAAATCTTGCTGTGGTGAAATGAATTAAGCTGGGAGGTCCGAATCCTGCTAAACAGAGAAAGTAACCATTTTAATTATGATTTTTCTGCAGGTCAGCCTGCCAGCAAGTCCACTGAGGAGCAAATAGAAAGGAAAAACAGAGCAGAGGGATAGAAACAATAGGATGTACCAAAAGGGAGATGAAAAAAGGAGGGGCAATCAAAGAAAACACTGGAAAAATTTCATTCTTCCTCTGAAAAAGCTGTTTTAGACACTGTCAACAAGGCACTGCTGTCAGGAAAGCTCAGCTCCACTGGCCAAAGGAAGGAAAGTTGAATACATGTAACAACTAGAGCTGAATGAATACCATTAATAGGCATTCACCTTCTAAATGGATTTGCTTTGATTGCTTTTGTACCATCTTTTTGGTGGATATTCTACAGCGCTTGATATAAACAGTGACTACTGGTTGACTGACGTAAACTCCTTGGATATATGTATTAACATTAATAAATTAACATACTAATAGTTCAGAATCCTTAGCAAAAGAGATATAAAAAACATTAAGGTCCATTATTCTCCCCTAAAAAATTCCTTCTTCCTTTTGTTTGGGGTGTAATAAGATACACATTAATATATATTAGCGAAGATGACTGAAAAGTTTTAACAAAGAAAGCTTTCTAGTTTTGCACAAACAGTACACTGTGTAGCCCGTAAATAATCTTACCAAAATCTGTCTTAAGTCGTAAATGTTTTATATGTATAAAGGTTTGAAAGTTTACTACCGTTCAAATTCTGCTGACTTCACAATAGCAGAGTTTACAAGAAAGTTTGAGCACTAAAAATAGTTGTATGTGTTGCTGTTGTAACTTTGAACTTCATACAATTTTATGTTACAAATGCAGCACATGTTTTCTATAAAATACAGTTTTACTGCACTGTATTGACAGTCTGTCATCTGCTGTTTTCTGGAAGAGACATTTGTCAAATCATGCTACAGCAAACAATGAAGGTCCACTGCAAAGAGCAACCTTGGCAAAAAATAATGTAAACGTAAAATTAGTTAAAATAAAGTGAATTAGTAAGAAATTAGGGAATCCTGTGTACAGATTCTTGAAACTCAACTAAGAAGAACACGGTGTGTGTTTTCAATTATACTCAGCTGTAACTCACCACACTGCCTGAATTTGACATAGCCACTATTTGTGCCACATATTGATTACTAGCTGTAAACCAAATATGCTCAGCTGCAGAGATTACTCAATGTCAATTTGCATTAGGTAAGGAGGCTAATTCCTGATTATTATATTTATGGTTCTGTACCTTTCAGTATCAATTACAGAGGGTGTAGACTTAAGAATGTTGTTTTGCAGCTTAGCCTATTCAGGTCTTGATTTCTAATTATTATTTTTTTATTAAGGGATAGGCCTTAATTGCAATGATCAGATCCACACTACCCCTGACCTCCTCTGCAGGTCTGCAGCTGCCTTTCTCAAAGTTTGGTGACGTAGTGCAGACTCATGATAAAATATCATCTCTTTCTGGGATCTGGTCACAGGGAACAGGGCAAGAGATGGATGCATGGGGTTGGGGAGTCCTGTGCTTTCTGCCTGTGCAATTGGGCTCTGCAGAGTCCTGCGCCCCAGGCTCATGCTGCCTGTCCTTGTTGCAGGCAGCCAAATGCTTAGGCTCTGGGGAGCCGGAGCAGAACCTCAGCCTTGGAGAAGGCAGCCAGGGCACGAAGCAGACTGCTGAGGTGACCAAAACGTCTCAGTGATGGGACAGCCCTGATGATGCTGCCTGTTCTCTCTCTGTGTCTCCCAGAGATGGCCTTGCTACGTGGTCATGAAAGAAGACAGGTGAGGAAGATACTCAGAGGGTGAATGGCATTTAATGGGGCTGTGCACAGCACAGTTCCCTTTGCCTCCAAGGCTGAGCAGCAGGGTTTAACTATTCTTATCCTGAGTCCTGGCCACCAAAAAGTCAGTTGAGAAGTGTTGAGTCAGGCAGATTTGACTTTTTGTTTGTTGGTACAGATGTTTTCATGCTGGTCCTTTAAATAGAAACTAGGTCAGCTCTAGCCAACTGGAAAGAAGGCAAAAAAGGGGCAAATTGCTCCCAAGTGAGTAAGCATGCCAAAGGACTGGGAAGGTTCAAGAGCCAGCAGGGAGAGGTATCAGGACACGGAGCTGGGAACCTGCAGCTTGGAGACAGGAGCTGCTGCAAGGAGTGGGGAGCAGCCGGGCAGCCCCTGCCATGGCCAGAAGGAAATCTCTCCAGGTCAAGGGAAGCTGTGCAGAATTTGCTATGGTCAGGAAGCCACAAAACTAGCTAAACAAAGCCTGGAATAAAGGACTGATTTGGAAAGGGGGAGCTAAGTATAAAAACTTACTGTTTATACATTTAATTTTATTAGTAACTTACCTAGCTGATTTTTTTTTCTATTTAAATTCTTAGCTGACTTACTTTATATTATAATAAAGCCTGGAGTTTTTGAGGGGTGGGGTTTGTTTTTTTTTTGGTTGGTTTTTTTTTTTGTTAATTTTCAAAGCCACTGGTTGCCTTTGAGAAGCCCTACAAGGGAGGGGACTTCAATGCTATGGACAACTCTCCGTCTCATCACCTGGTTGTGGTCAGCTATTCCGCAGCCCCAGCAACACAAACTTGAACCTGGCTGAAGACCAAATTCTTACAATACAGAGAAATTCTCTCCTTGGCTGCTCTGCAACCAAGAGCAGCAAGTTTCCTGCTGTTAGATCACCCTGACACTCTGCAAAGGAATGTGGAGCCATTGAACCTTGTGACGGAGGCATTTGCCAACTGCTTGATTAGTCAGGAGAGACCTTGCAGAATCTGAGAAAAACTCTCATTATTTCCCCCCCACCCCCCCCACCCCCCCCATTGTTGTGTTTCAGAATACCCGGGGAAAGGGGGGTGTGTGTCTGCATAAACAGGTGACGTACATCCTGTAAGGCAGAGCTGTCATGACCACCCATAGCGTGTTTGGCTACTGGGTCAGCAGCGCCTGTTGTCTGTACATAGCTGGAGCACGAGGACCCTAAGCAAATTGGGAGTCCCTTTGGTGGATGCTGTTAATACACACACAAAGCAGAAATCTCTGTTGCAAACTGTCTTGCCTCAGCAGTCAGAAGAGACACATCTAGTTTTGGAAGCCACAGGTCAGGCTACCATCCCTCCCCTGGACCAGGGCTGCAGAGTTTGCTGCTGCTCCCCACTGCCAGCTGTGGGCAGGCAAGAGGAATTTGGCTGTTCAAGCAACGATTGCTGTCAACTAGCAGTTGCCCCTCCTCAAGGAAAAGCAGTGAGCCCAATAGAGGTGTCCCGTGGGAAAAGCCCAATTGCAGGATGAGCCGGAGCTGAGCTGTGCCAATCTCAACGCAAGGGACAGAAAAAAAGGGAGGTGTATTGCCCCTGATGGGGTGTTAAGTGAGGGGGCCTGAATGGTTGGTACACTGTCTGCCTGACCTTCAGTACCAGAGCTGGAAATGTAATTTTTTTTTCCCCGAAGTGTTTTCTTTGAATTGGAGAAGTACGTGTGTTACAGTGAGATTTTAAAATGTTGAGTCAGGTAGGAAACAATGTTTTTCCAAACACAAGGTAAGGTGACAAGGGTTTGCATGGATGGGTTTTTTCCACGAAAGTTACTGTATCACACAGCAGGAAAGGAAAGAAAAGGTTAATTTCACTGAAATGCTGACAATTTGTTTAAAGTGTATCTAACAGTCAGCCAAGGAGTTTATTTAAGAAACTGCTGTTCAGTTCACTTTGTAAGAACCCAGCCCTTGGGAGTCCAGAGCCGCTGTGTCTTTCTACCCAGCAGCACATACAATCTTTTTCCCCTGAACTATTTACTTCTGCTTTCTTCAGGGGTAAAGTTACTTTATCCCAGGATATGTTTTAGAAAAATGACTCTGTCCTGAAAAAGTTACTGATATTTGGGGGGTTTTGTTGATGTTATTGTTGTTTTTTAAATTATTATTCCACTATGGCTGGATTTTTTTTTTTTTTTAATTTTTTTTTTTTTTGGGGGGGGGGGGGTGGGGGAGTGCATGAACTGGAAATAAAACAATCCAGGGTTTAGTTTGGAAGAACCAGAAAGACAGGAAGCTTGCAGAGATATCTGGAGCTCATTGCTGCAATCTGAATCTGTAAATTTTTTACAGACCTATATATGTAAATTGGCTGATTGTTAATCTTTGCAAAGATTAAGAGTAAAGGTAGTGACCTGAAGCCAAGTTAGAGGGTACAGTGATTAACATCTCTCCATAACTAATGTCAGTAAGGAATTCCAGGCTGCCATACTTTTCATATTTTTGGATTTGTATATCTTTCCTCCTCCCTCATATTTTTTTTTGAATTTGAAATATATGGCTAATGTAGCCTTTCATATAAATGTCAAGAAATACTGTTGATGTATTCGAAGTGAAAGACATTTCTGTATTCTGACCTGTTTTGTGTCACTTTCTTCCTGATTTGCATCCACTGGGTCTGGTGATTTGACTTCCCTGACCTAAGCAGATCCTTCAGGCAAGCAGCTGGTTGGAGTGGGTCAGTAGAGCTGGCCAAGGCAGGGTGTTTTGAGCTTTCAGGAGCCGTTAATACAAAAACTTACCTTAGTTTTTAAATCAGATTGAAACTAGTTCAAAAGCAGAAAAAATCTTGTGGGTTAGAAATTTAAGAGAGGGGGAACTCATCTTTCTGAGGCATGAGGTGAATTAAATTGTCCAGCTGGCATTGGTAGCTGCTGCTGGAAATGTAGCCTGGTGACCTGAACAAGTTTCTATCCATCACTGTTACTGCTACGGCAAGACCTAGAGCAAACAGTCCCTCATTCCTGCTTCATATCTACTGCACAAAGGAAATATCTGACCTTTATGCTGTATATCCATCCCCTAAATTTTCTTGAAATCACTAGCTGGAGAAGCCTTGCCCAGCCCTGATGTAAACTTGTAAGAGCCCATTGACTTGGAAGACAGGTGGCTCAGCCTCACCTGACAGAGCTGGCAAGGAGCGGGGAGTTCCTGAGCTCAGCTGGGGGACCAGTTTCTGCAGAATTATGCTGGACAGTCAATGAAAATTCTTCTCCAGGACTGAGCGGCTTCTGCAGAATGTTTCCAGATGTTGGATGGGGATTTCCAATAAAACAGTACATCTCCGAAGTCCAAGCCCTCCTCCTATAGCTTTTCTTACACTTACCCATTTCTGTATGAAATCGCTGTGGTTTCTGTCCTTTCTTCCATGGTCAGCTCCTGAGGGAATGTGAATATCCCCCAAGACTGCAGTATAACTGAATAAATTTGTTATTTATTAGGTGCCCACTGTGTGATGAGAACTCCTGTTGGCTTCAAATACTGACATGGATAGGCTTTAATTGAACAATTACTGAAGATCTGGAATGCACACACAAGGAAAAAAAGCTCTTAAAATATCTTAAGATCCCAACTAAAGGCTCAGAATTACTTCTAATAACAAAGTAATAGCATATTTCTGCAGTTTTAATATCCTCTTAGGTACAATGAAGAATTCCGAATATTTCCACAAAAATAACATGGCCCTGCAATACTAATTTACAGCTTGCTTTGAACCTGAGATAAGTAAGTACTTCAGAATAAGGGAGAAGAGGATGGGGGCTAGCCAAATCTCAGGATTTGCCCTCCCTGATCTTTCAGGCTGTTACAATTCAACACTGATTCAAATTCAAATGAGGCAAAATGGAAGAGCCTTAACATCTGGTTCAGTGCAACTGTGGTTCTGGTTTCTGAACTTGCTCTATTTTAAAAGAAAATATTAATGGTGAAGCAATTACTGATTAATATTTTTCTCTTCTATATTTTTTTTGTATTACTTTAATAAACATTACAGGATTAAAAGGGAGATTTATAGTGTGATTTCACATCTGAATTTTAGTCTTTAATCATTGACATTGAAATACGTTTTCCTTGAAATATATGTTTTCATTAAAATACATCTTTTCCTTCACTGTTGATTAAATCATATTGATACAAATATGGTCTCTTGCTGTGGGCCCGCACTTGTATCCCACAAGAAATGGTTTTCTTGAAAGGAAAAAGCCATTTGCAGCATGGTTTATGAAGTCTGATGTTGCCTTTCTTATGACACTTTAAAGGGATTGCTCCCAAACTCAGTGAAAGAAACTTCCTCTAAGATAATAAGCTGAAAACACTTTGTTTATCTAAGCTAAGGTAGATGGTTTCTAATTCATGCAGATTAATTCTGTGGGTATAAAACCACATTTACATTTTGTCAGCTTTCATCTAAGAAGCATTAACCTTTTTGAAAACTAGTTCTTAGGTGATTTTTTCCTACCACTCCATTATTCCTTTGGAGAATTCCTCTGAAAATGCTGAAAAAAATAATCTATGAAAATATATTCTTATCAAGCAGAATTTAGTCTTCAAAGTTGAGCTGCTTTTCTTTAATGTGACAGCAGGAGGTCTTGCTGTGGCTGCAAGTCAGAGCACTCCTGACATAATGCAAACACTGGGACAATGCCAATGTAGATGCAGACATCCCAGCACTACATATTTATTTTTGGAATATTCTTAAAATACATTATTAACAATGTAGCCACCTTATTTTTTTTTATGATTAATTTCATTTGGTAGTAAAATAAGGACACATGGACCTGGACGTCAAAGTAGGAGGAGAGGCTGCCTCCACCCACTCCTACCTCACTGTCATGGAGTAAGCCCAGCCAGCAACTAAGAACCTCGCAGCCACTCGCTGCCCCCCCACGATGGGATGCGGGAGCAAACTGGTAGGGTAAAAGGGAGAAAAATCATGGGTTGAGATTAAGACAGTTTGATAGGTAAAGCAAAACCTGTGCAAGAAACAAAGCAAAACTAAGAATTAATTCACTGTTCCCATGGACAGGCAGTTGTTCAACCATCTCCAAGAAAACAGGGCTCCATCACATGTAATGATTACTTGGGAAGACAAACACCGTAACTCCAAACTTCCCTGTCTTCCTTCTTCCCCAGCTTTTAACTCTGAGCAGGACATCACGTGGCATGGAATATCCCTTTGGTCAGTTGGACTCAGCTCTCTCAGCTGTGTCTCCTCCCAACTTTTTGTGCCCCCCCAGCCTACTCACTGGTGGGGTGGTGTGAGGACAAGAAAAGGCCTTGAAAGCTTAGCAACAACTAAAACCATCAGTCTGCTACCAGCACCATTCTCATCCCAAATCCAAAACACAGCACTACTAGTGCTAGTAAGCTAGCACTGCTAATGCTAGTAAGAAAATTAACTCTATCCCCACTGAAACCATGACACCAGTCCTGGTAGAAGTTGTGTGGCTGCAGCCTCCTCTCATCACTGTGGTTTCAGTCTGAAATTTAAACTTCATTAACATGAAAATTTCTTGACTTTTTGCTCAATGGGGCCAGTGATGTGACGTGTGTTAGTATCTTATGCTCTCCTTCAAGCAGTGGCTTGGTCCACAAGCCTGGCCCATTGCACTGGGGCTGCCTGGCCTGGGGTATGTTACAGGCCCACGTTGATGACCAGCAAAGCACTCAGCCTTCTGGCAGCACACAAGACACTCTGTCAGGCCAAGCTGGTGCAGTACTTACTAGGTGTTGGCCTAGTTCCCACTGAATGAGTAAAAAGAGGAATATGATCGGCGAGCTCCAAGGCTTCACAAGCCAATTTTATTGTGCATCAAGCTTGCTCGCTACAACATGGCGAGACGGGAGCACTTGTGTGGTTTGTTTTGCTGGTAGATGTCATAGTATTTTTCTAAGAGACTCTAGATAGATTACAAAGAATCCCTGAGTAAATATGTTTATTAAATGTGTTTATTGTACAAAACTGGTCAAAGATTAGGAAGTAAAGTTTCTATTAAGATAAACTCAGCTTTTATCTGGCTGTGAAATATTCTCAGGACCTTATAAACCTAAAGGACTGCCACAATTTTATTGTGGATGATGACTGGTCACTGATGGAGGCAAAGAACAGCTGGAAATTGAAGGAAAGAGCAAGGAAAGTTTGACTGAAGTTCAGCTAAAATGTACGCCTGTCAATGAGAAGACTTTGAATGAGCTCATCTAGAAGTTTGGAAAAGGCAACAAACACATAAGAATGTTAACAGAGAAGATACACTTCTGAACTCAAACATATTATAAAGTCCAACACATAACTAACCATTATATGATGTATTTTTTTCATGTGTTTTAACATGTGGATGTTTATGAAAAACAGGCACCATTTTGGAGAATAATGTAGCAGAAGCTTGATGAATGAAATGCTTCTTAGGGTAAAAAAAATTAAAAAGCATTTATTTTCCGACAAAGTTAAACATGATGGAGGAATATTGAACAAAAGTAAGGGTTTTAAAAGTATATTAATAAAAAAGAAATAAAAGTTTCTTTTGCTGAAAGGAAAGGAACTGTTAAAATTATCTGTGACTATGAAATTAAAAACAAAAGAAAATAAGTTTAGGAATGATCAGTTTAGAATAATTACTCCACCAAGCAATTTCACATAATGACACTGATAATTTAAAATTTCCTACATATTTTTGACAAACTATTTTAATTCAATTTTATGTTTCACCAGTGCTCTTTTCTGCAATGATATATCCTCTCTAGCTTGCAGGGAAGTGGAAGTTGAACTTTGTTCTGAGTATAAGTCAAAGATAATAGTTTTGGCTGATTAACATCTTTCCTCAACAATAACACAAACTGATTAAACATCTTAGACATTAGCATGTCATCAGCACACAAACAGAATCAATTGTAAAAAGTGTAATTATACCACTTCTAATTAGCTGTCATCACCTGAAATAATTAAACAACAGATAACTCCTAAGCTAGCAAACAATCAATGAAATAATTTAAATATTTTTACTTCTCATGTTGCTTCTCAACAGACATCATTATGGTATTATTGACTCAAATTTTAGTTGATAGAAGACCATGTAAAGTAGATTTTGCTGTCAAGAAGGAAAGTCCCCTGCAAACAAAGCCACATTGTATAGTGCCATTCTAGGCAGACTTTTTCATGCTGCTTTTGCCTTCTGTATGAGACTAAACAAAATGGTTTGGGTTGGAAGGGACCCTTAAAGATCATCTAGTCCACCCCCCTACTGTAGGCAGGGCCATCTTTCGCAAGATCAGGTGCTCAAAGCCTCATCCAACTCGACCTTGAACATGTAATTTTCCAAAAATGAAAACTCTGATCTGGCAGTCATATTGTGCAATTAATTTTAAAGCAAAATTCCCCCTCCAAAATGATAAAAATGAAAAGCATAGTATAGTGTTTAATTCAGGTGGCATCTGCTTTTTTGTAGCTCAGATTGTTTGCTGAAAATTGTGCACTATTTTCAGAAATATATTTTGAAGTTCACTGCCAAGCTTGTGTTTTGTAAATTTGAGGAATATTATTAACGCTTCATGAAGAGTCTTACGAATCTATGTTTACCCTAGAAAAATCTCTATCACTTTGTTATATGAGGAATGTACACATTTCAGTGTAAAGAAGTCTGAAAAGTCTGTGCTAAAAACTCCAGGAATGTATTAGACCATGGTGCTTGGCAAATAGACCTGCCCATATAGCCACCCTGGTGTGCGCACAGACTTGCCCAGGCGTTGGGAGTGTCTCTTCTGGTAAGAAGACTTGTCCATGCAGATCCATTACAGGTTAAAGGTTTTGGTGCACTCAGCAGTCTTGGATTCACACAGCACCAACTACACGGCCACCTTTCAACAAGAATAAACATAAAGGCCACATTTTAGGGAGGCAAAATTTGTTAAATGGTGAATTAGGCCTATAAATGATTCAAGGCTGGTGTTCTGGTTTTGTGCCAGTCACGTGATAGCAGCCCACAGAACACGTCTCTTAAAGCATAGTGTTATTCCCAGCTCAGTCATCAAGGAAGATATGCAGGAAGATGCAAAGTCTCTGAAGGCCTGGGGTTTTTTCATGGCATACTGCTAACTGGTGACAGAAGTTGGCCACAGTTCAAGATCTCAGGTATCAGTTGCCCAAAGGCAGAATGACTGTTGTCCTTAAAAGGACATTGGACAACCATGTACAAGAGGCTGAGGCATTCAGTGAAACTGTTGGAATGAGGGTGGAACAAAATATTGGACAAAGTGGAAGAATGCCAGTTCCTTCATCAGGAGGACCATACTGAGACCAACAGGCAGGTACAGTGCAAGTAAATAACTTATGCTGTGGAAGCTGAGTGACAGGTTGCCCAGGCAGGTTTCCAGGATGGGTTCCAGTATGTGGAATTGGACTCACCTGGTTAATGTCATACTCCATCCAGGTAACACTCTCAGCAGCACTTATTTACTGTAGGAACAATATGGCATTGATGAAGGTAAATTTATCCCAGTTCTGAAGTTAACTTGCTTACAGCTAGTTCAGGAGTAAAGAGAAATATTATGAAGGAGTTTTTTGGGAGAAGACGACTGACGTAGAGACAGACAGTATAATGAGTCTCAAGTAGCTGGGTAGTTTTAGGCTTTCAGGGTGTGAATAAGGCATAAGAGACCAGTATCCAGCTCTTTGTGGTTTTAAAATCCCATTATTTGTTTTTTACATTTCTATAGAAAGTTTATACATAGTTTACATCTTGTATATACTAGTTTGTGTCACTGGCCAATGATTCCGGTGGGAAGACTCACAGAAGTTGAGTACCCAAGATAAATAATGAGTATATTGGAGGAGCCCTGTGCTATCTACTGTCATTAGAGGAGATGATCCTGCTTCAGAAAGATGGGAGATTATATAGTAATCGCTGAAGCATTGAACTGGTTAAAAGAAAAAGGCTGTAAGTACAGGTCATCTTGAAAAATCATGGCACTAATGTCCTTCAGGCACAGTGGGTTTCTATTAAAATCTAGAAGGAATGATATAATGTGCTTACAATGAATAACTAACTTTTTCATCAAAATTTTCAGTCAAGTCATTGTTTGTTTTTTTCTTTTTTAGTTTGCTTGCTTTTATGCAGCACGGAGTCTGGAAATGTATTCGACATGTTCGATTCTGTCCATTCAGAAATACAGCCTGAGTGGAGGTGTGAAATGTGTTTCTTCTTCTCCCATCACATCATGAAAATAGATTTCATCTGGTTTCTATGAACTGCTTCCCCAAAAGTTGCCAATAATCTCTTCCAAAGAGCACTTTCCCAGCAGTTCTGTAGTTTAGGAAAAGAAATGTAAGGAAAATTGGAAAGGAAGAAATGTGGTGGGTTATTTTTTTTTTTTTTTAACTACCACTCCTTAGCAAATCAAGCCAGAATCATAGGAATTCAACATCCAAACTGTTTCAGAAGCTTCTGATTGAGGGATCAGCAGACTGATTCTCAGTCTGGAGACAAAGATCACATACCGTTCAGTCTTGAATCTCATGCTATTAAAATTCCAGAAAGGTGCTTATTGTCTGATTGCTCTGCATGTCAGTTTACCTACTTTTCCATACAAATCTCATTGTCCCTGATAGCATTCTGCTAAACTTAGTGGTGACTATTCCTTAGGAGACATTTTAAAACAAGAAGACCAATGGAAAAATGAAAAAACACAGTTTAAAATGCATCAAATTGCATTTCCATAAAGATTTACTCACTTAGTTCTTAGAGCATTTAGAGTTGTTGGAGCAGTTGTCTGTCATCATGTTGTGGGAGCACTTCAGGATGAGATTGCATCTGACACTCCTAAGTGCTAAATCTTAGATATGTTATTACATTTTCCCAACATCCATTGCTTTGATTCCCTTGTGGTTTTTAGAGAAGCAAATCTTGATTAAGGCCCAGCACTTTCATACCATCATTTCTCTCCACCACTGATTCGAGGGGAGACCCCATGTCTCTGGTGGGAGACACCTGTTGCTGCACACCCAATTGCACCACTGATCCTCGCTGTCATTCCGACTGTTTTCATTTCCCAGCTTTCACATCTGTAGTAGGGAGAAGGGGAGAGAGAAGGAGAGTTTTGTTCTCTTCAAATGTATTTTCTGGGGATGTAGATAGAATTTTCAGTCGCAAAGAGATGTTACGCTTTTGAGGAAAAATAATAAGCAGAACAATAGGAAGCAGCCAGGCCATATTTCCTGAGCTGGTTAAAAGCCTTGTAGAATATGCAATATCTTGGGGAACTAGTGCTTGTGATTTAATTTCCATGCTTTCTATTTAGTAAACATTTATTCTCAATGACATTTTTCAAAAGGTGGCAATCAGTGTTGGGTTTATACTAAAGATATTTAATTTTTCTCTGGTAATAAATAAACCCCCTGATCCCAGCCACTGGTAAATTAATACACAAATAAAATCAGAGATGTTTTCCACTTTTTGCAATGATGAGGAGGGAGTGAAAACTAATTATTCAATAATAATAATAATGAAGTTCATCATTCAGATGCAATCTTGTTTATTGATGGGTACATTCTATATCCTGTTCACTGAAAATCTAAGACCCAAGAAAAAGAGGGTTGTTTCTTTGCTTAGTGATGCAGATCTCTTGCAGCCATTCTTCTCTTCAGAAAACCTTTTAAGTTTTGTTCCCAAACAGGCAGAGAATAGAACACATCTGTCCTAGCACAGACACCTAAAAGTTAGACATCTTACTCTAACTCATTTGCCTGGGGGTTTTTGTAGCCGGTGAAGAGAATCAAACACTCATCTTCAGAGTGCAATTCACCTCAGCCTTGTATTAGCACATCGGTTTAGCAGAGTAGAAGTACTTGCATCTCTCTGTAGACTGAAAAAAGGTTATGGTGACCAGTTTAGATGTGGATGTGTAAAATTAGAAGTGAATCTCACCACAGTGCTTATTTGGGCCATTTCTGGAACTTTCTTCCCTGTCAACAACACATTTTAGAACATGATAACTTCAGAATTGAAGCTCTCAGGTTCTTATATAAAAACCTTAACTTTATTAGTAATGCTTCAATTTTGTTATCATTAAGTATCGTCTTGAGAATCATTAATAAAATTTTGTAAAAGTATAAATTCCTCAAATATCAAATAGCATTCCTTTGTGCTGATTGTTCTTCCACAGATGTCTTTGCTTTGGGCAGTACCTTACCCATCTTTCGGCTCTTGCAGTGATATATATGTCCCCCACAGCATCCTTCTCTCTAAATTGGAGACGTATGGCTTTGATGGGTGGACTGCTTGGTGGATGAGGAACTGCTTGGATGGTCATATCCAGATAGTAGTGGTCAAGACCTCAATGCTCAGATGTTGACCAGTGATAAGTGATGTTCTTCAGGGATCTGTACTGGAACTAGTACTTTTCAATATCTTCATCAATGACGTAGACAGTAGGATCCAGTGCACTCTCGCCAAGTTTGTGTATGACACCAAGCCTAGTGGTATGATTGACATGCCTGAGGGATAGGATGCCATCCAGAAGGATCTGCAAAGGAGCAAGAAGTGGGCCCTTCTCAGCCTCATGAGGTTCAAGAAGACCAAGCAGGTTCTGTTGCAATATAAGGGGCAATGGCTTTAAACTAACAGAGGGAAGATTCAGACAGAAGAAATTTTTTACAATAATAGTGATGAAACACTGGAAGAGCTTGCCCAGAGATGTTGTGGGCTATGAGCAACCTGATCTAGTTGAAGATGTCCCTGATCATTGCAGGGGAGGTTGGACTAGATGACCTTTAAAGGTCCTTTCCAACACAAACTATTCTATGATTTTGTGATATAGGCTGCCTGGTACAGTAATTAGTCATATATAGGTATAACAAATACTTTGCTGTTAGATTAGATGTGTTGTTCTAAAATGTTGTTTATCTCATTCTAAAAATATATCCTGTTAATCCCATATGATTAACCTTTGACAAGGAAATACTGATTTTTTTTCCCTCCACATTTCCAAGAGTCCTGCCTTGCTGAACAGTATATGAAAATTGTGTACACTTTTGAAATTGCCAGGAAGTATCACTTAACTGAAGTGTTCCTCTTAGTTTTGTACAATAGCATTACCATTGTATCTGCCACGGTCAAAAGGTAAATGCATGATAAGGTGGAGAGTGGTAATGCAACTTACAAGGCCATTGACAAGGTGTGGTAGGTTGTCCCAGTTCCGCAGCTAAGGACCACCCAGCTACCTACCTGCTCTGTTCTCAACAGGACAGGGGAGAGAGTAGGAAGAGCAAAAGTGAGAAAACCTCTGCATCAATATAGTTAAATAAGTGAGGGAAAGTAGTTTCCCCAATCTTCTGCATTACACACCCAGTACCCAGATCTTTGAGTGAAAGAAAACCCTGGAGCCTGACCTTGGATTTCTCCAGGTGCTTTCTGCCAGAGGTTCCAGTTGAGGTCATCCTCCCCAGCAGCAGAAAGTTTTGTGCCAAATTCCATGGTCTCGCAGAAAGTTTTGTGCCAAATTCCATGGTCTCTCAGAAAGCCTTCAGCCTTCCTCCACTAATCTTACTCTACTAGAAATTCATAATTGTGGTGGTTTGACCTTGGCTGGATGCCAGATGCCCACCAAGATGCTTCATCACTACCGTCCTTCAACTCACAGCAATTTCCCAATTAAGGGATCTTCCAAGAGTCCAGGCAGGGTAGACAGCTGTTCGATCTTCTCTGTGTTCATAGTGGCTATACCTAAAGCCCATCAGTACCCCTTTGGGTCATTGAAGTAAGCTGACATCTTTCTTGGCTGACCCCTTCTTAACAGCTATCTTTCCTCTCAGTCTGCATACATGGGCTTCCAGCTTAAAGGTGGATTCACCATCCCATTTCCTCGTGTCATCCCCCTGGTCATGCAGGAAGAACCACAACGCACACCCCTGTCTGGGGCAGGAGAGGACTGATTTCTTTCCTTGACAGCTGAGGCGCTGGCCTGTAGGGATGAGGAGATACACAGATTTTCTTCAATGTCTTGGAACCAAGAAGACATTCTCTCCACAGCTGATGTACCTGTATCCAGGCAATACAGTGCTGCCAAGATGTTAGAATACAATGCTGAGGCACCTTGCTCCACATGGCCTGTGTGCAGTGGACACCCTCTGGATATCTGGAGACTTCATCATTGTCTAGATCACTGTAGATGACTTCCAGCACTACTCTCAGGTACCAGATTCCTTCATCTGCAGTAGTCCACTTTCCTTGGGAGTTTACAAGTTCTTCCTTGAATGAATGTCTTGCCCTCACACTTAAAAGGAGATGTCTCCAGAAATTAGAAATTGCTGCCTCTTTTCAAATTCCTCTTTCAATCCCCCCATTTCTAGGAAGGGGTCCCAGCTGTTGAGCCTCCCTACCTTCCTGAGAGTTGCTGACTCTCAGCCCCATTATCCCAACGTCAGGGCAGCCAGGCAACAATCCCCTCGCCTGGCTGGCGGCTGTGATGTTTCCAAACTTCTCAAAGTTCTGATGAGCTTAGGGACCCAGGTTATTTTTGCTTCCTCTCTGAAATTTCTCACTCCCTCCAATTTCTTTGCCAAAGGACCAGCTTCTTGATCAAGCCTTACCTCTTCTTCCTCCTCCCTTACTAATTAATGATATGGACCCATTCTTTTCCTTGTCCACTGTTTCTTTTTCACTACTGGGGCAGTTACTGTAGCCATTGTTGTTGTTTGGGTCCCTGCCTCAACCACAGTTCTCTGAGAGTACTGAACTGTGGCTTGACAGGCACAAGCCAGGCCCCATTGCTAGAAGCTGCTGGTTTTCACTGGGGTAGACAAGATACCCTTCTACCATTTACAAGATCATGTAAGTTTACCAGGGTTTCTGGCCTGTTCTGGTGGAAAGTCCCAGGTTATGAGAGGTGATAACCATTGTAGGAACCTGCCCAAATCCTTCCACACACCCTGCCACCCAAGGACCAGCTGCCTCAGAGCACATTTCAGTATTGCCTCACCCAAAAGTAGTCTTCTCTTACATTGCAATGACACGAGGTTCCACAAACCCCATAATATGCTATCAGTGTTAATTAGTAGTATTAAACAGTTCACGTAAGGGTGAAAAAGGACCTTGGGAACCTGCATAATAAAACCATCCACATCAGTCCTGGGTAGGAAGAGGGTGATGTGTTCTTTTATCCTCTCCACAAGAGATCCCCCAACACAACAAGGCCATTGATGCCAGGGCAAAACATGTAGACATCATTTGTACTGGCATGTTCCCAAGCTCAGCAAAATAAAGAGATAAGCAGTGCAGCCATCAAACTCCATGACCCGCACAGGAGCTTGCCGCTAAATAACTACTATATCTATAGCATGCATTACACATGGGTTGACCTTGGCTGGATGCCAGGTGCTCACCAAGCAGGTCTATCACTCTCCTCTTCAGTAGGGGGTGGGGGGAGAAAATTAGCTAAAAATAACCTCATGGTTCAAGATAAAGGCAGTTTAATAAAACAAAAGCAAAGGCTGCACATGGACGTAATGGAAAACAAAACGTTTACTCTCTACTACCCCTCAGCAGGTGATGTCCAGACACTTCTCTGTGTAAGTAGTGTAAGTAGGGCTTCAGTACACATAGCAGTTGCTCTGGAAGACAAACATCACAATAATAAATGCACCCCCTCCTTCTTCTTTGTCATAGCCTTTACTCCTGTACAGGTGTCATATGGTATGGAATATCCCTTTGGTCACTTTGGGTCAGCTGTCCTGGCTATGTGTCCTTCAAGATCTTGCCTAGCCCCAGCCTACTGGTAAGAGAGGAATGCTGGTGAGACAGCCTTGATGCTGTGTGGAGCAGCGCTCAGCAGCAACCAAAACACTGGTGTGCTACCAACACCTTTGTAGCTACCAACACAAAGCACAGCACTATGAGGGTTACTACAGGGAAAATTAACTCCATCTCAATCAGACCCAATACATATATGTAGCTGAGCACCTATCTATCTCTCTACCTATCTCTCTCTCTCTCTCTCTCTCTCTATCTATGTCGATCCACTATCAGGTTACCTGTAAAAGCTTGACTGCTCTAGAAACATCTCAGTATAAGTTTGAAAGGAAACCTCTTCCTTTTAATTCTTAGTTTCACCCTGGCCATCTCTGGTGGCTGACTGCATGTCTCAGATCAGGGCCCCACAGACAGGCTTGATAATTTCCATGCTAATTCTGCAGGCCAGTTTCTGCTGCCTCATCAGCACTAATACACTTGGATTAGCACTGTTAAGTCTCTTTCCCTAATCTCTTTTGTTTTGAAATGTGTACGTCTATCTCCACACAGCATTTTGCTATAGCCATGGTAGCCTGAGAATGCTGAAGAAAAACAGCCTTTTGGTCTAATATCAGCTAAACGGTATTATCTTTGTCCTGCCAATTGCTAGTTTATCATACAAACTGCTAATGAAAATATGGGCTAGAAAATTAATGAGAATAGAGCCCTTAAGGAACTCATTTGAAATGTCTTTGAAACATTTGCAACATTTTTAAAAAGAACATTTTTATCTAATTGTGCACCCAATAATAATTCACCTAGAACATTTCTTCTATGCTTACTTCTGTATTGCTCTTAGTTCTTCTAAAAAGTATATTAAAATCAAATAAAACACATATATTTTATGTCTTCAATCACTAAGCTAGTTGCCCCATAAAATAAGAAAATTAGGTTGAGTTCAAGTGACATATCAGACATATTTCATTTCCATATATGCCTGACCAATTTTCTGGGAACTTGCAATTCTCCAGTTTTTCAAATATATGGTTTATCAGAATATATTCTAACATATTTCTCAGATTACTGCATCAATTCTCATCCATGAGTTATGGGTGAATTTCATCTGGAACTATTGCCTTGAATACATGTATTAAATCTAAATATCCTGCACTCCCACCAACATCGTGCCCATAGTACATTCCCTTTTCCATGTTAAAATTAATTTCATTAGAGAAATGACTGACATTTACCCTTGTGAAGACTCAAGCTAAGAAAGTGCTGACTACTTCAACATTGTCTGCAGTCTGTCATCCCTTCTGTTTACTAAATTCCTCTACTCTTCTCTCTTTTCTTGTAACTACTGAGATTTTTGTGGAAATTTTCTTTGATGTTTCCAACTGAAATACACTTCAGTTCACAATCTTCCTGAATATGTATTCATCTATATTTTTGTTATTCCTTTATAGCAGCTCTCAGACACGTGCCAATTTTTCCAGATGTCATACAATTCTTTTACATTTTTGGGGTATTTGAAGCTTTCCTGATGCATGCATCATGCTGTCCCTCTCTGCTCACTCTCTCTGAACACTTTAAACCAGGTTTGTCATTATATATTTAGAATAGCCACTTTCAAAAGCTAACAGTTCGCTTGAGTTTCTTTATCCCTTACATGGTCTTCTCAGGAGGTTTCAGTCTCCACTCCCTAGGTTGTGTCAGAGCTGTTTTCCCAATTCTTTCTGTGCAGTAGTATAGGCTGTTATTTCATTATTATTTTTATCCCCAAATTATTTCCCACCTTTCGTTTTTCAATCAATTCCTTCCTGTTAGTTAGATTTGAAATACTGCTTTCTTAATAAAACCCAAGTTCTGCTTTCCTGAAACCAAACCTTTATCTGCAATCACTGGCAAACACTTGGTTTGTCCGTGCCCTGACACATGGGATCCTTATAACCAAAAAGTTATATAGATAGTAAAAATCTACCTTATTACCTGGCCTTTGGATCGTTCTGTTTGTAGCTCAAAGACTTCTTCATCTCTTCCAAAGACTTCGTCTCCTCTTCCAATTTACTGCTTCATATAAGATCCTGACCATGAGACATTGTGTTCTTTTCCGTTTTGATCTTCACCCACAGATAGTGTACAGCCTCTTTCCTAACCTTTCCTCTTCTTTATTTGATGCTATTCTGTTGTAATACAAAGTCTCTACCAAGTTTTCTTTTATTGAAAACAGGAAAATTCAAGCAAAAGTGTTGACTTATTTTTTTCTTTTGTCTCAAAAACTCTCCTACTCTTAGCCTTCCTCAAAGTTTTATATGATGTATGTGGAACATCTTATCCTGTTTCTAGACGAGAAGATAAAATGAACCATCATACACTCCCAGCCAGCCAAGACAAAAAAAAAAATCTGTTTTTCTCATGCATTTCAAATTCTAGACAGATAGAATCAATAGAAAGATTAAGGCTCAAAGGGAATTCTGCAGGACATCTGATCCAACCTTTTGCTCAAAGCAGAGCAAAGTTCAGAACTAGGTCAGGTTGCTCAGGACCTTGTCCTTTTAATTTTTTAGTATCTCCACAGATGGAGATCAATATTTTTTAATTCTGTTCACTAAAAAGATCTTGCATGTGTTTTCACTTAATGCCATAATTGGTTTTTAACACATATTCTATGTATATTAGATGTTTCGATTTCCTACTGAAGCCAACAGTGACTGGTAAAGCACCTGAAATTTGTGCTTATCTAGTTGTCTAAAACCTGCTCTAATTACAGAAGCTTGTTATGAGGAAAGGCAGGAAGAGAAAGTCATGAGGAGGCTGACATCTAGCCTTGGTTTATGATGAACACTTATCTTATCAACCTACTGTTAATAAACTCACTAAAACAATAAAGAGCAAGATTTAATTTTAACTTGGTTTACTGGCCTGCTTTAGCAATGGCTAAAGGTGATAGCTTGGAAAAATATTAATCAGAGTCAGCTATTTAAAGTCAGATCTATTTTTTGGCAGTTTCTGCCGGAACATTCATCTACCAGCCATCAACCATGAAGATTCTTAGCTACCTCCTGGCTTACCGAAGGTTCCTGCTCATTGTCCTCACCCCACTGCTTTTACTTCCACTTCCACTTATCATCAAAACCAAAGTAAGTGACCTGCTTTGAGAGGTAATTTTTTTTGCACCTGTGGGTCGAGTCTGAGAGTCCCAGATCTTTTTAGAATCATACAACGGTTAGAGTTGGAAGGGACCTTGAGTGACTTATGTTTGCTTTGTTGATTTTCTTTTCTTCTTTTTTTTTTTTTCTTTTCTTTTTGGTTAACTCCGATTATTTGCATAGATATCTAGAGAAGATGACAGCTTTAATGTAATATGCAGTGCTGATTACATGAAGTTCTGACATATTTGTTTTCTTGTTCTGGAAATGTTTTTCTCATTTGACATTATCTAGACTGAATTGAAAATCCTGTCCTTGCTATTACATTTTGACCACTTTTAAACAGCTCTGTATGATTGGCAATGGAGATGAATTGGCAGGAAGACAGCTGCGATTACCTTTTTATTTGATGAAGGATTTTTTTAAATTCATCATATAATGTGTTGTCTGATAGCAAATGACTGCAATCAATGATCTGAGAAACTCCTTCTGATTCCTAAATAGGACAAATATTATGGTAGGACACAGTTTTATTTTACTTGTAATAAATTCTTCTGGCATTCAATAACTCTTGTGAAAACTCCAGGCTGATGAATCAGCTATCTAAAAAATTCATTCTAGGTCTGATGTCAGCACAATGAAATGGAATTCTCCTGTGATGTATTATTGCACATGCATCACACTTATTGTGTGTAACAGTGCATGAAAGTCCAGCTCAGAAGCCCTTGCATCACAGACAGCGGTTACAGCGCAAGGTGCTTCACACTGTCTCATGTCACAGCTTCATATTTCAATTTTCTCTCTCAGAGGAAATTCTTGAGAAATTCTTAATGGGGTACGACTTAAGCGAGATGAACATTTGCTAGGTGATAAATGACTTGACACTATCAAATGTCAAATTGTTTCGTACATAAGACAAGCTTCCCCCCAAAAAGAAATGTTAGCCATAGCTGACTGAATTGGATTTAACATTGTTGTTTTCCAGTCAGAGGTCCCCAGAGCCATTTCATTAAGTTATTTCTTTCCCAATACAAACCTCAAAATCTGCTGCTGTTGAGTAGTTTCATGCCCTAACCAGTGGCATTAAAAGATCTAAACCATTTTCCTCAAGAGTAAAAATATAAATCCAAATATATACACAAAAGAGTTTTCCAGGATTCTAGAAGAAGCTAGGCTCACTTATAGAATCATAGAACTTCAGTTCATTATATTTGGCTGTGGCTGCATTTTACAGTCAGCATTGAAGTAAATTCTCCTGAAAAAAAAAAAGAAACATATCCTGTTTTCCAGGAGTTTAAATAAAAGCCACTTACAAAAATTACAGTCTTAAAAACAACTGTGTTTCTCATCAGTCTTGCACAAATGCATTTTATATTAGATTATATTCTTGCTTTTTTGATGCTGATGACAAAATTTCATTGAATAAAGGAGAGAAAAAATTTTGCCTATTGTTGAGTGCCACTGCTCCTGGAGGTTTAAAGGTTTGTTTGCAGCTGTAGAGTGCGTGTGAGTTATGTTAATTCATGGTCTGAGAATGCTCCAGAATGACCTATGTGATTAATTGTGCTTGAAGGAAAAGGCAGCTGACTTTTTTTCCAGCTTTCATAAGTAGTAGAATTTAAGTAATTTTACTATGCCTTAAAAAAAAAAAACAACACCAACAATTTTATAAACTATGTTTCATATTTAAGCAGAATTATCAATATCAGACAATAAGTACCCTACATTCAGGTCCCGGGACTCATACATGTTCCAGGTTGGGGAAATCTCTTTACAGACATAGCTGGACTTCTTGCAGTTGTGATTCTTTTCCTGGATGATCCACTCATAATTTTGTCGGTGCTTTTTGTGTTCTAGGAAGCAGAATGTGCATACACGTTGTTTGTAGTTGCCATCTTCTGGCTCACAGAAGCTTTGCCGCTGGCTGTTTCAGCTTTGCTCCCTGCCTTTATGTTCCCATTGTTTGGTATAATGAAATCCAAGGAGGTAACCCTTTTTTTTCCTCTCTATCATATTATAGATTTCAGTGATGAAATCTCCAAAGAAAGAAACACATAATGTTAAAACCTGATGGACTAATCTGAGGATTTGCTGAGTGCCAATCACAGTGGGTCTGCTTCAAGTTTTGCTTACATGCTTTGTCCTCAGGACTTGTTCATATTTCTTCAATATTTTTTGCCAGATTGTGATTCAGTGCTTAGATGCCAGTCAATGGGAAAATGCTAGACAGATATAAAATATCCTTAATGTTACAGAAGTGAGATGACACACTAAAGACCCTCATGTCTAAGAGAGAACACCACATTTGATCATACTAAGTCTATATTTAAAGTTGTTCTTTTATCTGTCGGATGGATTGGTAAATTTATAAAAGCAGCATTTAATTGGTGATTTAGTTCATATGTGAGATGTGACTGATTATCTAAGGTTGTTCATATCATAAGCTTTAATTTTTCTTTTTTGTTTTAACACTATAGGCTTTAGTGCAGTTATTCGTGTAACATTTAGTTAAATGAAATTATTGGTTTCAATGAAATGAACAGTCTAAATTTAAGCCCAAACTATTTCTCCATATTTATTTCAATATATATTCTTACTGAATTTTTTTTTCATTAAGCTGATAATAACAAATACTAACAGAACACTATCATTTAGTTAACAAATTTTTTTTTTTTTTTATTTCAGGTGGCATCTGCTTATTTTAAAGACTTTCACCTGCTTCTGATTGGAGTAATTTGTTTGGCAACATCAATAGAAAAATGGAATTTCCACAAAAGAGTGGCTTTAAGAATGGTGATGCTGGTGGGTGTCAACCCTGCATGGTATGTGCTAAAAAATGTCTTGAAGGCAATATTACTTGTGGAAAGCTAAGTATTCTAGAACTCATTGTCTACTACCTTTACTGTAGTAGAAGTCCAACCTTTATTTTCTACTGAAACAAAGTAGTATTCACCAACATGTCTCTTATGAAGTGAAAGCTCTTCTCTTTGCTTGCTTCACAAACTTGCAGAAAAGCTTTGGGTCCACAGATTCATCTCTCAGCACATCAGTAAGGCTGCAGATAAGATCTGTAGACCAAGTCTGGTTTTCCAGAATGCATGATGCCTATAACACCTTGACAGGAAACAGACAGTGACAGGAAGTAAAAAGTCAGAAAAATAGAAACCACAGTCTAGGGAAAAAGGTGCCTCTTAGATGACCAAACTAATAACACCTCAAAAAATGCTGGATTACTCCTATTCCTTACTGATTTTTTTTGTCTTAATTTTAAATATTGCATGTATTTTGATTTTGATTGCATCTTTTGATGGCGGGTAGCTTTTCTCTTTGACAAAATATTCCTTACATTCTCATTTAACTGCTTCCCTTTTATCTTTAGCTGTATTTGCGAGCTATGCAGTTCCTAAATACTCAACTTTTGGCTGCAATCTTGAAAGGGAGAACACAAGTGGATGGTGTGCTAAGCTGAACACTGCTGGGGAACTTGCTGTGGACACAGAAACATGCAGACAGCTGCTGAGGATACCTAGAGCTACTCCGCAGCCAGCCTTGTAACACTGAGGAAGCACTATTCCTCATAACTGCTTCAGCTTTATCACATTTACCAATCATGGCAAGAGGATGACAAGATTATGATAAGATGATCTTATCATAAGATAGAGGGAGAGGATCTTCCCACTTCTCAGCATCTGTTGCTCGTTAGCTGTGCCCACTGCAAAGTGAGGCACGCTGTTCTCTGTGCAGAGCCCTCCTCCTCTGCTAGCAGGAGTTCCCAGCTGGCCTGGGCACACTGGAGCTTCATCCAGACAAGGTAGAGATACCACTGCAGACAGTTTCTGCATTAGAGGACACAGGGAATGCAGCAGTGGAAGTAGGGTAGCAGGAGTCTGATGGATTCTGCATTCTTCTGGAGAAACTGGCTTGTATCAGAAATACCGCGGCCAGCAGGACTAAGGAAGTGATTGTCCCTCTGTACTTGGCAGTGGTGAGGCCCCATCTCAAATACTGTGTTCAGTTTTGGGTCCCTCACTACAAAAAAAGACATCGAGGTGCTGCAGTACATCCAAAGATGGGCATCAAAATTGGTGAAGGGTCTTGAGCGCAAGTCTTCTGAGGAGCAGCTGAGGGAACTGGGGTTGTTTAGCCTGGAGAAAGGAGGCTGAGGGGAGGCTCTCTACAACTGCCTGAAAGGAGGTTGCAGTGAGGTGGGGGTCAGTCCCTTCTCCCAGGTAACAAGCGATAGGACAAGTGGAAATTGCCTCAAGTTGTGCCAGGTGAGGGGGTTGATTGGATATTAGGAAAAATTTTTTCACTGAAAGGATTATCAAGCATTGGAATGGGCTTCCCAGGGAAGTGGTTGATTCACCATCCCTGGAGGTATTTAAAAGACATGTAGATGTGGTGCTTAAGGATATGGTTTAGTGGTAGACTTGGCAATGCTAGGTTAAAGGTTGGACTTGATGACCTTAAAGGTCTTTTCCAATCTAAATGATTCTGTAATTCTATGAGTTCCTAAAGATCTCCCATCATTTGAGCTATGCAGTCTGGTCTGCAGACTAACAGGGAAATATGAAGACCTCTATGCAACCTGCAATGACTAGAATGAGTAATAAAAGACCTATTTTGCATTACATTGCAATGAGTGACTTTGTAGTTAAATGTGAAAGAAATTGTCATCCAATGTTCTGTGCAGATTATTTTTTAACAATAGCATAGGGAGAATAATGCAGAAAAACTGGGACTGAACAGGTTATTCTTTCAGTCCCGGGTTATTATTTTTAAAATCAATTTTAGAATCATTCATTAGATTGCACCACATTGTACTAAATGGTCACCTGATCATCAGTCCATCAGATGTTGGAAATTTATGATTAACAGTTTTGAAATACATTAGTGAACGTCTTCATTTGCTTTGGGTTTAAAACCTCATGCAAGTAGTACTAAAACCATATTTCTCTAGAATGTGAACATTCATATTCAGTGTGCTCAGCATGACCAATATTTTCTGCATAAAAATTTCTCCTGAAAGCCCAAGTCTTCTCCAACTTCCATCTGAGGACTTAACCGAAAACTACATAAAGATAATGGGTTTTACTGTAACACCACAGTCCTTTCACTCACAGCTGTTTTCTCGTGGTGGTGATGCATAGAAGGTGTTTAATGACACTGACAACACCTTGGGACAGGAAATGAGAGGACTACTCTCATTTACAACACCAAGAGATGCATTAAAAATGACAATGCATTATGTATTCTAAAATTACCGAACAGCTTCATCAGATATGACATGGAATATTTGAGTTTTTTAGTGTAAATCTAGAGTGACTCCAGTCACTGATGCAATTGAGTGCATTGCATCTGTTCAGTCAGGAATTGCACAGATACAATTCCTATTTGGTAGTAAATTCAGCACAGGCTATGTCAAGACTAGACTAAGACTTTGTAATGACCTTCACTTTCCCAGTTAGCATCAAATATGATGTTTATTGAAGCACAAGTAATCCCTATGCCTGTTTTGGGGCACTGATTAAGAACTAAGCTAAGCACTACCTATTGAATTGCTAATATTTCTTCCTATAATGCCTGGACTGGTACCTAAAGGACTTATAGCCTAAGTGATATGTCCAGGGTTTTGACCTAGATTGTACATTACAAGATTAGTAGCATTAGCAGTACAGGCATTTTAATTTTCATTTGACCTTGTGACATGCATGGTGCTCTTTCTTCAAACTACAGTATCAATCTGCAAATAATCTGTCAAGGTTTAGGCTTGGCTAGCCACTAAATGAACAACATTATTACTTCCTTTTTGATTTATAACATATTTGAACCTTTAAGTCTAAAATCTGAGTGCCTTTTCAGTGTCTTTGATAATTTTAATTCATAAACTTCTTCAGAGGTCAATTGTAAGCTTTAAATTTTCATTACAACCTTTAAATTTTGAGTGTTTCCTATATGCAAACTTTCTGTTGAAAAAGCTTTCCATTTATATTAAATAGAGCAATGACAGGAGGTTTTGCTGTATCAGCCAGACTCTTCTCTCCTGTTCCAGGCTTACATTGGGTTTCATGGTTAGCTGTGCTTTCTTGTCAATGTGGCTCAGTAACACCTCTGCTGCTGCCATGGTGATGCCAATTGTAGAGGCTGTAGCTCAGCAGATCATCAGAGCTGAAACAGAAGCTGATGCACTGGAGATGTCTTGCTCTAATGGCTCCACCAACCCGGCACTGGAGCTAGACGGTAGGCATGCAGTGCGGTTTTTGTCTTTGCCCACCATCACTCTGCAGCAAGATAAATACCACATGAAATAAAGTTGAATGCCTAGGGAAATATTATCATTACATGCTGCATTGTGGTGAGGATGGTGAGGGACTGGATCGGGTTGCCCAGAGAAGTTGTGGATGCCCCATCCCTGAAAGAGCTCAAGGCCAGGCTGGATGGGGCTTTGAGCAACCTGGTCTACTTGGAGGTGTCCCTGCCCATGGCAGGGTGGTGGGAACCCAATGATCTTTAAGGTCCTTTCCAACTCTAATCTTTCTATGATTCTGTGATTCTATGACTAATTAAAAGTGAGCAGGTGCAGAACATGGCAGTTGGAGAGGAAAGGAGAGGAGAGGAGGTTGGTTTGTTCAGCCTAGTAAAATGAAGTCTGAAAAGAAATATGACTACAAATACACCAGGAGTTAAATACTAGCAAGAGAAGAGAGATCATTAAGATTGTTGGGGTAATTCTGGGAGAACAAATGAATTTAAACTGGTTGTGTACACCACTGGATTGTAAATTAGGAAAGGATTTCTCATCAATAAAAAAGTAAGACTTTGGGGAATAGGAGGCATGAAGGAGTACAGCACAACTTATCTGTTTTTAAGACTAGCACTTGTAAACGTATTCATGGAATGATGTGAAGTGGTTGCATGGAATGGGACATGCTGATGGAGCCTTTCCAGTTTTGCTCCCTTAAACACTTATCTGTCTTTCCACCAATATCTTACAGAAAATGTAGGAGAATATCAAAGCAGTGACTGGAAAGAGAAAGAAAAACAAGTTAATGGGTAATAGTTATTCATTTACTAAATTCTGCTCTAAAAATTTCTCTAAATAGAATATCTGATTATTACAATATATACCTTTGTTTTTCCAGATATGACAATGATGTGAGTGTTATTGTGTGCACAACTGAAAAAGAAAATGAAAAAGACAAGGAACAGGTATTTAAGATGTCTTTTTTTTAAGTGCAGGTAATGTGTGTAACAGTTTTAACCTAAGTCTCACTCCTATGCAACACCTAACAATGCACAGTCAGCAATGAATCTTCATGTGATTAAGATATTTATGTGTAGATACACGTACACATCCAGTTTGCATTTATTTATTTCATTAATGTTTTTGTGCTTCCGGTGTATTTTATGCAAGTTAAACTAATCTCAGCAGAGAATAAACTCTATATATCAGGGATATATATATCAATACATCTAAAGTAAGTTCCTGTGTAGAGACTGAGACAGCTCAGACAAAGGACTTCAGGATTTGACTTTCCACTCTTCTCCTTTGAATGAATAATCATACTATTACTGTAAAAGCAAGCCAGACCACACAGCATATGGCTATATTGCCAGCAAATTCTCTGGCTGTTCTGGGACATCCTTGAATCCTATTTTTGTGTTTGATGATGAGCCCTTTTTATATATTAATTGGTGTGTATTCTTTCTAAGGAAAACCTACCATCTGCTGAATCAAGGAGAAAAAGCAGAGAGGACAAATACAGTGGGGTTTTTAAAGTGATGTGCTTATGTGTTGCTTATTCTGCTACCATTGGAGGGCTGACCACAATCACAGGAACGTCAACTAATCTGATTTTTGCTGAGCACTTCAATACGTAAGAGACCATATTAAATTATTTTTGTTCTTCTTAATCCAGAATTTTAACTGTTCTTTCTTGAGCTCCCACATGGCTCCCCAAAAATGCATTAAAATCCTAACTCTTTGATTTGATATTATTTGATTCTATTACTTCCTTTTTGTTATTTTTTTGCTAAGGAGGTAAAATGAAATTGCATGGTTGTATTTGGAGCTGGAAAATAAGTGATCACTGCATACATGAACAAGATGACCATTCTTTGGTTAAGTAATACTTTACTCTTTGCAGAGATGCATGGAAAAAGGTAGGCTTTTCTGAGGAGGAAGACACTACTTAGCCTGAATATGACAGAGACTATCTGGCCGTAAAGGACTGGTATTCATTTCTAAGTACAGCAGGAGCTACGTTCAGGTCTGCTTAGCAAAGTGCATCAGGAGACTTTCAGGAAGCTAGTACATTGTGAAATGACAAATTTAGGTCTGTTAGTCAAAGAAAAAGTGAATACTTTCAAACCAGTCTCAAATTCTGCATTCATTTTGGGTTGAGATTATGAAAAACATTTTTAATATTCCTTTTTTAAGTAGAACCACTTTGAAAATAAAATTGGTAGATTTCATTCCAAAGTTTTTGAAAACCCAATAGTTCTTGCTGAACTTTTTTTTGTTCTCTGAACTACTCATTGCCAGAAAGATTCCTACTCTAATTTTAAAATGGAACAAAGTAAAATATAATTCTTTCATTACCCTCTGTCCACTATTCTGTATTGCCTATGGCAAAATGGTGATGGATTTTCTTCCAGCCTGTGTTTCATGACTGGATGAAGTTTGGCTTCAGCATGCTGCTATAGAGAACTGAAGTGATACAGTCAATAAATCAGCCTGTGCTAAGAGAATAGCAACAATGGAAACAGTATGGAAATTATAACAGATTGCCTGTTACTGGGGCCAAAGAACTACACAGGGCAGACTATGACATTATAAGTCCTTCAGGCTTAAACTTTCAGACACGTAAGCATTTCTGGTTCAAGCAGGCTTCACACTCAAGAGCCTAGAAGAATTCAGATTGATTACTAGGGGTAAGAACTGTTCTTGTTCATTTCCCTGCTGTTGTAGGAAACTTGAAGAGAACTGGCCTGCAGCTGGTTTTTCAGTTTGTCTTAGCTGTTAACAATCTCTTCAAGAATGCATAAGCAGATTGTTGCCCTCTCCCTGTGTCTTCACCCTCTGCTAGGAGCATGGGCTGTGCATGGAGTGCTGCATGTGTAATCCAGTTTTATACCCCACCAGGATTTTGCTTAATCTTTACACAACCACTGAGACTAATCCTTAACTTAAACTGAATCTGCCACATAACTGTGCAAATATTTTTAACTGTCTTGCTCCCCTTCTCCTTAGAGGCTTCGTTTGTATTTATGCCCTGACCGAAGTGGGAATTGTTAGCATGACTTGGACACCTTTGCAGTCTACCTTCATGTACCATAAGCTTTTGAAGGGAGGATAATTCAGCAAAAGAGCTGTACATACAGCATATTCCTGGGTTTCCTGCTCAGTGATAAAACACTTAAAATGGCACTGTGAAATTCCACATTCCTTATATCTTCCTGATTTTAGCATTAAATAAGCTGTAATCAGTGTTTACTGTGCTCTCCTTCCCTTCTTTTCATTTGTTGCATGAAGAGGAAGGTGGTATATCTGTGTTAGCATTGGAGCCTGTATGTTGCTGAGAATTCTCAGCCTGCAGATCATTTAGGGAAAGAAATCATGCTGTGATCAACAGTGTGCAGAAGTATCCCTGCCATTAAGACCAGCTTCCATAAGGGCTCCTTTTCAAGACAGATTTGTCACTTATCCTCTCAGGGTCAACTCTATTCATTCTTTAATTGTATGCAAAGGGACACTACAACATAGTGTCTAGAACATAGACTACTGCAGAAAAAAAAAAAAAACAACAGAAAAAGAAGAAAAAGAAGTTTTGGCTAAGACACTAAGCAGACATGATCATTTAGTAGGCTAAGGATTAGTCTGCTCACACTGCCCATAAGATACCCAGAAGCCTTTACTGGCCAGGGAAGCATCAATGAGGGTGAGTTGCGTTGGTTCTCACTGCTCCCTAGAAGAGATCCTTGATGATGCTGAGTCCCTTTCTTCTGACTCCATATTTATTCTCCATTTTTTATTTTTATTTTTATTTTATTCCTTTCCATATTGATGCTTTTAATCTTGAATCCCTCAGGCTGCTGCAGATCCCCATATCAGTTATATCATATATCATATATCACATCTGCAGTTGTAGCTATCTAATCTTACATAGCTGTGGAGACTTTCTCACAGATCTGTCCCACACAAAACAGTTTCTTCAGTGCTGAAAATCAAGGTTCACAGCAGGGCCAAGGATTCTAGGAGCACAGGCAGCTGCACTCCAGGGTGAAGGAAAGGATGTGGAGAGGTTAAGGAGAGAACGGGTTACCAGACAACAGTGGGTCAGTGAGAAAACTCATAGGAGTTCTCCCTAAGGTGCTTGAAGAAGAGTAAATCCTACAACGAAACCTTTGGTTCAGGGTCACTGATGGCTTATTTAATTTCCTCAGTCCTATTCTGGTTACCAACTTTGACCTTCCAGAAACAAACTTTGCCAACATAACATTATTATCAACCTAAACACTTTTATAAAAGTCATAAAAGCAATAATCTTATCTGGATTTGTTCTATGAAACAAATTTATTGGTGTTTGTAGTGTTTGCCTGGAAAGAGTTTTGTTATTGGCACTGAATCACTGTAAAATACGGATTATTAAAACCAATCACACTTTTTCATTTTCCAAAGGAAATAGGTCCAGAACAAAGTTCATTGTGTGCTGTCCATTCTTGTCTCAGGCAAAACCTGTAGTAGATAGTCCAACAATAGCAGATAATCCAACTAACACTATATAATAGATCATTTTTCAAATAATTTAAATTGACCATCCAGACCCAAGGAATATTTTCTCTGGAGATGAAGAATAGCTGACGTTAATATTAAGATTACTAGAAACACTTACATAGATATTCAGTCCTACTGAAATCTGACCACAATAAATTAACTTTTTATAAAAGGATTGACTCTTCAGTATAAAGTTTTCAAGAGCTTGTATTGTTGCTCAATAAGGAATTATCTCACATAATTCAGGAAAGAAGATCATAAACACTTTTGCAAATGGTGAAATGCTGTCATTGCTATGCTGTTGCCACTTTTTTCCTATCTTGGAATTTGTACATTCAAAAATTGATGTGGCAAATTGTGTAATAAAAGCCAAATAGCCATGTAATTAGTAAATTATATATAATAGCACAATGTCTGTTCTTGTTCCATTTGCACTCTCATCACTGCGTACAGTTACAATTCAATGCAATGAGAGCATCACCTTAAGGAGTAGCAGTTTTAGTTCAGTCTCAGCTGGTACTTTAATTGCAATATATGCAATCATCGTAGCAAATACAGTTTAATCCTAAAATTTGAACAATACTTGAGAAAGTATTTATAATTAGCACTTACTGCCTCAAAGGTCTTTGTGACTATCAGAATTCCTTTTTCTTCTAACAAGGCCTGAAACACAAAGGATTAGCCAATAATCAGAAATATTGGAACTGGAATTACAGCCTTTGCTTGGATTTGTTATTTCCCTTCCATCTGATTTTTGTATCAAGCAGGAAGGTTGTTCAAAAAGACTAGAATTTTCTCACTTTTAGCATTAGAAGCTCTCTCAGTAAAGCTGGAGGAGTTCAAAGGAAGAATAACTTCTGTTCATAAAGCAAATTGAAAGACAGGATCCATCTACCTGACCTTTTTGCCTGTCTGGCATCTATCTTGCTCAACTCCAAATTAATTCCTTTCAGAAAAACAAAGCCCGTTGCTCCTGCTTAAATATACATGGCAGGGAGAGTTTTGGTTGAATGACCCGCATCTCTAAACAGTAGGTTCAGACAGCCTCAAAGAGACAGGGTGACTGGAAAGATAATTCACAATGAACATTTCTGCCTTTCCTGGAAATTAGTAATAATTTTGTTTCTAATCAGTTTTGAATCCCTTGTGGAAGCTTAATAATGCAAGTCTCAATGTTGTCTCCACTATTATCTTTTAACCTCATTAGAATCTCTTCATTTCAGTATATTTTCTGGTGCTGAAGTATTTTCTGAAAGAACTGATTTTCTTCAAGTTCTGTTTCTTCGTAGGCCTGATGGTCCTTAACATTGTGAGTGGCCCTTCCTTGCCTCCTGAACTCAGGTCAGACACACCTAGATCAGTGTCAGATCCCCAGACCTGTTGCTGATCCAGAGCCCAAATATCTGGCACAGAGGGTTCCTGTAGTGGTCACAATCATCGGGAACAGGATGGGAGGATGAGGAAGAGAATACCAGAGGCCACCTCCTGCTGAAGTCAGCTGCCAGCCAGAAGGATTCTCTTGCAGCAAGGTTTTCTGGCCCTTCTTAAAAGTCTTTATTTGTTTGCAAAGATCAACTGAACAGATTTTTACTTTTATCCAGACGTTACCCAGGTTGCCAGTGCATCAATTTTGGATCCTGGTTTATCCTTTCCATCCCCATCACAGTTATTATTCTGGTGCTCTCCTGGGTCTGGCTACAGTGGCTTTTCCTTGGGTTTGAGTAAGTAAATTTTGTAATCAATAAAACTAAATGCTGATGATATAAGAGAGATTTTGTAGCAGGAGTAAATATTGCATCTAAATTTAACAGGCTCAATAGGAAGATAATGCAGCAACAGTGATTTTGTGTCCTTGATTAGTATGGATGAGTCTCTGGATGGGACAAGAATTTTCTAAAATAAGGATTCTTGACTACTCAGCCCAAAGTGAAAAGTCCATACTACAAATTATGATACCCGTTCCTTTAGAATATCATCATTAAATAGTGCATGTGTACAAGACAGAAGAATATTGAAATTTTTCACATTTTGATCTAATACTGGAACATATATAAACAGAGTGTTGCCCTTCACTGAAGTCAGGGATTGGCTTGAATACTTGAGCAATATCTGTGCTATGAACTGGATGATTCTATTTGTAAATGTGAAGTAAAAGACTTTGACTTTTCGAAAATTTGTTTGTGATGGTATGGAAGGTTTTTCTCCCCTAGAGCTTGTGTTTTAAAGTTTTGTAGAGGACAATACTTCTTTTGGGCTGATTCTTCAAAGCCTTGTTCCTCATGAGTTTACTAACATCTGCCAGAGATAACAATGAGCACACTTGTCTTCCACAATTACATGGCTGTGTATGGGCCAAGAGATGAAGAGTGAGACTCTCTACTCTTCAGTAGATTTGAAATAATCCCATGTTTACTGCTCCTTATGTGAACAGTTACTGTTTCATTTTTCTTGATTGTTTCAGTAATGTTCTTTTTAATACCACGTAAGGGTCTTAATCCAGTATTAAAACCTAGCTCATACCAAATAGCCTGCTGATCAGTTAGTTTGGAGGCTACTCAAGAGATACAAAGTTGTTCATTACAAAGTAAAGCAAAGTCATAGATGACTTTCATTAAATAGCCAGGTCATGTATTTGATTGTTTCAATTAGTTCCCATGATTGAAGTTTCATCCTTCTTGGGCAAATGAGCTAGACAATAACAGCACACATTTTGTTGCTGCCTCTGCCAATCTCCCATTGGGCTTTGTCAATTAATTCTGGTATGCTCAGCTTGGTATGTGATAATTGAATGGGAGATACTGCATTTTAAACTGAAAATTTTCATTTGGTAAAGTGCTACTGGTGACTGGAAAGGTTAGATATTTATTTTTTTTCCCTGTATACACAGTTAATTCATTGTTCAATATTTTTGATTTACATTCCAGTTTTAAAAACATGTTCAAGTGTGGCAAAAAGAAAACAGCTAGAGAAGAGGCCTCAGCACAGGTGATTCGGGATGAATACAAGAAGCTTGGGTCAATAAGGTATGTCAAACTATAAATCTGCAAACAGAAGTGAGTATATTCAAGTGTAAATTCAGGATAATGTATAACCCATTCTGTTTCTGCTATAGCTACCCAGAAATTGTTACACTTGTCCTATTCATTCTAATGACCCTGATGTGGTTCACCAGAGATCCTGGCTTCATCCCAGGATGGTCTTCGCTTTTCCCAAAGTAAGTTATCTGTTTGAACAGTACTGTGTCTTAACTACATACCTTCTTTTCTTCTCAATTAAAAAAAAATAAAAAAGTTTCAACACTTCCAAATATTCCAGGTTGAAGTTATTGAAAACCTTTGTAGTGTATACAGAAGAGGTAAACTCCAGCAATTTCACAGATGTATGTGTGCAATATCTGAAATGTGATAAACCCATTATAGAATAAAATACAGCACCTCCTAAGAGGATTTTTGCCTAGTTTTTAAACTTGATCCAGTGAGGGAGAATGCATAATGATTGATGTTACAGCATCCTACTTCCTTATCAAATCTACAAGTTCAAGAATAAATCTTTGGTTAGAATTCTTTGATCTACAACCTTTAGTGACTGCCACACCTGTATGCATACAGGCCAACATCCCCTGCTTTGACAGCTCCAATTAATGTTATAAATTACTACCTGTTCATACATAACTCTCTTAATGTCACAGTTCAACTAACCACCAAAAAGCCAGGATTTATTCTGGAACAATTACATTTTTTTGCCTTCAGCTACAGCTTGGTTTTCAATCCCTTCCCCAGGATCACCTGCACTTTTTTCCCTAAGAAATCGGTTCCTCTTTGGGAACTTATAATGCTGTGATATCTCCTGTTGTTTTGTTGCAATTACTGTAATTTCACTTCTGTTTTGTGATAAAGGTCTGAGTTTTGCTCTTAATTACTGGGGAGTAGTTTCAGAATTGGGAGGAGCAGGACTTTGTGCTATATAGGGCCTTTTGGATTTAACATTTATCACTGGATGGGTCAAAGGCCAGTGCTGGACTTGGATGGTAATTTTCCATTTTGTTTTCCTTTACATGCGTCATAAATGACACGTTAACATGCATCCATCATGCCTCCTCTCTTTAAATATGCTCCCACCACTCAGGCATACACACACCTGCACAAGTGCTCTGCAAGAAAGTCTGATGGGATATATTACAAGAAATAATTGTAGACCTTTGAAGAGTTAAAGTACAAAGCAAAAATATTTTGTGTAAAAAATAGCATTAAAAAGTACAGTAAAAACTAAGATTTTTTAAAATTATGTTTTCATTATCTAAAGAATTGTAAAAGAACACTTTTTCCCCCTGTAACAGCAGCAGAGCTGATGATCATTGTCTCATATGAAACGTCGTGTTCTTGAAGGGGTTTTGAAGTGTTGACCTAATCACGTAATCAGTCAGCTCAGCAATCAGGCTGGTTTTGTTTCTCTTTCTGCTTCACGTTAACATTCAGTGCTCATCCAGCACCGTTTAACAAGATACATCTGATACTGAAAAACAGACATTTTAAACAATCTTTCAAATTTGGGACTTAAGGCCCAAATGGGTTATTTCAGTCCAAAGATCCCCATTTTTTTTTATTTAAAGTTGACTGCTGTTGTCTGAGGATTTTGTTCCTTTTTGTGGGGAAAAGTAGAATACTCTCATAATAAGTGTGTTTGCAAGTTCTGTGCAGGGATGTTACTTTGTGGATGCCCTCTAATGTTGTCCTTGGAAGGGAATGCAAGCACATGTCCTGTCACATTAGGCTGAATCATGTTAAAATTTGGGTGAGGTAACCTGAAGAGAGACAAAGCCTGTATTGCTCCCTAACAAAACTTTTAAAGAGAGAGAATATTCATCCCTCACTTATTTCTAGACAGCTTTAAATTATCAATCAATTGCATTAATTGGCCTAAAACCAGGCAGTTGGGTTTTTGCTTTCCTGGACAACAGAAAACTTACCAGCCAAGACACATGAGTGGGGCAAGGAGCCAGCAGAGGTACAGCTGGGAGTGAGCCATCTTCGTTAAAGAAAACAGAGAAGCATTCGGGAAAAAGAACTCAAAACCCAAGAACTGTGGTTCTGTCAATGGTTATACTGCGGTCGTCACTGTTATGTCCAAACAGCTTCTACCAGTGCACTAATTGCAGTTTATATCTCTTATGCACGTGTTCCCCAGCGCCTCTGCTTACAAAATCATTCAGTGTTATGGATTTACATGTACTGATAGGTATGTGCACAACTTCCTTATGTTTATGTTACAGGAAACAACTGTAAGGAAATATTCTCTGCCCATAGAAATCTGATTTCTTATCAAAAACCCGATAGCACTTATTTTGCACAGGACGTTCTCCCACGGTCTCCAGCCAGACTCAGGGAAGTTTATCACCTGCACAGATGAGCTTTGTCCTTAGGAAAAGCTGCAATGTCAGAGCTATAAGTAAACTTGAGACTATCCATGGCCAGTGCATGGGTCTTACTAGGTATGATTCACACCATTCCCAGAATCTTAAACCAGACAGGACCCTCAGGTCATTTTTTCTGATGTGCTGAAGACCGGAAGAGCTACACTAGTCTGTGTACCTTGGTGTAAATTTATTTTGCTAGAATGTGAATACCCAGAAAGCAACCAGGCATGATTTCTGGGTCACAAAGCACAGGATCTTCAGATTTTGGAATTTATCCCTACCCTTGATAGTCTGTCCTGGTGGATAACCATCTCTGTTGCCAAACTAAACAAGGCAAGGCAAACTCGCACCTTGTTTTCTGACTGAGTGTATCTTCTAGCCATCTGGTTTTGTCTTTCCTGCTGGATTAAAAACTTTTCTGTGAAAGGTGCTTTTAAGATAAACGTATCTGATTATATGATATAAAAAGAGATATAAAATATATAAAAGATATCTTTATCTGATTACATCCTATTATTAGCTTTCTTTTGACAAACAATATGGAATGCTTAAAGTTTTGCTTGACAAATTTTCACCAGTATCACCATCCATGTTCATGTTCTCAGCCCCTTGCATGCATCCTCACAAATTACTGAATATGCCTTTAAAACACAGACACTGATCTATTTATCTTTTTAAATTCCAGCAGAAATATTGATATTTAATGAGGATACTTCCCCACTTTTTAAGAGCTACTTTTTTAAATATTAGCTAACTTTTAATTCACATTTATGATGTATCAGTATTGAGTAGAGCTCATTTTTAAGCAGCATTTTCAGATACTTTTCATTCATACATTACTTTTACCTGTTAATTTTCCTTAAGAAAAAATTGGGAATCTATTAAAGACTAATCTTTTACTGTCCTGCCCTGAGCCCCTGCTACCTCCCTCTGGAGGCAGGCAGCGGGATGTTTTAATAAGTGTTGTATAACACTACAGATAGCAGCACAGGGTAAAACGGCCTGTTTCCTCCCCATCTGTTGACAGCACAGGATCACACATCATTTCTGTTACAGCAGTTTCCTTCCATGTCCTGGCCTGATTCTAGGCTGTAGGGTATTAACTTCAATTTGAGGAGTTTCAAGTTGGCCTTTGGCCAGGACTTTATGAACCTCATAAAAACCAGAAAGTTCAACACTGGGCTGCAGCTGGTTACAGCTGAGGTATGCAAGATGGGCTTCCCTCACGTCTCCTCAGATTGTTGCCTGAGTGTATTTTTTCTTTTTTCAGCAGGGTTTATTCCTTTCTTTATTTCCAATTCAAGGGCACTATGTACTTTTGCCCACAGCCCTATTCTTCACAATGATCTCAACTGGAGTCACTGTGAGATCTCCTTAGCAGTATTTTTGCTTCCTTATAGGATAATCAGATCTGCAGTGTTATAAGCAGGTAGATGTTGTACATGCAATTGTATTACAGCTGGGATAAATGGACTTTGAATGTTTATCTCAAAATTTGATAACAATTGAAAAGCTTCTGTTAGGAATGGTGCCATGTGTGTCTTCATAATAGGATGTTGTGTGTGTCTCAAGCAGGTTTTCTGAGAGAGTTTTTTATTAAAGAATATTAAGCAGGTCTTAAGAAAATGCAGGATAGCATCCTAGAGAGAGAGTTTTTCTGCTCTTTAGACCCAGTGCAACTGGTCCTAGGCTAAAGGTGATACATAGGCAGAACCCTCTGCCTCAAAAAAAATCATAACAAAATAATAACTTGCTTTTAAAAAGTGTTCTCTGTGCTAGCAGACAATAGGAAGCAGGAGACAGAATGTATTAGAGAACTATTTCAACTTCTATGGCTGCTTTATTTTGTGACAGTGTTAGCTAAAACTATGCTGGTTGTGGTGTCAGTGGGCTATGCTTATTAAGGCTTTTTGAATCTCACTTAAAATTGCAAAGGAATCTACCAGATTATACATTTGTAACATTTAACTGGGAGAAGATTTTTCGCTTTCAGTTAAAAGCCCTGGTTTAATATAAAACCTTAAGCTGCTGGGAAGATCTGCTGGGAAGTTATGCTTGGACCCACAGTAGCTGTATCTGCAGGAAAGCATATTGTATGAGGCCGAGACAACAAATATATTCGTTCAGGAACACTTACAGAAGAACTTAAATAAAATAGAAAAAAAAAAAACCCAAAGCTTAATAAAATGTCAAGTTTAACTTTCTTCAGCAAAATTCTTATTCATCTGAATGGCCATTTTGACTGAAATAAGACAGACTGGGATATGCCACCACTTAGTGGTGTGTAACTTAATCAGATAGATGTGTTAAAATGGTCATAAAGCTCAGCTTTGCAGTTTCCCTGATCTTGGGGCTACTCTTGCACTAGAAACACTAGTGCAAGAAGTTCTCAGGCACTGGAAATGACCAAAATAAACATGGCCCTTGTATCTATGAGAGTAGTAGTGACAGCCATAGGAAGATGGCAATAAAGCTCTGCTGCCTTCTCTGAGCTACAAAACCATCATCCTTTTTGGGTATGCACAGTGCTCTTAAGGCTTTTTAGACTGATTCTATTACAGAGCATATTAAAGTTATTAAATTTATCATTGAACTGTGAAAATTAGTTATTTAAGCATCAGTTATTCCCAAACATTCCCCTCTTCCAGCTTATTTCTATATGACAAAGTAACACATGCTTATTCAAGGTGCTTATTTATGAATTTAGAGGGCTTGGATCTACTATTTCTACAGATGTGGTGAATTGACCTTGGCTGGCTGCAAGATGGCCACTTGGTTGCTCTCTCACTCCCCCTTCTCAACAGGACAGGGGAGAAAATAAAGTCAAAAATCTTGTGGTTTGAGATAAAGACTAGGACATCCCCTACCAGTTACCATCATGGGCAAAACAGACTCAATTTGGGGAAAATTAATTTAATTTAATTGCCAATTAAAAATAGAATTGGATGGGGAGAAACAAAACCAAAAAATAAAACTCCTTTCCTCCACCCCATTTCTTTCCAGGCTCAACTTCACCCTTCATACCCAACCCCTCTACCTCTTTCCACTGCACCAAGCAGGGTGGGGAATGGGGGGGCTGTGGTCACTCTCTAACATCTCCTTTCTGCTGCTCCATCCTCCTCCTCCCTCTTTTCCCCTGCTCCTCCTGACTACATGTATTTATGTGTTTTTTTCTTGTTAACTTCTCCTTAGGTATAAAGGCTATGCTACAGATTCAACAACTGCCTTAGTGATAGGCATCCTGTTCTTTATTATTCCAGCAAAAACTTTGTCCAGGACTTCAAATGGAGAAAACAGTTGAGTATATTTTGGTGTGGATTTTACTACAATAAGGTATCTAAGATGCAACCATAAGTATAACTTCTTGCACTTACTAGAGGAATGTTGTTAAATACTAATGTTACAATTAGTGTGTATATATATAAAATACAGGATAATATCTTACATATCTTACATTATATTCTATAGATATATAAAATACAGGACAATATCTTACTGGGATATAAAGCAAGCCTGGCCTGGAAGTCAGTGCCAGTATTTAAGCAATATGAGCAGGAGAAGACCATGCTGTGCAGGAACCTGCTGTCTGCAGCCCACTGCTGCCGATGGAAACCACCTTTCCATTGACTGCAATAATGGCATCTGAATAGAACTGTACAGGGCAAGGTCGGATTTATTTTTTGAAAAACTTACTGCTTATTTAAGGTAATCTATAAAATTTGACATGGTAAATGAGTCCATTCTCATTTAATTTTTCACTTTCAAAATGGAATTTACCCTGATTAAAGGATACCTCTGGCTTGTTCTCTTTATGCATTCAATTCTGCTGCTGAAATCAATGGCATCTAGGGCTTCACGGGGAATGCAAGATCAAAATGTAAATGAGTCTAAGTGAAATAGCACTTGCTCAGCAATCTGCCTGAATAGTGTAGTTTTATTGAGTAAATTAAAGGCATTGATATTCCATAGCTATCTCCCTCATAGGGAAGGAGGGAAAAGGAACCAATGCTCTGCTGGTGGAAATAGTTGTAATACTTATGTCTTCAGGCTGTGACAGTTTTCACCAGCTAAGGATCTGTCCCAGGAAGTGCAAGTTGTTGACATGAAAGATTTTCTTCATGTTCTAATGATGAGATTTTGCCTTTGAATACTTCCAGTATTTCCCAAGTACTTCCTCAGAGGGATTATTTCAAGATGTTTTCCTCTGTGTTTTTAAATGTTGGTGGGGGGTTTGGTTTGGTTTGTTTGTTGTTTTTTTTTTAATTTTTTTTTTCTTTAGCTGCTTTTGGTTACACTCCACTGATTACTTGGAAGGAATTTCAGTCATGCATGCCCTGGGAAATAGCTATTCTTGTTGGTGGTGGGTTTGCACTGGCAGACGGCTGTGAGGTAATGCAATTTATAGAAGACACTGAACAACTAGCATGACCCACATCAGGAGCAAATCCGAAATTCAGTGAATTCACAGTTATTCTCTTGTTTTAGCGAGTTATTCTGTAGCAATATTGAACACAATAAATGTTGACGAATATTCAAGACATTCAAAAAGCAGGGTTACAAAAAAAAAAAGTTTATTTTGTCTTCAAAGACTATCCACAATGATGACTACTGTTTTTTATTTAATTTGAACCTGATGTTGGTAAGAATTGTGCAGACACACTATTTCCAAAGCCTTAGAGTTAATGTCCATGTCATTCAGGTGCCTCCCACTTGGAGCCCTGTTGCTGGCTCCTCCAGTAAATCAAGCTTGTTTGGGCCCAAAACTCTGGCTATGAGTCTAATATATACATATTACAAGTTTCTCATTGTGACTCCTCTAAACACCTCAGAGGTGCAAATATAAATAAATGGAATATAGTTTGCATAAATTCCTATAAGACACCACTGAATTAAAAAATTGTGCTTAAAAATATGTGGTATATACGAAAAATATTTCAGATTTTTCCCATTTACACAAATACTTCAAAATCAGCAGATTAGTAAATTACTGCTCTATACTATTTATTAAATTTTCTTTTCAGTGATTTGTAAAACATAATCATGGTGTTATGTTCCTTATGCAGGTTTCAAAACTTTCTGAGTGGGTAGCAAGTAAATTGACCCCTCTAGGATCGTTACCCCTGTGGCTGATTATCCTGATATCATGCCTTATTGTCACTTCAGTAACAGAAGTGGCCAGCAATCCAGCTACCATTACAATATTTTTGCCCATACTATCTCCTTTGGTGAGTATAACACAGGTTGGTTTTAATCAAAATCAGTTTTATCATCCATGTAATAATACAGCTCCTCAAAGCAACAATTTTTACAATCTCCATAAAAAACTTCATGCATTTTTTTTGCTGTGCTGTGTTATGCATTGGGCACTTAATTTTTTAGGGGTTTTCTTACAAGAAAGACTGAAGATTCAGTAAAATTAGGTCACAATTCAACACGTAAAAATTGACACTGTTATTCCGATTTGTGAATAGTCAATGCTCTTAAAAACCTCTCTTAGTGTTTCTTCAGGACCACATCTTCAGTGAAAATGGTTAACACTGCAACTTTCCAGCTGTCGCTACAGAGAAAAGCAGGCTAATAGATGTGCTTTATATGTAATTCTTATTTCTTCTCTCCTTAGCTCAATTGTGTCATTTCTTCTCATCTTTATAAAAACATCCAGTTCTTTCTTCTTCTTCTTCCATACTTACTGATCATCTTCTAGTCTGTAGATTTTACTCTTGGCCAGCCTAGACGCATACTAATGCCCTTTCCCTCTCTTAGAAAGAAACCTCAGTCCTCACTTCACTGAATCCCTCCCATGCATTATATAAAAATTCAACTTTATCATCTTTCTGGCAGTGTTTTGCTTTTAGTGCCTGTGCAGTGCCCAGAAACTTTGCAGTGGGCTTTCTTTATGGACTCAACTACAATTAGAAAACATCAGAATTGAATTTAAAGTTCTGTAGCTATTCTGCATTGGAACCACATTTTTCTCTCAAGCATTCCAAGATATAATATTTAAATTGAATTATCAGAAAAGGCTATTTCTCACTGTTTAAAATGATGTTCTGTTCACATTTCACTTGTGTTAATATAATCAGTTTGTATTTATGTATTTCATTTGACAAATGTGTCCCCTGACAGATCTTCCCTCTCTTTTACTTTATGACAGGCTGAAGCCATTCATGTGAACCCACTTTTCATTTTGATACCTGCTACCTTGTGTACTTCCTTTGCATTCCTGCTTCCTGTAGCAAACCCGGCCAATGCCATCGTATTTTCATACGGTCATTTAACTGTTATGGACATGGTGAGTTTTAAGCAAAACTCCCTAACAGAGATTTTTAGCATTTTTAAAACTTTCTTCAGTGTCTTGATGAGAGTTTCTGCTTTCTTTTTCCTCTCCTTTAGGTGAAAGCTGGCTTGGGCATTAACATCATCGGAGTTGCTGTAGTTATGCTTGCAATTATGACCTGGATAGTGCCCATATTTGATCTCTATACTTACCCAAGTTGGGCACCAGACATTTCTTATGGAAATACAACTGGGCTGTAAAAAAAATACTAAAAATCCTGGGGATTGGTTTGGATTGGTTTTGTTTCTTTTCTTTTTCACTGACATGTGGTGAGTCACTTAAAAATGTTTTTTGTCACCACAACAATAGGGAACCACATTACTATAAATGCCATGTTTCACAGTCCCAGAGGCTGATGATCCAGTTTGACAGTCTAATCAGGAAGAATGCTGGACTGTCTAAATATCATAAAATTAGATCAAGCTTCTAATCTAGTTCAGCTAGTCTGAACTTTTATCTCTTCATGTTATGAAGAAAAAAATAAATGTTTATAGCCATTATCACTGGCAGTTTGCCCCCATTCTCAGGGTAGCGGAATAATGAGATTCAAATGTTATTATTTCAAATACATTTTCTTACTATTACTTTGGTGATATTTGGGGTTTTTTCAAGAACATAATGGTTTTCTGCTTTTTAGATTCAAATGCTGTTTGAATGAAATGGTGTTGATCACAAACAAAAGATCAGGTGTGGGATTGTCTTGAACACATAGTTTACAGACATGTCAAAAAAAGCACAGAAAATAGAGAAAAGCAGCATGACCACTTACACAGCACTTTATCTGTTAAGCACCTTGTAATTTGGAAGGAGAATATATACTTAGGTATATGTTTAGTCTACCTCCTTCTGGGACCTCACCAAAACATGTTGGCTTTATTCAGTATTTTTCTGGATAGACGTGTATTGATAGATCAGAGTTGGTCTATATGAATGGAGAATAAATTATCATCACATCTCTCTGCCAAAAGCAAAGATATGTCTCCTTGATGAATGAAAGCACAAGATAGAATGCTGAAGATGTGACGCTCAATCCATCAATGAAGACTACAGTGCAGGTTCAACTGGACAGGTGGCAGTTTAAGGGTTCTGGACTATGTTAATGTTGGAAATAAATACAAAAGAGGGCAATGTAGTCAGAATGGAAGTTTGAAGTTCAAAGATCTATTCAAATAATGATGTTTTATATGATTGTTACATGTTTTTCACTGTGAGGACTACAGGATTGTTCTTTTCATCTGTTGGGAAGACTAGTGACAATTTGTAAAGAGCGTTTAGTTAATCATTGGAACCAAAGCTGCATGTATTTAGCTTGGGTCATCCCCTGGGACACCTCTGTGATGGCTGTAAACCATAATCTGTCTTTTACTGTAAATTATCCACTTTTTCAAACAACAACAAAAAAGCTCTTTTGCTTTTTTATTAGATAGCTTACCTCTATTTTTGATAGTGCATATTTAGAGATGTCAGTCATGACTTTTATAGTGCCAGAACACAGTATATGGTATTGTTGTATATGTAGTTTTCTTCCATTAGTTACTGCTTGCAGATTCAGCTGCAATGAGTTATTAAAGAAGCACTTTTTCTTAATGATGAAGGTTTTTTGTAAGTAATTGTTATCTGCACATGCCCCACGCTTTTCATCCTGAAGGCTGCTGCTATCTCTTTAGGATGGCTACCTCCCTTTTCTTTTTTTTTTTTTCCTATTTTTTATACAGTGCTTGGCAGAGTCAGGCTACATCCATGACCAGGCCAACCAGGAACTGCCACTATACAAATGGTCCCCTATACAAGTAGTTAACTGATCCCCTGTAGTAGTGACTGTAATTACAGAAATGCAACACATGACCAAATGAAGCCTCTAACTCATCAGGTACTAGAAGGAAATGCTTATGCAAATAGCTAACCCAAGACATAGGTCTTGGACTGTATTATATGGTGTCTTCCAAGAAGAATATGCAACACAGAAACAAGTAGCTCATGGTTTATGTAGTTTTTTGGTCCTGCAGGCATAGAGAGGAGAACCAGCTAAGAGAGTGTTCTTACTTTAAGGTTCCCAGGTATCGCTTTTCCAACTCTGTCAGTCATTTCCCAATTATTCAAGAGTGCTGGAAACAGTGAATCATAGAATATTTCAAGTGGCAGGGATTTCAGAAGACCGTCTCATCCAATCTCTTGATCAAAGCAAGGTTAGCACTGAATGCAGACCAGGTTGCTCAGGGATTTGTCTAGTCACTTCTTGAAAATCTCCAAGATGTAGACTGCATATCTTCCCTGGGTAATGTTCTCCAGTGCTTTACTGTCCTTGTGGTGAAATGTTCTGTCTTTAAACATATGAGCAAACATATATTCATTTTAGTGGAATAGGCTAGTTTTTCCTTCGTTTTATTTGGGATAGATTTTTTCTAGGTGTAAAACTGGTTAGTTTCTTTTTCTATTGAAACATGAAAAAGGGGCACAGTCCTCTTTGTGACCTTACATTCATGACTCCCAGTGGACATGATGTTTTCAATCTCCACTGGTCTGCCCTGCAAAGTATAACATATTATAACCATGTGGCAACTGTTTTTCAGCCAGAGGAAACTTGATGACTGCTTATGAGCTGTCCCCCAGTTTTATTAATGTTCATGATATGGAATTGGCTGGTGTAACCTCAGCCTTGAATATGACATTGAGGTCTGCAGAGGTCCATGAATGCACTGCTCTGCAAAATCATGCTTTGACACCTCTATTCTCTCCTCATGCTACATATTTCCATGGAAGAAAATAATCATTTTGCACCATTTAAGATAACTCTTTAGAAGTTGACAGCTGCAGTAAGTGATAGGGTTTTCAGAAGCTTGGTTTGTGCCGGATCATTTTCAGCTGTTCATTTGCTCTACATTTTGGTTTATTCATAGGATCATAGATAATATGATAAGAAAGGCCCATTGTGTCTGAACCCTCACATAATGGGTTTTTCCACAGAATTTCCCTAGAGTAATTTTTCAGGACAGACAGTGTGATAAAATATTTTAGTAAATAAGAAAGAAGATTCAAATTGTTTAATGAAAGATGCACTTTTAAAAACTATTTTCACTACAACTTGTGTATGCAGTGGATAATAGAGAGAGAAGGGAGGGAGTTGTAAGGAAAGTTAGTTAATTATCTGTTGGGCCACGTGCATTTATAAGGTACCAAAATGAAACACAGAATTATAAATAAACTTACTGTCAGTGACCAGTATCTTAACTGTCATAGTATGACAATTAGTGACAAAAATGAAACAATCAAGCATGAGGTTTTGAGAAACTGTATCCTGTAAGTAAGCCACTCATGAATAAAGGAGTTGGTAGCAGTAGGAATGTAGGGTTCCATCAGGATTTTTTTTCTCTTGTTTTGTTAAAAGTTTAAAGAACAAGTCAGACACAATCTCTGAGCTGAGTTATTATTATTGCTGGCTTATTTTTTAAAACTTTTAAGAACCTTTTAAGTCAAAATGAACAACTCTGCAGTGCAGAGACTAATATTGCCAGAACTTCCTCACCTAAGAGTGTTGAAATGGAGGAAAAAGAGAATTTCAACATCATTGGCTCTCTCTGTACCCAATGGGTGGATTTGACTCTGACTGCCACCACTGAGCACTGTGCTGGCTGCCAGCAGAAAAAGTGTTTTTCTTATGTTGCTATTATAGTCATTGCTTTGTCCAGAGTTTGTGTGTAATGTGATGAATGGTGGAAATGCATCTGTAATTATTTTAGAAGATGATTAATATATGATGACTGCATTAACTATTTGTAAATTTCTTTGTGCATAATGTTTTATATAAAATAGTGTGTTTTTTCTTTGTCTCAACTAAGTCTAATTAGTCCAATGTATTAGTACATAAGTAATATTTATGACTTACTATTTATTTGTGGTCTCATTTCTGCTGAATTAAATGGATCCTTTGCCCTGTATTTCATTAGGGGAGATGTGCCAGGTCATTGTTTTCCTTTTCTATGGCCATGCTATATTTAATACACTTTCACTTTGCTTTTGGAAGATGTGCCTTTAGATTACCAGAAACCACAAAACAAGTGAACCCTGGAAAAAGCTTCTTAACTGTTCTATTACTACAATCAGATAGTCAGATCAATCTTGTGTGTAAATCCTCTTATGTACTTTTAAAATGAAATATCTGTGCTTGTTTACTACAAGACTCTTGCTTGTTTAAAGCCAACCAGCCCAGAGCCTGAGGGCTTGCTGAGGAGTGATGCAGCACAGGAGCTTAAGAAGAGTGTAGCAAAGAAAAAAAAAGCTTTGTACCCTTGATCTTACAACTTTTTGACTAGGTGTAGACACCAAGCTGGTTTGCATATTAATTGCAACAATCAAAAGATTATTGTATGTTATCTGCAGTTGCCGGTAGGACCAGAAGGTTTCTAGTGACCCCTTAAGATGCACAGATGCCTGTTGCTGGCCCCCTCTCCTACCCTGCCATTGGCAGCCCACAGGAGGGTGCCAGCTGCCCTAATGGTGACACCTCGCTGACTCAGAGTTCCCAAGGCTGAGAATATTCCCCAAGGGCAAGGTCTGCACAGATCTCAGTTTCCTTTGCAGCTCTTAGTGATAAATCATAACTTCAGTTACCAGCTTAGTTCATTGTCTCTGTAAAGTTGATTTGATGATTTATGGTTTTTAACAATTAGTGAAGTCTTTGTCAGTATTATTCCTTAATATTTTTGCCCTGTGTGTTTGGAAGCTCTTGTATGTTACTTTACCTACACAATGTTCAATTTCTGTATAACCTTCCTTTACAATGCTGTTCTATTAATTTAAAAATAAATATTTCCCAAATGCTGTGATGTCCAGTATGTATTTAGTGATAAATTAACAAGATCTAAAATGATGGTTTGTGAAGAAAGGTTATCTGTCAATAAAAGCGCCTGAGATTTCTTAAACCTTTTGTCTTGTTATAATATCTCAACATCTGATAAACATGGCAGAGAAGAGTATTTGCTGAGAATAATTTAAACCTACTGGATACCAAAAAAGTCCACTTTTAAAAGCATTCAAAATGAAGAAAGTAGGAATTCTGTTCTCTGCTAAGTTCCTCTACAAGCAGAATAAATATATCACACTCTAACTGCTTGGTGCTTCATTAGAAGATCAGAAAGTAATGCATATGCCTGTGCAAAACAGTACTTGAGTGGTTGGTACGTGATTCAGTGTCCCTTGAAGTCAGGAAAAATCATTTTAGGAAAGGGTGCTAGATCAGGCCCACAAGGACAACTGGAAGAGTCACTTCCAAGCATTTCATTTGACCATCCTTCCATGAAGAGCCTCAGGTTCTGCCGCATTCTGTTTTGGCAAATGTGGAAACTTGGGCATCAGTTGTTATCCTAAAACCCCTGTATAAGATATGGGGAAAAAATAATTACCACATGAGGGCCAAAGAACCAGCAAGTTGATACACCCAAGCCAACCAAAATAAAATGCTAATGAAAAGAATGTGCCTGAAACTCTATTCTTCAGCATCAATCCAAGGGCATTTCTGTGCAACCAGCTTCCTTCACTTACAGATTTCTGTTTCCATCCTTCAGTATCCTCTATGATCATGGGAAGTATGAAAACTTCTGTGGTCTCTCTTCAAATGCTGGCTGATTGGAACCCACAGCTTTTATATCCCAAAAGAGACCCCAATGTTACCAGGCATAAGACGCATTCTCCTTCTGACAGGATCCATGTAGCCAATAGCTCAAATTCATGAGCCCTGAAAGCACAGCTACAAGCCCATAGCATGGGCAGCAAGCTGTGAGGGGAAGGTCTGGGTCTGGCAATTGGGACAATCACACTTTTGCCCTCTCCCACTGGTACCCCTTCAAGGCAAGGAGAGACCTTAACCCTGGGCAACTGAGGGTGAGAATGTCTTGCTGCAGTTGGATCACAGTCCCACACCCCACAGAGAGACATAAGCACAATGACATTCAGAGGTGCTTAAAATAAGAATCAAACTAAACAGCTTGAAAGAGTAATTTAGTATATCCAGGACTAAGCAGTCAGATTTGAAGATTTTTCTTTGAATATAGGCCTTTGGGTAAGTAAGCATGGAAAAAAGTCGTCAAACTCTATGATAAAATAAAAAATTTGGGCTTTCCAGGCAGGCATTTTTTAAACTAAAAATGAAACAAAATCTTTTTATTATAAGTGGGTTTTAACAAAGGATTCACTGAGATTTGTCAGGCTGAGAGGCTCAGCCTTTAAAGTACACAGAGCATCACTGAGATAAGCTGTTCTTCACCACAAACATTGTAATTCATGCTATATGATGTCCGTCTTCATCTGTGCACATCATGAGTGTAGCTAGCAAAGCAAACATAAAAGTATGCACTAAAGCTACACAACATAAGCATTCCAGACATGTGTAACTAAGCCACAAACATTTGATAGCTTTTACCATTTGACTCAGCCGAAGCAAACAGAATAAAAATCTCTTGTTTATTGTAGCACTTGCTTGAGTGCATAACAAATGGAAAAAGCATTTTCTGTTCTCCTAGGTGATTTCTCTGAACAATTGTCCTTTATCAGACTTTATGTTTTCTTGTAAAATTCTGCTTCTTATTGTGAAGGAAAAAAAAAAAAAAGAAGAAAAGAAAAAGAGAAAAGAAATGAGAAGGGCACGGGAGCAAGGGAGAAGGAAAGGAAGTGATGGAGGGGAAAAGAGAGAAAACGAAGCTAACCTACAATCTGCATATCTGAGTCTCACCTTTCAGAACTGGTAATGATCCGTGTACAATGCTGACAACTTTTGCTGACATCCTTCATGGATTTGAAAAGTTCAGTTTGCATAATATAGAAAACCATGTGCTGGTTAGTTCTTTCTTTTGATGCTATTATAATGCATCAGAGGAGAAGGAAATGGATGGCATAGATAGTACCATAATTTTCCCTGTTCACACTGTGAAAGCAGATGGAGTTTTGCACCCATTAAGAACAATTCTTCAATTCCAATAAGCCATTAACCCTTTTCTGGTTGCACTGAATACTTTCAGTGTAGCAATTCTAGGATTCGTGGTTTAGGCAATATCTCACAAGTGGTATTTTTTCAACACCACTCTTGAAATTCTCAGGTGTGGAGCATCCTTCATATGATAGTGGATTATGTCTAAAGCCTTATAATTAGAGCCAAACTTCCAGTGCCTTCCTGCAGCCACTTACTCCCTCACTCTTAAGTTGTATTGCACTTCCAGATTGATTTTGCAGACGACATGGAAAAATAGATTTTGTTACACACGGTGCTGACAAAATCAATGAAGGCTATTACATGAAGTTTCCAGGAGCATGGGAATTTTCTGCTACACAGCTATGATGGGCCTAAATCCCATGAAATCTAAGCACCCTCTCAGCCAATGGGAGATGGAAACTCCTGTCTGCTTTGATTCCCCTTCAAAGGTAGCAAAGCACAGGAGTGGACAGCTGATCTTGGTCCAGCCAAAGAGGTCTCTTGTCTATTACTCTCCCTCAAACTGTGTCACAGCTCCTCAAGTTAGCTAAATGTTGTCTGGACCTTACTTCAGCCTCTCCCCATGGACTTTATCATGTTCTTTCACCTGGGAGCATAGCTCTGGGGAGAGCTCTGGAGATGGTCTTCTGACAGTGGATACCACTACAAGCAGCCTGCAGTCCAGGGAGGTGTCTTCAACCTGATTCAGCTTCTGCAGTAACCTCCAGAATGATTCTCCCCTAAACACATCTCGATTCTTCTTCCTCATCCACATCTGAGAAATGTCAAGCTACCTCTGATTTAAAACCACTGGAGTGTTTTCCTGACAAGTAAATAACATTAGCAGAAAAGTAAAAAATGCTAAAGGAAATCAGTAGTACTAATTACTGCTAGCTACTGTATTGTGTAGGATCTCAGCAAAATTGTTAGTGTTTTTTAAGTTAGCAAAGCAAACAAAAGTTTAAAACCTTTTGAGAAAGTGGTGATAGACAGCATTAATAGAAGTTTTGAGCTATTTTGCAGTGGATGAGAGCTATAGAAAATCCTACTCATTTTACTCTTAGGAGTTGTAAGCCCTTTCAGTGTGATTACCCAAGGTTGTGAGCTACATCCTGCTGAAATCCATTTGTAAATAAAATTCATACACTTTTCCTACATAAATAAAATCACATCACTTGATTACGGCTACAAATTAAATAGAACTATTTCCCAAGATACGTGCTCCCGTAGGATAAAATGATGCATCTCAGCAGGACCAAGCAATTCATTGCCAGCATTATATTAGCTTCTTCCTTATTTGTGAAAATAGCTAAAGATTGATAGGAATGAAGAATTGGTTTGGGCTTTTTTCATGCTTTTTTTTCTGTGGCTACTGAGACGTTAAAGCACAGAAATATCAAAATGTCTTTGTAGCTACTTAATACTACAAATTCAAAGAGAAATATTTTTTTTTTGTAATTTTGATTATAGCCAAGACAGTAAAGAAATTGTATTAACAATACTTGTAAAAGTGTGGTAAAATAATTAATAAATAATTAAATTGTTTGAATTTGGTTAACATATTAGCATTTGCAGGTGATAATGCAGCTATTAACTTCAGGTGGTAGTACTCCAGCTAGAAATTAATAGCTATTGAGAAAGGAGATCTGCATTCAGACAAATGCCAAGTTTAGCTACTGAATCATTCAACAAAGTAGACATTGGATAACACTTTACAGAAAGTTGTATAATACAGATTCTAATACTTGATATATAAACTAAATCTATATAGTCTAAAATTTTCTCACATAATCTCAGCTAGCACTGAGAGGAGAGGAGAGGAGAGGAGAGGAGAGGAGAGGAGAGGAGAGGAGAGGAGAGGAGGCAAGGGAAAGATTTCATTTGGAAGGGACCTGCAGTGATCAGCCAGTCCAACTGCCTGACTGATTCAGAGCTGACCAAAAGTTAAAGCCTGTTGTTAAGGACATTGTCCAAATATCTCGTAATCACTGACAGGCTTGGGGCACCAACCACCTCTCAGGGAAGCCTGTTCCAGTGTTTGATGACCCTCACAATAAAGAAATGCTTCTTAACACCCAGTCTAAACCCTCCCTGGTCCATTCTGCCCTACTTATGATCCCCTATAGACCTTGAACTTTTTTTTGTCGTACTGCTGTCCAGTTAAGAAGCCCTTAAATTCAAGAAGGACTTTATGAACTCTTTAAACTCATGAAGTTCAACAAGGACAAATGTAAACTCCTGCACCTAGGTTAGGACAATCCCCAGTATCAATGCAGGTTGAGGGATGAATGGATTGAGATTAGTCCTGAAGAGGACTTGTGGATACTGGTGGATGAAAAGCTGAACATGAACTAACAATGTGCACTCTCAGCACAGAAAGTAAATCATACCCTGGGCAACACAAAAAGAAGAATGGCCAGGAGGTCAAGGGAGGTCATTATGACCCTTTATTCTGCTTTCATTAGAATGGAGTACTGTGTCCAGCCCTGTAGCCTTCATATAAGACAGACGTGGACTGTTGAAGTGGGTCTCAAGGATGGCCACAAAAATGATCAGAGGACTGGAGTATCTTCCCTATGAGGACAGGCTGAGAGAGTTGGGGTAGTCAGCCTGGAGAAGAGAAGGCTCCAGGGAGACATTACAGCTTTTCAGTGTATAAAGGGGGCTTATAAGAAAGATAGAGATAAACTTTTCACCAGGGCTTGTAGCAATGCTTTTAAACAGAAAGGGGTTAGATTCAGATTAGATACTAGAAAGAAATTTGTTACTGTGAGGGTGGTGAGACACTGGAACAGGTTGTCCAGAGAGGTTGTGGATGCCCCATCCCTAGAGGTGTTCAAGACCAGGCTGGATGGGGCTTTGAGCAACCTGGTCTAGTGTCCCTAGAGGTGTTCCTGCCCATGGCAGGGGGAGGCTGGAACTAGATGATCTTTGAAGGTCTGTTCCAACCCAAACCATTCTATGATTCAATGATCTTAAGTGCCCATGTTTTATTTGCACAGTTGGTGTTGGCTTGCTAAATACAGTTCTCTTCACTTATATTAACTATTATTTTTTTTAATTTATTACAGATCATTTACCCAATTTAGCAATACAGTTTTGGATTCTAAACCTGTTTCCAAAGAGCTCACAACCCATAAAGCATTTCTGTTATTCACAAATTTTATTGTATCATTCCCTTACACGTGATCTGAATCACAGATTAAACTAATGCTACTGGAACACTGGAAACACAATACCCTCCAAGGTAAGATATTGCATATATGTCTCCACTTTTTTGGAAAGTGACCCTTGTTTTTTTGAGTGCAGATTTTGAACTCAGATGTATGCCCACACTATATACTTTTCTTGTAGGTCATTATCACCCTAATTTACTTAGGAGAAAGTAACAGAACAAAAGCCTTTCTAAAACCAAGATACGTTACTTTTATTGCTTTTTCATCTACTAGACCAAAGTCACTAGGCAATCAAAGTAGGAATTGATTTCTTTGATGTGATTTGCTCTTGCCAAATTAGTGTTGGCTGTTTCTTATTAAGTTATTATCCTCTAAATATTTTAAATTGATTATTTTATTATGTGTTTCAGTAGCTCTCTGGATATCAGAGCGAGCTTGACACATCTAGTTGATCTGTATTTACTCCTGGCAGATTAAACTATCTGCTATGAGGTCTCACAAACAAGTGCTAATCACTTAGAAATTGTGCCATGTAAATTCCTTAAGTACTCAAGAGAGCAAATTTGATCAGATAACCCTAGTCTGAGTACATCGTACCTATGCAAATGTTCTTTCACGTGTTCTTTTCCTATTCTCACTTGCTTCCTATATCCTTAATAATTTCCGTGTGTTGAGCATCTTTTCACAACTGACCTTTTTGTATGAAAATTACAACAGAAGTAAAAAGACTGAAGATTTTGTCTTCTTGGTGACATCATTAATTGTTCCTATTCCATGTAAGTTATGGCTTATACTTTATATTCTTTCTAATTCATTTGTTAAACAAATTTTTATCTTATCTTTTATGTCCTTTGTTACTTGCAATGCATTGTTAATATTGGCTGGGGAGGATTCTGAGAAGGAAGGAACCATTAAGTAGCTACGAGTAAGCAGTCCTAGTTTGTGGCTTCTGCTCAGCTAGGTGTCTTTGCACATGTCAGGCAGCAGAAGGGTGGGCATTATTGGATAAATAGACTTCAGGACCCTGTAATTGCAAAAACCATGGAACACAGATGTTGTTCTCAGAGGTACCCTTTATGAGTCTATTCCTCAAATGTACAATAAAGAGGAATGGATGTGATTCATTACTATTTTTTAAGGGAGGCAAGAGTTACTTATATTCAATTTATATCTGAAAAAAGAAATTACTCTCTGAAGTTTAATTGTAAGTTCAGTATTTTACATTAAATTCTATGGTTTTGTTTTCACTTCACGTATGGAAACCATGGGGTTTAAGCTCTGGATTTTCTTTACCCGATTTCTTTCTCATTGGGCCTCCTGTGCTAAAGGAATTTTGCTAAAATGAGTGAAGAGACGCATAAATGGGCTTTTTGGTTTTCTGCTTCAGGATGCTCATCATTATCAAACTAATTATTCAGGAGTATATTGAAAGTTCTTTCAAGAGCTGAACAAAAAGTTACCTACCTAGGATGTAATGGAGCAGCAGTTTTGTCTTTTATTTTTGAGGAGTGTTCATATTTATCCATGCTTTTCTGGCTTCAGAACATTGATGAAGTGCCTCCAAGAAGCAAGCAATGATATCTAAATTATTTAAGGAAACATTTCTAGCACTATAATGACTACAAACCCATCTCAAGAATAAAGGTCAGTAATACTATTAGGGTCCTTGAGCTTTGCCTTGCTGATATTTCCAATTCCTCTAGATCATTTCCTTCTGATTTTTAAGAAAGGTAATATAATTTGACCTTGAATTTATTATGGCCTATGCCACTAATTGGACTGCAGGTAGCAGTTAGAAAAAGACAAGGAAGATGAAACTAAATAATCTTCCACACACTTTTTTTTTAGTTTCAGTTTTAATTGGCATTGCCTCAACTAATCACAGTTAAGTGAAGTGAATATACAACATTACATACGCAGCTATAAATACATTTGCATCAAAAGCTGTTTAATGGGTCTGTGACCAAATAATAAATTATATTAACATAGCAACATAGCACTCACCTTTCAACTCACTGAAAAAGAGTTCCTGTACAAAAGTCTAGTGTAGTGGCTAAGAGAGGACTCTGAAGTAGGAAACATGGGCTTCTCTTCACTGTTTCGCTGTTGCCTCATGCAACTCAACCTTCCGGTGGTTTTTTGCTGGTTTTTTTTTTCCTGGCTGTACCAACACTATTGAAGATGATGGGGAAAAAACTCTCACTTTCTTCTAGGAGATTGCTGATATACAAAAGTAGTTACTCAATATTATTATTCAGAATTAATATTTTCATTGGAATAAGCTAGAGACTCTTGAAGGTCATAAGTAGGTGCATGATGTGTTGAAACTTTCACTGTAGTCTTTTGTTAAATCTATACATAAAATAAAAATTCTCCCTTGTCAGGATAATACAATTCAGTACATCATACCACTTCAGTGAAATGAAGCCAATTTCAGGATGAAAATATTAAAGTGATCTTTAGATGACTTATTCATAAGAATGATTTATATGCAATTGCTTATCCTACCCATATGTACACTGTGGCATGATTGTGGCTGTAAAGAAATACAGGACACCACCTGCTTAAAAAAAAAAAAAACAAAAACACAGGAAGGGAAGTGGTGCTTGCACTTTCTTAAAATAACTCAGACTAGACTTAGTCGAGGATGATGTAGTAATATTCTATATTATCCAGGCCTAGCAACAGTAAAATTAACTAAGGTTAACTGTTCCCTAGACTGAAAACTACCTGTGGTTGAGACAGCGTCCTCTTGAGACAGTAGAGCCCAACAGGACAAGGCATAACTCCTAAACCTCATGTTTTGAAGCTAATGAGATAAAGAGAACCACAAATCCCTTTCAGCAGCTAAATCAATGAATACTCTAAACTTTCCTACTGCCTGGTTGGCTTCCGTAGCTAGTTCAGTTTCTAGCTACTTTTTAGAAAACCAATCCTCTCCTCTGTATTGTCATACACCTTTTATCCTGAAAGAAATGCTCAAGCGCGTGCACAAAAGAGGAGGGAATTGTCTAGAGATACCTCAGAAGACTGGATTAGGGTTTGGCTGAGCTTGTTCTAGTGCCCACAAACAGTAGGAAAGTTTCGTTATTCAAAAATGCCACACAGTCAAAAAACCCCAAATTTCCAACAGCCCCAATAACAGTTTGGTCAGTCATCACTGCTTTTCCTTTGATATGACCCACAGCCATGCCAGCTGGTATCAGGACAAATCCCACACACATACAGGAGTGCTAGCATGTGGAGATCAAAAGAAAGAGTTATGACTTATTTAAGACACTGTCTTCTCGAAACATCCCTTGAAGACACAGTACAAGAACTTGGCCATTGTAAAAATAACCATCTGAAAGAGCCTCTCACAGGTGGTTAACTAAGACAGAGTTTTGTGAATAAATACTCACAAAGCATAGTTTAATGAATAGTCCCGTTTTGTGACAAATCAGTGCCTTTGTACTATAGGAAGAATTAGTGCTCTCCGAAAATTTAAGATTGTACTATGTGGTCAGCCACTGAATGGAAATACTATTAACATGACTTATAGAACTTAAAGCCAAAAGGTGACTTCTGATCAAACAATCTGTCTTGTCTGCCCTTAAATGTTCTGGAGATAGGAGTTTACCCTTTAATACATGTAACACTAACAACCCTTATCATCCATGGGTTGGATGGTGATTGGAAAGAGCATGCCTCTTTCATTGTTCTGTGTTCACCTAAAGGATGACATTCTAAATTTGAGTTTTGCTGGAAATAAATTATAATGCTGTGGTAGGGTGCATTTTTGTTATTATTCTAGGCATCTGGGTTGAAGCCAGATGAGAAGAGTATCCCTTTACTTCAAAAAAAGGTGGGGGGAAGAAAAAGCTACTGCTGGCATTTATGGTAAGCAAATAACAGATGTGAAAATCTAATAAGATGTTCATAACAAATTGGAAGAACTAAGTATATATGCACAGACAAAATGTCCAGGAATCCTAATCTGATAAACTATGGCTATATTTCAGCAACAGCAGCAACAAAATATTGACATCACAGCAATGCACATTAGTGCTCCCTTTTATTCATAAGTTAATTAGTATTTATCTGGATGTTAGTCTGCAGAGAGTGCTAACTGTATTTAGGACTGAAAAAATGGGGAAAAAAAAAGAATAATCTAAGTGTATCTTCAATACATTTAGGTAAAATAGTATTTGAATCAATTATGTAGGTGTCCTTAAGAAGCAACAGGACAGTATTTGTTTCAGGGCTTGTCAAACTGCTTAGTTTGTTCCAATATGCTGCTGGGTACTCTGGCTTGAAACCAGGACATCATGCCCTTAAAACGAAGCAATGTGTAAGTGCTTTATTGGATAGCAGCCAATGATACCAGGCAAGATAAAGTCCATTGAGATTTTAATGCTGCAGTTGTATAGTTAAAGTTTACAGATAACATAAATTGGATATACCCAAGAGTATCTTAATCTGTTCATCATATTTGGGAACGTACCCAAATATTTTCCTTTATTATGAATGAATAGATATACCCTGAAGATCATATTTGCTCCTTTACGTTCTACCTGTCCTGTAGGGGATCCAGCTGCCTGACAAGACGACAAGTTGAATGTTAAAAAACCAAGCCTAAGAACCTGTAATGAGAGATATTCTCTTTCAGTAGCAGTGATGATGTTTTTAAGTTCCAAGATGATCTCACTCAGCTGTTTTTGCTTTCCTCACAATCACAGGCACTGTGGCTACACAATTAAGGGGGAAAATGAGTTAATATTTTTTCAAAACTTATCTAAACATTGTAAAATGGTGGCCAGAGGTAATTATTCTCCTGTTTTCCCATTTCTTTGGCTCCCTGTCCCTCGTGTGTTTTGATTTTGTTTCTGTTCTTGGTCAGCCTCTGGGCTGCTTGCACACTTTGTACAAACAATACACTAAAGCAAAAATAACCTGAATTAATATCTAAATATTTAATGACCAAGGTCCAGAGGCAGATATGAGCTGCTGCTACATGCCCCAAAATGAGTATATTTCATGGTACAGGGTTTGGGAAAACAATTTGAAATAGCAGGGAATTTTGTATAAAATCATGGAATATCCTTGAAAAGCAATTCTAAAAGAGTCAAATCGGAGATAAGGGTAACACTAGATTTGGAAGAGGAACAAATAGTTCTTACACATTCACTTTAAATTTTTTAAATTTATAAGTCCAAATTGCTTTTCCATTTGAAAAGTCCAAAAGTATGCTAGTGTTTGCCAAGGAGTCTTTTACTTACGATTTCATGAATATTGTGGATATTTCTTAAAGAAAAAAGTCAATATACACAGGCTATTGGGAACTCCTCTCCAAGCCCTGCTGGACATCCATCACCAGTGATGTATTTAATCACTTCCAGGCTCCTAACATTGCCTCAGAGAGAGCGCTCAGCTTTTTTTTCAGGCACTTCCTAGCCTCCAGATTTTCTTTTCTTTCTCATCCACCTCTCCCCATTCCTGATTTCACAAGACCTGGGCTCTTCTCCCTTTCTCAGCTTTTCTTCTCCATGCACACACTCTGTGCAGAGCAGGGGGAAACACTTGGAAGCTGAGAGGGGACAGGACTCTGTCCCCATTATGGCCTGAGAAAGCCCGGGTTTCTTCCCACACCCCTCAACAGAAGGAAGCATTGTCCGTGAGCTGCTATCAATTAAATGTAATAATTGAGCATGTATATGAACATGTATTTAGACAACCACAGCGCAACCATGCTCTGACGCCTACAGAGGTCTACCTGAGCTTTCTATCCCAAATGAATCAAGAACAGCACATGCATATAAAAATATTATCCCTGCCGTGCAGCCAGAAACCATGCTGTCTGCAATATCATGATCAGTTGAATTGGTTCTTCCACTGCAAATTAAAACTGCCTGAAGGCAGCTTTATTTCATCTAAAATTTTTTTCATGTCTTCATATAAAATGATAGAGAGAGACTATAAGCTTGATATTGCTCTTAACTGAGTTTATTAAAAGCAGTTTTGTAGCCTCCTTTGGTCGTTGTCCCCTTCTTTACATATACAAGCTAAATAATTCAGCTTTAAAGCCACAGTTGCTGTTCAAAGGAAATAAAAATCTGAGGTTCATCAGGCAAAAACATGGGCTGAAGTAGGAGCTAAGATATTTAAAAGCCTGTTATTGAAATGGAGTGATGCTTTTCTCTGCATTAAATTCTTCTCACTACATTTTAGCCATCTATAGTATAGGTGTTTGAATTAATTCAATTAATTACTTGACTGGAGTCCCTATTCCATTGTGAGGGAGAGAGTGATGCCCCAGATGAAGATTTGTTTGTTTTAGCAGCCATCCTAGAGAGCACAGTTTCAGCCCTCTGAAATGGCTCTACCCAGAGGCAAGGGAGAGACTGGCAAGAGGATGCTTCGACTAAGATATTTAACAGTAAAATGGCTAAAACCTTAGCCTGCTTCAAAATAGGGCCTCAAGCTATTTATCACAAAGAGCCAAGAAACATCAGCTGGTTAAACCTGGTGGTGAAATGTCATCGACTCAAAGTTTCCTACAGATGCCCACAGGTTCCAGAGGATGGCCGTGCTGTGGAGACCCTGAACCATCAATACTAACTGGCTGGTTGTCATCTGGGAGCAAAACTTAGTAGCCCTAGAGCTACAGGTTATTGTCTTCTCCATTTTTTTGGCTACAAATACTCTCCTGGCAATGCCACAGTGATACAGAGCTCATTATCATCCCTTTCTGCAATTCCTTTAGGGCATTTTGTAGTTTAAGAACAGGTAGGAGAAGCAACTGACAGTCAGTAAACTATGTCATTTTTCAGGGAGCCTTTGGCTCCTGAAATGACCATTGTCAATTGGCTTAAATTACAGAAATCTTCAGGCTATTCTACCAGTGTCTGGATTTCTCAGGGGTATGAGAAAAAAAATCAAGGATATTTTCTCCTCTGCTCAGTAAAAGAAAAAGAAAATTTCTCACTGTAGGTTGGCTTATGACAAAAAGAAAAGGTAAAAAAAAAATGCATGGATTTTTTTCATGTGAGCAAGATGTCAAAATCTTAAGTAATGACATTAGAATGTTTTTGATATGGTCTCCAGGGCTGCAGAGAAACATGACAGACGGAGATGTGTACAGCCTCACACAACTCACACTGTGGCCCCAGCTTGCTCCAAACACTATCCCATCTATCCCAATTCACAATGGCAGTTCAACAGAAGGAGGGAGAAAGCTATTATTTATTGTTCAGTGTTTCATCCCAGTCTACATAGTCTCAGAAATAATTTTTTGACCCATAATGAGCCCATTAAATGACGCTTACAGGAAACAAAAATGTTTGAAATATATTTTTTTTATTCTGTCATCTGACTTCATTGTACTTCTCTAACATTCACCCAGCAATTTATTTAGCCATAACTATAAATTATGTACCTGCTAGCCGAAGAGATCTTAATAAGTGAAAGTGACAGAAAGGCTGAAAGACTGAGATTAGCTGACCAGTTCTTTTCTCCACAGAACCCATAGCTCTAATTTTAAGTCGTATCACATTAATTTGCTTTTCTTTCAAAAATTATTTTTAGTCCCAGCCCTTTCAGACTGTTGTGTATAGATATGAAACAAGTCAGGTGCCTGAACGCAGTCCTTTTTATTCCTCAGTGTTACGTTTGAATATTTACCATTGGAGAAAGTAAAAGCCAACAACGAAGAGATTTCAATGCAGGATTTCACAGTACCTCTTTGGAAAGATATTTGTATGATTAATAATGGTTGTTGAAAGTACAGGATATGAATCATCTGTGTCCTGATGATTGGCTCTATAAGAAGAAGAAGAAAAAAATCTTCATAGCAGAGTGAAAATATTTATGAAGAATTACTTAAAGTGATTTAAAGCAATCTACTTGCTGACTTACTTAGCTAGGTAATCACTACAGTTATGGCTTAGGGAAAGAAAGATTTCTGGCCTTACTTTGGTTTGAAAATCCAAATTGATATCTCCGGATATGACTTCTGAACAGGACATTTCTGCTTCTTATGCACTGGGCAGTTTAACTACTCAGTGGAAGGCATAATTGCTGTGAATGCAATGTCCCTAGCATAAAAAGAATGACAAAACCTTATTGCACAGGTCTGAAAACTGGTGCAAATGCAGATCTACCCAGAAAAACAGAAAAAAAAAAATGTTATCTTTGAATTATCTTGGGTCAGTAGCGAATCTCTGACTATACACTGCAAAATAAGTATTCCTGTGCATTCTGTAATACAGCAATTTGTGCTTGCTTTTCCTTTGGTAATAGGTCTTATGTAGAGAAAAGTAGGGATGAACATACTCAATTAGCTTCCTGAAATACAGTGTCATTGTTTCTTTCTCCTACCTTTTTATCCATGGACATTTTCCCAGTCATTTTTAGTTACTGCCTCCTGTGGGCTTGTGTAGCAGACATGCTGACTCTTTAATTAAAATTGCATGCCAGGAAGTAAGTGCGTGCCAGCTGAATGCTTGCCTCCTACTGTTGCATTCTGTCAGCTCGGGGATGGTTTTCTTTCTCCTCCCCCTTTATTATTATTTTTTTTTTAAGGAAATGTCAGTTGCTGTTTCTGAAAGTAAATTTGGGAAACTCTGGAAAATGCACTTAATTTGGTGATTAAATCTAGAAAATGTCATTATTTTTTTTGTAGAAGAAAAACATAAGTACGTTAAAAGTATGAAGTCAGTTTTCAGGATCTGAATAAACCAAAGACCATGCAAATGAATACTGGAATAAAAACATTGATGGACAAACCAGAGTGGATTGTGCTGCAGGCTCGTACCCATCTGGGGACATATCTGCTGAAGACTCCTGAAATTAAGCAAGAACCTCCCATGTACATGTTCCTCCCCCTAGATAGGACAAGGGGTAATGGTTTTAAATTGGAAGAGAGGAGATTTAGATTAGATACAAAAAAGAAATTCTGTACTGTGAGGGTGGTGAGAAACTGGACCAGTTTGTCCACGGTAGTTGTGGATGCCCCATCCCTGGAGGTGTTCAAGACCAGGCTGGATGAGGCTTTGAGCAACCTGCTGTAGTGGGAGGTGTCCATTCCAAGAGCAAGGGGATTGGAACTTGATAATCTCTAAGGTCCCTTCCAACTCTAACCATTCTATGGTTCTATGATATTTCTCTGTTTTCCTGGAGATATAGGAAGTCTGTGTTCAGGGAGGAATGAGAAGTGGACTACTGCCTGAAGCTTCCCAGGCTTTGAGAAGAGATGCAGGGCAGCAGCTGGTGTTCAAGAACACACAGGTGAGGCATACATGTCTCTGCAAACCAAGGAGGCTTGCATGCTAGCGGCACCTCTTCAGGCTACTGCCAAAAGTGACATGTCTGGGAGGCAGCAGCAGGCTGGTTGCACCAGCTAGCACCCTTCTGGAGGCTGTTGCTTCTTCTCCATGGGCACTTAGCTTCATCTAGGATTTTTCCCTTTATAAAGCAATCACACTACATTTGCTCTGAACCAAGGTGGGGTGGAGAGTTTGAAGAAATTTCTAGAGTGCGAAGGTTGAAGACATAATCATCAGGGCCAGAACTAGGCTCTTGAATGTCTTGCATAAAGACCAAGACATCCACTCTTCTCTGCCTACACCAACATTTGTTGATCTTTGCCATTGCTTCCTGTGATGTCAAGCTCAGGCAGTTTCCCTGGTTGCTTATAGGAGACTGAGTAAGAACAGAAACCTTCTTCCAAAGAGAGGGAAATAAAAAGTTTTTGCAAAAGTTCCTCCTGTCCTTCTAGTTCCTTTCTTTATATTCCTCATCCTGTGAATATAAACTCACTCTTCCAAAGCTTTCCAGATACCTAGAGGGGTCAGAATGATTGCTGAACACCATTGATGTTGAAAAGGACAAACAATGGAACTGCTGACTTCCAGGTAACTTCTGCTCTTCCAACTCCCAAGAGAGGAGCTCCTGGGCAGCTGGAGGCCTCGGCAATTTGCCATTCGCCTGCGTGCTGTACACCATGGCTTTCAAGGAAAAACAAGAGCTTAGCAGCTGTGATAGCTGGCTACTTTAGCTTTCCGTATCTTCAGGGTATGGGTTTTTTTTAGAATTGCTGTTGTTTTTTCACTTAGAATAAAATCTTGACCCCAGCAAACCTGATAGGAAAGTTCCCATAGATTTCAGCTAAACTATGTCAACTTAATATTGTAAAATGGGAAGGCAAAACAAATGTTATAGAGACAAGTAGCATCTTTTATTAGAGTAACTGACACAGTTGGAAGAAACAGATAAACATTTTGGAGAAGAAGCTTTAAAGTTCACGTTGTACTATGTGAAATATTTGTCTGAAGTTAAAATATACATGAGCATAAGCTGAACGCAGCAGGATTAATATGTTAACTAGTCTCCAAATTAATTACACTTTTCAGAATGAATTTTGAAAATACCGCTCATTTCAGGCTTCCATTTTTAGGTTGAAACTGATAAAGCACAAAGCTCCACCACAACCAAAACACTGAAAAGGAAAATAAATAAAACAAAGACTAAAATACCCTTGTGAGTTGCTCTAGGTTATTTTCTCTGCCTAAGCCATCACAGTGCAAACTGAACAACAGCTAAGAATAGATCGTCATGTAGATGAGGCAGCAATGGCTCTCTTGCTTTGGTTTGTATTTTTGTTCTTATTTTCCATGTTTATTGCAAGCAGTTAAGTACAAAGATTGTGAGTTCAGATGTCTGGCTGCAATCAAACTTTCTTGAGTTTGAATTCCAGTGAGGAGAAAAGGAGCACAGAAAAACATGGCTAAATAAATGATAAAATTTGAAACAAAACTTTTAAAAACTAATCACAGTTGCTAAGCAACAGAAACATACTTAACCTTTGCTAATGATTAACAAACCCCAAAATTCCCACAAGCCAGAAAAAAATAAAGCAAAGGAGTTTTGCAGGCATTCTTTTAATTTGGGAGTTTTCTAGGTTTCTTACAGTTTTTTCTCTTTTAAAATTCGTAAGGTGATAAGAGGGAGGAAATTACCCAGATTACTGAACTAAAGAAGGTGTTGTTTCCCTGTGAAATATTAGCAAGTGATATTTGTGTTCTGAAGATATTTTTTCCCCTGAATGATACTCGTTTCGAAATAAGATGTGAGCCTGATATAGCACGCTAGCTTTAGGGTAGGGGTCTATTTTTGTGAGGCTCATGCCACTTACTCATCACTGCAAAGACACTATGCAGAACTTCACTTTGACTGTTAAAAGTCAATTGATGATACGACTCTTCACAGAATATTCTCCTGTCAGGTTTTTATTCTTTTTCTCTAAGTAAATGTAATCACAGATATTGCTTAAACTTTATTATTTCTGCCTTTGAGAACGTCTTATTGCATGTGCTAAAGTTAAACTTGGTCTGTCTCTGCTGTGCATCTCTAACTTCATTTATAAGGCCTTTATCACTATTTTGCTAATTTTCTTGTAAACTTCCCACAGGAGAGTATATAAGGGAACAAATTCATTTCTCTCTAATGGTGAAGCTGTTAGATAACCTAAGGTTGTACAGTGAGGTACAAGGGCCATGAAAAACACATTCCAGATTTGTCTCAGATATCCATGAGACTGTATGTATCCATGAGACTCCAATGCACAGAATCATAGAATATCAAGAGTTGGAAGGCACGCACAAGGATCATTGAGTCCAACTCCCTCTCCTCTCAGGGCTACCTAAAATTGAGCCATATGACTAAGAGTGTTGTCTAGATGCTCTTTGAACTCTGAAAGTCTTGGTGCCATAGCCATTTCCCTGGGGAGCCTGTTCCAGTGACCGACCGCCATTGTTACTTCCCAAGTAGTTTTGACTACAAAAATCTCAGGAAAAAAGAGACATCACACAACAGTCTGTTTCCGTGACTGTCTAATGAAGCCTTGCTAGATTAGTTGAGGTTTATCCTTTATTTATCGCTCCTCTAAGTCTGTTGTGTGTGTCTGCCTATTTAAGGAACGTAATTAATTTGTATCTAAGATCTTTCATGTCTATGCATTTCACAGAAATCACAGAAATCACAGAATTGTGGTGGTTGGAAGGGACCTCAGAGATCATCGAGTCCAACCACAAAAAAAAAAAAAA
>JAOTQQ010000001.1:23893376-23918883 GCA_026546715.1 Gallinago undulata
CCATTCCAATGCCTGATAACCCTTTCAGTAAAGAAATGTTTCCTAATATCTAACCTGAACTTTCCCTGGTGTAACTTTCTGCTGTGTGTTTCCATTTCTGCATCTAGTAAGATATTTTTATTATTGTTTTTCACTCTACTTGCCCTTTCTGTCTTCCATTAGCAGGCAGTACATCCTTGCAGGGTACAATGACACCACGTAAGGAATCAGTGTTTGCTACTATAACACAGCCTTTGTTTGGACTATCAAGGACAGAGGAGTAGGGCAGACCTTTCTTATTATCTCCAGCTCAGAATAGGATGTCACACACCTGTTCACTGGAAAACAAGATAGTCAGTAAAATTGGCTGAGTATTTTGGGGTTGACATGCTTTGTTCTCAGAAAAATATCAATTTATAGAAACTGAAACATTGAGAAGGTGCAGTATTAACATTTGTTCATCCAATTTCTTTTTTTAAACATAAATTCCAGTTTCCAGTTTGAAATTGTATTTAGTTTCAACAAGAGAGATAACAAGAAAGATGTTAAAAATTAACCAATATCTAAAACTATTCAGAGTCAATTAGAACACTATATTTTGATTGCCACAAACAAACTAACAAACACAAATGTGATCATCATTGTGCCAAAAACTTTCAAGATGTCAACTCTTCATCTTGAGCTTGGAAAGAAAATTCTTTTGATATCACAAAAACATTTTTGGGATGAAAAGCTTATTTCCTGGAAAAGCAGAAAGAAAAGGTTGGCAGATTTTTTTCTAAGAATAGGAATGTCAGACAGGTCACTAATACTTTGACAATTTATGTCATTATCAGTTCTGAATTTAAAAGCTTACACTCTAGTAGATGGCAATTTAAACCACCCATGGACTAAGATAATAAAGATTAATTCCCCCGCTGATCTTCAGAAGACCTTTTGAAGAGCTAGATTTGGAGGACATACTGTGTATCAGAGATCCAGATGTAAAATAATATTTTTCACAAATTTGCTCGATGCATGTAAAGTTTATTTCATTTATTTGTGACACCTCTAAGTTAGACATGTAAGCCATAGGTGATGTTGTGCTCCATTTCCAAATAAGGGATAAAAAGAGGCACCTCCTTTTGATGGTTTATCAGGCTTATACTAGAGATGTATCTTAGTATAAAATGAATTTCTCTGCATATTTATCCATGTAGGAGGTTAAGGCACCTAGGATATCTAGCTTCAGCTTAGACGTCTAAGGTTTGGGCACCTAAAGAAAAACACATGATTTCTCAAGCTTGTTTGTTTTATTTTTATCATCACCAAGATGATGATGTCTTTCTCAGATTGTCATGATGGTTCAAAATGTCTCTCTCTCATGTACATGCTTTACCCATGTTACTGGGTAAACACAGGTGTGTATACTACTTGCTCATCTCTGGAGAAATCATTAGATCTTCATGTAGCTCTATATATGATTAATCACAAATGCAAGAATTTTATTAGAACTTCCAAAGTACTAAAATACTTCCAATGTAAGCAAATTGAAATTGCCCCAGGATTACCCTTGTTATAATAGCACTGAAGCTACTGCCTTGCTTCATAACACTGTTCTTTTTAAAAGCATTAAACGTCAAATTTATTTTAAATGCCAAGATCTGAAACCAAGGAGAGAGTTATAACATAGATTCATTTTACTTACATGTTTTTTAAGGTTTAGAATTTCAGAGAAACACCAAACTAGCTAATTACACTCTCTTTACTGATATTTACAGTTAAGAACTCATATGAAACAGGAGAAAAAATTGGCCACATCTTGATTGGGTTAATAAGGTAGACAGAAGAATCAAGGCTGATGAAATTAAGTAACAGACTGCTATAAACACTAAACACACTTTTAATGGGTTCTTCTTCTAACTGTGAAAAGTTATATGAAACTAGCCAATGCACTAGAAAATGAAGGCACTGGCGGATTGCAAGAAGCACACCGCATCAGTCGCTAAATACTCTGAACTTAAGACTTGTTACATTTGCAAGCTATACAGAAACACAACTCATGTGAAATTTAAGCAGGTAAAAACTCATGCAACAGCCTGAAAGGCTTCCTGCAAAAATTGTAACTGCCACGGTTGAGATACTGAGCTTTGTGCTATTGAAAGATTAATCCTATAAACTTCTAAATAAAGCACGGCTCTCCATATTCTGTTCATCTATAAAAAAATGCATAGAAATACTTACTGGTCTATACTTTTAAACAGAATAAATTCTTGCATTTAAAATATAGTTATTTATATTTCCAACTGATATATGCCAAGTAAACTGAGTTAACAAGGGATTAAAATGACACTGGAAATGTACTTGCACTCCCCTGCGCTCTTTCCCTGGCACACTCAAAATGTTTGTCTTTTATAGTATAAGTCTTATGTTTGCCATAGAGCTGGAGAATTTTTTGTGCGCTTCTACTGGTAAGATGAGGGGAGAATGATGAGGAAGAGTCAGATGTCCAACTTATTGGTGTAATTGTCCCTCTCCAGATCTTAAGTTTCTGAATTTGAATTATATCTTGTTGCCCTCTTTCTGTGTGCCTCCTACATGCACATCTTGTTGCTGACAATTTCTAAACTTATAGCAACTGCCTTAATTTACAATTTCAAGGAGCAGTTACTCTTAATATTGAAAGGGACTAGAGATTTAGTTTTTCAAACAATCTCCTTCTTCCCTTTGCAGCATCTTCACAGGAATTCCCGCCTCTAGCATAATTCAAAGTCTAGTTCTGGAGTTATGATCAGAATTTAAATGGTCTCATACAGCGCTCTATAGGTGAAACTCACTTGTATTCTTACAGTTTCTTTTACAATATTTTGCTGGAAATTTTGCATCAACTACCTAAGTTCCTCATTAAAATATTAATTTGTTTTCAAGACCCATTCCCAGAACTCCAGACATTATACAAAAGCAATGAAAGCCTCTTAGAAAGCAGTGGAAAAGGTTTAAAAGACTGAGGAAATATGGCCTTTGAGCCAAAATCCAGGGTCAGAGTGGACTAAGTATCTGATGTACACTGGGAACTACACGTTCACAGACCTGACAAAGAAAAGACTCTGAGTGATATTTTCATGCCAGACAGAAAACAAATAGCACTTTATTTACAGAAGTTTAACTCTTTTGACACAAAAGACTTAATCAGCCTCCTACTTTGCTACATTTGTTAGTCCAGAACCAATTCTTTTTTCTCTATAAGGATTCACACATGTGTCTGTACAGAGGAAAGCTCCCCCATGATCAGATGTCTCCTCTAAAATGCAATTTCATTGCCAAAGCATCATGGCTACCGGACAGCTTAGAGGCTGAAGAGCAATAGACAGGCTGATCTAATCATTTGCCTGTCAGAATAGAAAACGAGCTCTTAGTTCTGTTGCCATTAACATTTCAAAGAGAGTGTGACAGGCATATGTATTTTTAAAAAATAATAATTCTGTTTCTTCCTAGATGCAGAATCCAGCTGTTTGAAACTAGCACCAAAAGAAAAGCCGGGCACATTGCATACAATCCAAATGTACTGACACCCCTGATCTCCACTTAAAGGCTGGGTAGGACAAAAATGCTCGAAATTCTATTTGATTTTTTGAGTTCTTAATTATTTCAGCAACAGTAATGCTTCAAGAGAATCTGACAAAGCACTAACAAAACCACAGAGGTTAAGTATAAAATATAAAAAAACCACATCCTTGCAGGAGAGTGTTTAAAATGGCCACAAGGCATAATCCAGCATTTGAGATAAAAGGATCCAAAGTGAGATGTTGCTGAATCTAAAATTCACCAGGTGCTTTTATTTTGGTCCTGAAAGTTCTCTTGCCTTTGGCATCTGACCTTAATCTCATGGAGACACCCTCATCAGTGACAGGCCCAGGTCCTACGAAAGGCTGGGCTGTTATCTCTCAGACTCACAGCAAATGGAGGGGTGGCAGTGGGTCGTACTGTTGGATCCCACCAAGTGCTGCCATCCAGAAAAGCAAGATCAGAGTTTAATTCCCTCCCTAATTAGACAGCCATATCCTCAAGAAGAATGCTGCAGCCATCAGGCTACAAAATACTACCAAGTGGATGGAAGCACCCTACAAGTACGCTCGATTCATGCTTTTGATAAGGAGAAACAACAATTCAGATACTACCTGTGCTTGTTCCTCTGTTGATAAGCTCCAAGCAGCTCCCCTGCAAAGAGATTTTCTGTAGACCATTCAAAGGCAGCTGAATGCCTCAAGTCACTCATCAATCAATCGTCTTTATAAGGCAACCTAACTCTTTTCCCTGACTACATTACAACAAATACAGTGGCCCTAGTTTGACCCTCCAAGTTATCCTAATCAGGTTACTGCCTAATTTTATGGTGTTGCAATATTTGATTTGTGAGGGTTTAAATGGCTTGTTTGCATCTCAGCCTTACTGCACAAAGCCTTCAAGAGATTCCTGGAGAGTGGAGATAAAAATGTATTTTCTGTGGCTATATGGCAGTTTGAATATTTTTTTTCTGTGAGTATGTCCTTTGGCTTTGATAGCTTCCACGCAACAGAATTTTGTATGAGTTACTCTGCATCAAAATCAAAAGGGATTCCAAAGAAAAAAAGTCTTATTTCTAACCTGAATGTATGAAAAATTAGTTCCCTCATTGACTGAAAGGTTATTTACTGTGGGATCTAAGCTTGTTGTTTACTTCTGTAATTGCTATATCATCAATTTCGAATTATCTTATCCTGTGTCATATCTGTGGATGCTTGGTGGGTACCCATAATATTTATGCATATGTACAGATTCTTTCATCTTGGGAAGGGGGCTGTTTACACTCTTACATTGATCAACATTTTCCTTCACAGAAAGAATTTCTTGCACAGATTAAGTGCAATTATTATGGGTTTAGAAACAAAATGCCTCTGCACTGTTGGTATTTTCAGAAACTGGATACATATCAAATTCCTGGCAAATAATTCTAGGCAACACATTTTTGTTTCATTTATTTTCTGCCATTGCAGTATATGATCTCCACTGTTCACTAAGGCTGACATCTATTTTTTCATGTTGATGAGACTTTTGCTTCACATCAACACATAAGACAACTGATAGTTAGAAAGACTGGCCAGCTTTCTACAAATCTCCCCTTCTTGCTCAGACTAGCTCTCTGTGTTCCTGTTATCTTGTCAATTTTCTATTGACAATTTTTGTCCTCATTCATATCAAAGAAAGTCAATGGAATTTATCACGTGTATGAGAAAGAGAGGAGTATTATACTAAATCCTCAGTGAGTATTTAGGAGTTACTACCCAAAAGACTACTGGAAGTTTGCATGTTTGAATTCTATAGCATGTCTTTTGGTGTCATGGACAGAGTGAAAGTTTCATTTCCGTGCTGTTAATGGTGTGACTGCAGTAGGGTAGGGACATCAAATTAACCCAGGTACACCTATATATCTATATATGTTGGACATTAAAAGCAAAGGAGTCACAGGAGCAGAAAATGAAGCTTATAACTTTGGCAAGAAATCAAAGCAGTTGCCTAGAGTTTGTACATATCCAAGCTGCTAATTCAGATGTGTATAACGCACCTCCCATTGTACAGATGCAGCCAAAGAGCAAGGCTGAGTGTAGCATCCTTCTGACAGAACAGCATGTCACATCACTCGTAAATTTTGGTGGGTCACTGAAAAAGCTGCTTGCAAGCACTTTAGTTCTTTCTGTCAGTTCAGCCCTGACTAACCTGAGAAGAGTTGGGTTTTATTCCTGGTTCTGCAATGTGACTTCGGGGAAATCAGCTTCACTTCCCTGGGTCTCTCTTTGCTTTCCTATAAAATAGAATAATAAGAGATACCTAAAATATTCTCAGACCTAAGAGGGGAAGGAAGTACAGAAAACAAAGCACTTTTATTACTTCACCTTATCTACACTATACCTCTTCTTCCAAACAATGTTTTGTTTTAAACAGAAGAAATTCATCAGAAGTTCAGCATTATCCTTGGCCCATCATGTTTCTATGGTTACAGAGCCTGTGTTTTTCATCTGTAGAAACTAGCAAGAATTTTCCCATTTTAAAAGACTGCCGTGCCCTTTCTCTCTGACCCTTCCTTATCAAGGACTGTTTTTTCTCATTTTGCCAGCCTTGTCAAACCCTGGACTGAACACATCACCCAATCAAACTGCAGGACAAAGCACTTCAATACAAAGTAAGCATTATTTCCAGTAATACTCAGAAATGTCATCACAAAAAATAGAAATGTAGGAAGGGATGGTAAACTTTATCCCTCAAAGCTTATCCAGTCCCTGGTTTTCAGCAGATTTGGCGAGCCTTTGCATGATGGAGGGAACACGTTCCTCTTCCTGCCAACAGCTGCATGCCGTGGCCTTGCTCTCCAGCCTCTTGCATAGATCATGTCAGAGAGAAGCCACCAAGCTTCATCTCAGATGAAATCCATCTTGGATTTTTCCCTCATGCCATTTGATTTACTATATGAAGTACAATACAATGCCTATACACAGCTGCAGTACACAAGCCATATGTATGAACACACACAAGCTCCTCTGCTAAGTGAACTGCAATGAGGCAGTACAGGTCCCTTTTCTCGCCCCCGAGCACTCCTTGCTATGATAAGGCTGCATGCTTATGCAGTAGCCTTAAGCTTCCCTTAAGCACAAGCTTGAAATTCCCTTAACTTCCTCTAAACATACTCCTTCTTTTCTCTTCTCTGCTCTCCAATGAAGAAAAACAACTCCCTCTTCTCAGAAAAGAAGAAAAGCCCACTCCTTCTCAGGGTAATGTCAGAATTTGGCTGCTTCTGAGCCAGCTCCCTCTTTATTCCCCCTTCCAACCTGCCTATTTCTCATTTGCATTCCTCTCTTTCAGACATCTGAGGAATTTTATCTGTTGCTGTAACATCAGTACAAATTGCCACATAAAAACTCAAAGTTAGTTTGGTGCAGTGATCTTTGCTGCAAGTTTGTCCATCTGGAGTTCTCCCCATGTAAGCTTTGCCTCAGTGGCTACATCACCCCAACAGAAACCTCTGCAGATGCTTTTTCCAAGATTTTTTTTTCTCCAGAATTCTTTGGGAGCTTCCATCCTCCTTGTAAAGAACCCAGGACCAAAATACTATTTTCCTCAAAATTCACGGTCTTATTCCTTATTTTTTGCTGGACTACTGTTAACTCCTGCTAAGACCAGGGGTTAACAAACCCACAAGAGTTCCTGAAAGAAGAAACCTAGGAAAAAGTATGAAGCAGAATAAGCAAGTATCCTCCCAAGCTTCATTAAAGGAAATTGAGATTTTCTCAGGTCACTGAAGGCAACTTCTCTATGTTTAATAACTCTTACTGTACTTTTCTTCCGAGAACCAGCACAAGCTCACCTTGAACCCCTGTCAGACTTCCACAACATTCCAGGGTAAGGAGTTCTGGTCTAGCTAGGCATGGGGTAAAGCACCTCTTCCCTTTGTTTGGTTTTGTATTAATCTCTACCATGCAATTTGAAAGTGTGTGTCTCTGGACTACATCTTCAGAGCTAGTTTGTGTGAACGTACAGTGAAGCAAAGAGGAGTAACAAATCAGTAGCTGGCATGCTGTTCCAAATGATTGGCATGAAGGTTCAACTTGGTAGAGGCTGGCACAATCAAGATGTCATTAATTTAAGAGATAGATCAACCAAATCTAATAGAAGAACAAGGTGATGTTCACTTTTTCTTCTAGATTAGAGATTTTAGACATAACATAAATATTTAACTGTGAAAGAAGTTTTACCAGGGGTGACATTTGCCACAAAAGGTGTTAGGAGGATGAGAGCAGGGGTGGCTTGAAGAAAGACGTGTCACAACCTGTGTCTCAAAGGCTGCTGCTTCAGCACAATAACTAAACGTAAATATTCTTCTATTGATTTACCGTGTGCCCCCAGATCCTTACAAGTAATGTCAGGGCCAGACAGCCACTCAGCCTAGCACAGAAGGAAGACAGGACAGAAGCTGCTGGATAAAGCCTTTTGAGGGGGGGAGAAAAAGGGCTCTTCTACAAACTTGCCAAGATGCGGAAGTATCTATTCCATGGTGCTCCAAAGTACCATCAGAATTTGTACAACTTCTACATATTTGTGAAGGAGTATAACCAATCACTTCCATTTTTTTTTTCACTCAAAATGCAGCCACAGAAAATTTATAATAATAGAGAAAACATTAGAAATTAGTAGTTGTCAAGAATGTGTCAACACTCAGCTTCGTTAGTATAATTATAATGATAATCTTTATCATTAATAATTAATGATTTTTTCAGGATTGTTTTCCCCTCTTAAATGTATTTTGTTAAGCAGTTTGCAGATTAGAAATAAATTAAAGTTGTCTATCAATTTTAGATTGTAAGATTTGAAATACAGACTTTTCTATAGAATCTGAATAAACTGCAAAACCAAGACCAAACTGTATTTAAAGGGTTATTTTTTATTTGTTTGGAGTCTTTGAGGAAGGATGTAATTTTCTTGAAAGTTCTGAGAAAGACTGATGAACCCTATTTTCAGCTGATTGATGTAAATCAGCAGAGTTTTGACTTCTGTTTACACCAGCTCTAAATTGGGGGCCAAAACTTTAGGTCTGGTTATGGCTAAGATTTGTTTTTTGTGCCTCATCAAAAGCTTAAATGAAGTTTTAATTAAAAATAATAAAATAGTTTAATGATGAAATGGTTGCCAATTCCTCCTTAATTATCACATTCACCAAATACTACAGCTAGCTTGTCAGCATTTTGAATTTTCTAAGTGGAAAGAAGGAGAGGAAATAGATAAGATGTCAATTACAGCAAAGTGCAATTAAGATTATTGGCAGATGAAGACCCTCAGGGAACTACAGTCCCACATAGCAGTAAGCTTGATAATCAGATGGTCCAACCTTGCACTAAAGAAGCAAATGAGTCATGTTATACAATATAAATTAATCATTTAAAAGAAAAGTTTAAAAGAAAAATAGGATAGAGAAGAATACAGGCAAAATCCTCTCTGTGCTTTTTTTTTCTTCTAAGGGACAAACACATCTCTCATCTGATCATAAGTTTCTTGGCTACATGCAGGGCGGGGAACCCAGGAACTTCTGGCACACACCAGTCGTGTCCCAGCTCTGTACTGGTGTGAGATCCAGGTGTGCTCCTGCCTGAATAACAACCAGCAAGGGAGCCCGAGTGTGCAGCCCCTGAGGAGAATAACTGCTCCCCAGCCTAGCTGGGGGGGGAACTGTTTTCGGGGTTGTTGATGGGACCTGCATGTCAGGACTCACCACAGCACACCTCCAGCAGAAAAGCCCAGGTGCTGCTTTTTGCTTCTGTGATTAAAACATAGCAAAAGCATCCAACTGACCTCCTGGGTAGATTATCATAACAAGAAAAGACACCCAAGGACTGGTACTGAAGTCAGTATCAGAAAGTAGGGAGGCTTCCTGGATTACTACCTTCTGTGGCAAATTAATTAAAAAATTACTGCGGTGAGAGAGAAAAACCCCTACCTTCTGACTCAAAAGACAGTAACAGTTGTTTAAAAATGGTGGCATTCTTCCCACCAGCCAGCAATCTTGTGCAACAGCACTTGTGTCAAGTGAGAAGCATGAAAACAAGGTTCTTTCAGTTCATATTTCCTTCCACCACATCTCTCTCAAACAATAATGAGGCTGGGGAGAAAGGAAGTTATTGTAGTCTTAACAGCTGTAATAAAACATTCACACCAGCAGATATCATGAGGTTAAACTAGATGAGATAACTCAGTACTGCAAACAGCATTTCTGTCCTTGACTGCGTCACCACCACTGAGGCTTCACCGTGAGGGATCTGCTGCGCTGCCTTTGCATTGCTTGTTCTGAAAGGGGTGCACAAAGGGGAGCTCTACCCATTTTCCTCCCTATTAGCACTGCCTAAGGGATAGTATAACTCAGAAATACCCATATGACAACCACATTCTCCCTCTCCTTTCAGCTTGGAGCTCCATCAAGCTGTGCTGTAATACCTTTTTATTCACTAAAGTATCTTTTCAATCTAAGTAATCCATTCCTTTCAGTATTCAGAGACCCATCTGCTTACTCAGGGGACAGGAGAAAATTGTCATTCCTTTAGTCAGCAATAAAGCACCAGCACATTTCAGAGAACACCAGTGGAGTTTTATCGTGACTTCTGCATTATGCTATGTTAGTTAAGTTCCCAATAGTAAAAGAAATGCTGCCCTCAATTTTTCTACTGACAACACTGTGGTGACAGGGACCACACAAGCAAATAGCTTTTTTACAGGCAGCCTGATAGACCATATAGATAAACTAGAAGAGAGATAAGTTCACACTGTCTCGTGCATAGGTAGAAGTCATCACTGAATTCAACCAGCAGAAAATACAGTTCTAGTGAAACCTGTGTTGGAAGGACACAGCTCAAGTTCCAGAACTAGGCACAGAAAGTACTATTTTGGTTGACAGAGGCAGGACATTTCTTCAGTGACTACCTGAAAGAATAGGGAGTTAGCACCCTATTAGCACCTTAGCATAAAGAAAAAAAACCTTGGCAATTATGCCTAATAATCATCAAGGATGACAGCTGCTTTTTTGCACACATGGCACATTGTGACTTCCAGCATCCACTGCAGATGATGGGGCTGTGCAGGTGACATCCGCATCCCAGTGACTGGTCTTGGGCCACGTACTTAGACCAATAACCAGGAACCATGGTGCCTTACCAGTAGATGACACGTTCTAGTTTCATAATCTGCTGAAAACCACCGGATCACCAGGCAGAGGGAGACAAAACACCCTTCCTCGTCCCATCTGTAGTGGTGAGAAGCTGTCCAGCGTTAGCGTGGAACAGGAGAGTGGGCTCAGAGATCAGGCTGCTCCAGGCAATATTTTCTACTTTGAAAGAGTTGTTAATGTTGAAAGAATTCTTACAGGACTATACAGCTAATTAATACTGGGCCCAAACTCTTGAGTAACTTCTCCTTTAATTTTTTTCCTTTTAGTAAAACTTATAACACTACTCTGTCTTGGGAACTGACACATCTGCCAGCCTCACACTGGTGATCTATTACAATAATACAGCGTAGGAGTGACAGGTTCACTTAAACAGTATCAGAATTAACTAGAATAGCAATGGCTGGCAATTGGCTAGAATTATATACTGTATATGTGGGGATTTTTTAAGTAAGCCTAACTTTGCAAATAAAATATACACAATCAACTGAAAGGAAATGCAAATTTCCACAGTATATACTACACTTTATGAGGGCCAAAATGCATTCCAGTTTAGAAAAAAAAATCATTATGGTGAGAAAGGTTTTCTGCTTAACCAGCACATGAAGGAATTTTAGTGGATTTTCCTTTATTTGAAATCTTTACATTAGATCTACCTTTCAAAAAAACCACACTATAGCTTAAATGGAAAATAATATATTCAGTGCAAAAATTACTGGCTCTACGAAGTTGCATGGTTAGTTGACTTGATCACTGTGTCTCTCTACAGCTGAAAATATATAACTTGCTGAAAAAAAGTTGACCAACCTTAGTTAAGTTAGTGATGTATGTAGACTACAGACAAAGGTGCTGCAAATTATCAGGATAATTATTTCACTAATGACCAATCCTACTTTGTAAGTAGTCTCATATCCCAACCCAGAGCTCATCTTTTCATTAAACGATAACATAGCAATAGACAGGAAATAGAAAACTCTGTATTTTGGTGAAAGATAAAGTGATGCAGACAACAGGAAAGGAGTTAGTGTTAATATTTAAAGACTTTGCTCATTTTAGTTCTGATCAAAAAAGAAAATTTTAAAGTCCTAAATTCCATTATGCTTCCTTTTTTTTTTCATATAATTCCTATTGTGCACATCACATGAATAGAAATCTGCTTGTAAACTGTAAGTTATGAGCACCAAAATGAATAAAGTAGTTGAAAGATTCCTCCACAAGTCTTCACAGAATTTTACATTCAGCAGCAAATCAGGGAGTCACCAGGACAGAGCACTTACAGAATCAAACTTAGATTTAGGTTAACTAATTAGGTTAACCAACTAATTTACCTTATTTAGAAATTCGCATGACCCCCTGGAGTTTCCTGCTGTTTGCTCTTGGTGAGACACCTAGGTTGCCAAATTGAGTTTTTGTGTCCCCCATAGTGTTGAGAAGATGAAAAAACCCACCTCTCTGATAGAGATTTGGGAAGAAAGGGAGGGAGAAGAAGTTTTGAAGATAAAAAGAAGAGTTTTTCTGCAATGTTTTAGAAAAGCTGGATCCAATTTTATATTGAACCTCAGGGAGGAAAGACCAACAAATTTTGAAGAGACAATAGGTATGTTTGAATGGAGGTACAGAGGTTTTGATTACAAAAGTCCTTTTAAAGATGTATATATATGCAATTAATTATTTAACAGTCTAACAAAATTTTGGGACTTAATGTAGAATGTCGAGAGCCTCTCCAAAGTTAATATTGAATACAGCCTTTCTATATGCTTCTGGTGTTGAATACAGCTTTCAACTTAGTCCTTGTCTTCTTCCAATTTCTATCAAAAGAGAGAGAATATTATGAAATTTACACATCCTTGACTAGACAAGTTTGGAAAGGTTTTTCAAATAAATTCTGGTATTTAAAATATTTATGTTTATTTTTTAACATTTTTGAACACTTTTTTCTGAAAATGTCAATGGGAAATAGCATCACGGAAGAAATTTATTTAAATGGTACAGTTTGTCATGAACTCCATATCTGTCTGAAATGATATGATAAATATCTTATTGGAAGTGATTATTAGGAAAGTGGGGGCCTATAAGGTCAAAACTAGGAGCCTAGGTAGTACCCTAAGAATAGCTCAAAGTCAAAGCCCTGAGGAGAAGGACCTGAGAGTGCTCATGGATGAGAAGCTCAACATGAGCAGCCCAGAAAGCCAACCACATCCCGGGCTGCATCAAAACAAGTATGGCCAGCAGGTCGAGGGAGGTGATTCTGCCCCTCTACTCTGCTCTGATGAGACCCCCACCTGGAGTACTGTGTCCAGCTCTGGGGCCCCCAACATAAGAAGGAAATGAATCTGTTGGAGTAAGCCTAGAGGAGATGATCATCCAGAAGATGATCAGACGGACAGAACATCTCTCCTATGAGGACAGGCTGAGAGAGTAGGGGTTATTAAGCCTGGAGAAGAGAAGGCTCTGGGGAGACCTTATTGTAGCCTTCCAGTACCTAAAGGGGGCCTACAAGAGAGATGGGGAGGGACTCTTTATCAGGGTATAGTGATGGGATGAGGAGTAATGGTTTTAAATTGAAAGAGGGAAGTTTAGAGTAGGTATTAGGAAGAAATGCTTTACTGTGAGGGTGGTGAGGCACTGGAACAAGTTGAGAAGCTGTGGTTGTCCCATCCCAGGAAGTGTTCAGGACCAGGCTGGATGGGGCTTAGAGCAACCGAGTGTCTGTGGGAAGTGTCCCGGCCCATGGCAGGGGGAGGTTGGAACTAGATGATCTTTGAAGGTCCCTTCCAATTCAAACCATTCTATGATTCCATGATGATATGATTTAACTGTAATGGGTATTAGTTGAAAATTTCAGCAGAGTCATGAACTAGCTTTCCAGTCATACCTGTCATCGGTTTGGCTCCTTTGGTTGCTCTAAAAATAGTCCAAACCAGGTATACACACCTGATTACATGTTCTTCTCCAAAACATTTTTCTCCCAATGACACTGGGCAGGCCAGATAGTGAGCGACACAAAAGCTGCAGGCACAACACATGACCCTTGTTATTCCACCTCTCCATCTCTCCCCAGAATTTATCTTTTTTTTTTTTTTTTCCACCAGCTACCACTTCTGAAACCTCCTTCTTCAGGGATTTCATCCCTCTTCTCAGTCCTTCAAGACACATTTCCAGTGGCTGAGAACTATCCAGTGTCTAAAATATTCTTGTATCCCTTCATTCTGAAGAAAGAAAGAAGGAGAAGGTCCCACATACTGTACTGTGTCTTTTTACTAGTCCTTGCTGACCCACTTTGGGGTGTGATGGACATTTTTCATGAAAAGTACTATCCTCTCCTCTTCCTTGTATCAGAGTAATTAAAGCTTCTAACCTCTCTGAGGCAGGAACACCAGTCTCTCTCTGGCTGGGGAGGTGAAAACCAGCAGCCATACATGGCATCCTCGCTCCTGTGTGTTTATCCCTCACCTGAGGGGCAGACAGTGGGGCTGGCAGCCTCCCCCAACGCTTTGTCTGCAATAACTGCATCATCCAAACAGCTCCCAAGATTTACGCTGAGAGCGTATGCTGCCCTGGGATTTGACCGATATATTCTGTAGGGCTATCAGGGCTTTAGAGCAAGCATGACTTACAGTTGTAATGGTAGATAAACAGTTATAAGGCTAATAAATGCAATATGGAGGAAGCTTGTAGTGCTACCGTTGAAATGCTCTCCTCTATGAAGTGTACTCCAGCCACATTCTTATCTTAATGGATCTCAGATAAAATTGAATGCCTCTCAATCTAACTCTTTCCATCCCTTTCTCTTCATACTCATGCTTTCTTCTTTAGTCATGCTTGTCAGATCCATGTTAAGTGGATAGTTACAATTTACAGATTATAACTTAGCTTTTATTTTGCTTTTTTTCCCCACCAAAATGCAATGACACCCTAGTGGGCCTGTCATGTATATAACTGTACAATATAGCTTTACAGTTTTATGCATAGTTAAACTTTGTTGTCTTGCATCTGCCTTTAAACAGGTTTTGGACATTTCTGTTACCTCAAACATAAATATAAAAACCAAGATATTAAAGAGTTGTTATGCAAAATTTAATAAAATATGCTGGAAACCATTTTCTTATTCCTGAGTTATAATGAAACCACACAGCAGATGTAATATTTAAAAAAGGGATAAACATGTATTGACATTATACTAATTTTTAAGATAGTCATTATTAATAAATATTATTGAAATCTGATTATAATAAATACTTCAGGAGTACATTAATAGTGGTTACTCATAGCCATTATGTAATTGAAATATTTTGGTTTCTGTGCATATATTTACACATTCAGCAATGATCACTGTATTTAAATTACTTCACTGCAGTTGTACATTCACCCTTCATGAAACCCTTCATGTCTTTTTTTTTATATCCATTAATTTATGCAATATATACTTTATATCATTTATGACAAACTTTACAGTTTTCAGCTACTTCTCTGGACCATTCAAGTCTTTTTCATTTAGATTCCTGTAGATCAGTCATTGAAAGACCTGATCCAGAGAAACCAAAGTCAAGCTGAATATAATCTTGACCTTTAGGAGGCCAGCAGCATCCCATTCACATTGAAAGTATTCCCTCCTGGTACCTGTTTGAATCTTGGTATTTCTGAAAAACACTCACCAGTCTGGAAGGAGAAGACATAGAGAGGACAGGGAACAGAGTGTTTTGCAAAAGACCAGGGCAATGGGTGGGTGCAGGTCCTGGAGGAACGGAGCTTTCAGGCCTGGCAGGGCTGGTGTGACCTCCTGCTGCTGGGAAGCATCTGCTAAGTGTTCCCACAAGTGACATCAGCTTAAACCACCCTCACCACGCTGAAGAAGCAAGGCTTAATTCAATCCCTTATCTACCCTCAGTGAATACAACTGGAAGTGCTGCTTTTCTTTGTGTTTCCCCTCTAACATTTAACATGAAGGATTTCTGTTTGGCCTTCAGCTTGTCTCACCCTTTGTCAGCAAACCCATCCTCTTCTTTTTTTCTTTCCTTTCTCTCTTCTTTTTGTTTTTGTTTTTGCTTTTGTTTTTCTTTTTTTTTTTTTAATTTTTAATTTTAGTAGTGAAACAGAAACCACACTTAGCAATTCCTCCACAGGTTCTTGCTTCAATTAGGATTTGCAAAGCCCTGTCCTTGGCAACAAGTGCTTTCTGCACTCCACCAAAGCCTCTACTGAACAGCACAGCTTACCTGTGTGATGGCACTGCCCATACAGGAGTCAGGAACAGATGGAAGGATGCAGAGTTTAGCACATACAACCTGTATGAATATTCAGCTTAACTATCTATCCCAAGCTCTCACTGCCATAATTAGAAAATGCTTCCAAATATCGTAAAGAAAAATAAATGTATACAGCTTTCTGGGAAATGTTTAGTAATCTCACTACAAGTATTATAATTTCTTTCTTACACTTTTTGGTGGTGCTGTTGCTTCTTGTAGCAGATGGCTAGTTTATGTCTTTTGCCCTTTGCACAGTAATCTTTGTTGTTATTGTTTGTTGAAATAACTGGCTTTCAACAGGGTTTTTAGTTTAACTGACATACTTTTCGGGAGATGAGTGAAACTTAAAAATGTTTGTTGGAGCAAAGTATCTGGTCACAGACACCCATATTTAAAATGGGTAACATGTACAAGGCAATTTGGATAGGACATTCAAAACAATGTATTGAAGGAAGCTGCTGTTTATAAATGGCTATTTACATAATCTGCCATTTCTGTTATCTGCAACATTCTGCACAACAAAATTACTGTGAGCAAATGAAATCTAAATGTCACTATATGAACTAATCTTAGCCAAAGCATAAGAAATTGAAATTAGCTCATCGTTAAAGCAGCTTGCATGACACACTTAGAAGATGAAGTAATCTTTTCAGCAGGACAAGGATGACGGCTCAGCCCTGATCTTCTCTCAGCTGGTAATTTGGCCACCCCTCTGTATTTTGAAGGTGAGAGGTGTCATTCTTAGAAGGTGACACACTGGCCTGCCAAAATAACATGCTTCTCACATAGGAGACCCACCTACAGGCCACCTTATGCTTCAATTTGAACTACTGAACAAAGAGGATATTCTTCTTTAACTGCACAATAATTGATATGGTCATATCTGGGACAACTAAACTAAACATTGAGCATTATGGGTTTAGTCCTTGCAAGTGTCTTCTGGCTCTAATTCAGCAAAGCAATTAAAGCTCTGCTAAATAGTGATCACATGAGTAGACCCACTGAAATTCAAAAGTACTCTGTGTTCTTTAAAATAAGGACATGCTTACAGTCTCTGGTGGATTAAGGCAAGAAGGAGCACAAGTTTGTGGGAACAAGTCTGTTGCTCTGTTGATAACAAGGTACTTTTTCAGCCCTGTGGGTCCCAACATGCTTTCTGAATTAACTCACACAGTATCTATACCACTAACAACAGTATTTGAGGAGCTGGCAAAGACAAAGGAAAACAAAGTAAAGCATGTGCTCTGAGCAGCCATGAGCAATCTTTGCAGCAGAAGTAATTTTTAATTCAACATGATGGGGAGCCCACTCATGAATAAACCATAACCTCCCCATCTATTGGGGTTGCGTGGTGCAGAGAGAAATAAGATGGTGTTGGATGGTTCTCCCCATCTTTTCAATGCATGTCTTCTATCTGTCAAGGACTGTTCACTGCATCAACTGGTGTTCCTAATACAGCCTGTGCATCCCCCAAGATCTCCCCCTCCTGTCTGTCTTCACCTCCAATATCATTACCCACATGAAGACACTCTGTGAATCTTTGCTCCTGCATTACACCAGAGATGTGCACTTGCTCACCAGTCCTTGGGGCTGCTGCAGGTAATGAAGTCCCTTCCTTACATCCATTGTGGCCTTGATGGATGAGGAACTCAAGAAGACCTGGCTCTTAGGCTACAGCATCTGCTTGTGGACACCCAGAACTCACTGCAGAAGCATATGGACCACAGGAGGTTCAAGTACTGGTCTAGTTGGGGGTGTCCCTGTGACTGCAGGGGGGTCGGACTAGATGGCCTTTGGAGGTCCCTTCCGGCCCAGATGATTCTATGATTCTATGAAGTACAGCCTTCCTTTCAAAGATCTCATGCAGATCAGCATAGCATGGGCAATGATGTTTGGTTGCAACCAAGAGTCACAGCATGTGTCCCTCATCTCTTTGATTCTGGATCCACACTGTGATTCAGTTTGTACAAAGCCAGCTCAATCCACGTGACCCCGTGCAGCTTCACACTAGGGCAGCAGAAGGAAACAAGAGAGAGAGAGAGAGAGGAGCTTTCTAATCCCCAAATCCATCAGTACAAACACCAGTTTTGCAGACGTTGACAATGGTTCTTTTTTCCTCCTATACAGGCCCTTAACTAAGCACATGTTCTACCATTCCATATACATCTTTTTGTAATGAGATCCATACATGACTCAATGATAATGACACAGTCATGGAGATAAATAACGAGATTACAAAGTCTGCTGATGACTCTAAGGTAGCATAGACAACTGCCATTGTAAAGTGGTGTAGGGACATTTCAAGGTCCCAGGTGACAGGATGAAAACCATTCCTAACTTTATATATTGAAAGGATGAGCTTTAAAACAACTATTTCCAAGCAACAAAATTTGATGTTATACTAGATAGATTTATGAAAAGTAAGATTTCCCAGTCTTTAGAATACCACTTCCCCAGAGAGGAATAAATTTTTTTTGTTATTATATGTAGTCTTAAGGAGCACTTTGTAAAATATAATTTGTTATAAGAGTATTGAAATCATACTTTAATAGTTTTATATTAAAATTGATATTGGGAGATAAAACTAATGTAAATTGTTTTATTGGTTTATTTCCTGCACTTTATCAATTCCTTGTCAGGTTGCTTGTAAAGACTACAGAAAAATCCCAAGGGTATCATAATTATTTTTTATAATACAGTAATTATATATGTATAACTTTAAAAATGATAAATATTTAGGGATATCTTCCTTTTATAGGCTGTGGTATTATCACAATCATATGCAATTATCTAGACATTTATATAATTAAATGTCTGAATTTTCTCCTGCTTTTAACTTTTTCCACTAATCGTGTATGTTAGTACATATTTTTGTACCCACATATACAGAGATTTCCATGAAAACCTACTAAGAAATTATTAATATTTTGGATTAAAATGACAGAATTAAAGTATACCTTTTCTTTTAGATAATAACTCTTTTAGATCAGAACTCTTTTAAATATAGGTGGTTTCTTTGGTATTAACTCAGGAGAGCAGCAGGTGCTAGATCACTATAACCAAAATAAGTTTTGCTTTTCTACAACTGCATTACAGGGCTAGATGATGTCCCAAGTCCCTGCCAACCTGAGTTACTCGATGGCTCTGTGCTTGTTGCCCGAGAGTCAGCCTGTGGCCAACTATAACCATCAGACCCTTTCCTGCCCTGCCAATATTCCCGTTGGTTAAACACACTTTTGTGGGAGGAGAAAGAGCTGGCCAGTGCTTTTAATTTCCACCCATCTTTGTGAGGAAATGAAGAGCCACAGTCTAATCACAACATTATAATCAGAGTCTGAAATGGGTCTGAGTCTTATATAAGTTTAACTCCGTTTACTTTGGCTGCCTTTTTCCAGTGGTGTGAGTGAGAAATGAATCATGCCCTCTATTTTTTATCGCCGTGCCTACAGCCAAAGTCAAGTGATACAGATCAGCCAACACAAAGGGGCCAGCATCTTAAAAAGCAAACTGCTAAGTTACTTCTATACCCTGCTCCTAAGCTGGAAACTGAACATTTCAAGGCTGAGATGAATAAAACCAGGAACGTTGAGAATCATAAGGGCTCTGGCAGAGAAGAGGATGATCCCCGAACAATGGCTATTGTGTGGTCTCTGTGCCTTTTCAAGTCCTGCAATAGAAAATTGTCATACCGCTACCTGTTACAGAAAGGGTCAGTAAAAATCAGTGGAAGAGGAATTATAGCCTTGCTTGGGTTGCAGTTTTATTCCATTTAATCGAATCACTTGACAAAACCAAAATAATAATGTTATTAGCCAGTTAGGTAATCAAAGGCTATTTTCATATAATAAAAAGTTCATAAGGCTTTAGCATAACAAAACTCAGTCAACACAGAGTTTGTACTGCTCAACATAAACTCTGTTATGAAACACTTAACTATGTACTGATTCATTTGACCTGCTTCACCATGATAAATGAAGACCTGTGTTCATCCATATGGAATGAATCTCTGCAGCAAAGGCCTTCATACAATGAAAACTTGTAACAGTGTGTGTCATTGCATTAAATAATATTAAAAACTAGGGGGGGGGAAAGCAACACAACCGGTTTTAGATGATTGTATGGTGACCATTTACACACTTATACAAGAGCATCGAATTTCGATTTGTGAGCACGCACAAGCATAAGGAATTCAAATGCATAAAATAGGTGTGTCCTAGAATACTTACAGATTAATGGGCAAGTAAAGGCTGAATATTCATTTCCAGTAAAGTGAAACAACAGATAGCAGAAGGTAAAGTCCTGTCTCTCAAGAAGAACCTTATTAATGAAGACATTAAATGTGAACTAAATAGAAAGCCCTCTGGTAAAAAAGAAGGGTACAGGGATCCATTTACTGGACTACTTCAAAAATTTGGAGACAAAAGACTAATTTCACTGTCATCAGTGTAAACTCAGAGAAACTCTGTGATTTCAGTGGAGTTGCTCCAGACTTTTAGCATTTTCAATGACAAGTTGTTCCTTGAACTCTCCATATGTCAAAAAGATCAATCTTTTTCCTGAGCGCTGAGTACTATTGCCTGGTTTTCAGTGCTGTAGGAGTTTTGAATAAGATCAGTATTTTATGTCTTTATGTTCTTTTTTTAATATTCCAGGCTACCAGTTTCTGTAATGTTCTGTGTGGTTGCCTCCATAAACTGTCCTTATTTTGAATTCATTGAACAGGTGTTACTTTTATACACGTGCAGATGGTAATCTTACCAGAAAGTACATCAAAACAAACCTAAATATCACTTCTGAAAACATAACGGCGAATCCTCATTCAGCATAGAGTTCTGATGAGTAACTTCAAAATGGGCAGGTTCTAAATGCTGAATTGGACTTGGATGGAGTTGTGGAGATAGAGTTTGGAGGAATAGTCCAGGAAGTCTCTCACTTTCTACCGAAAGATATGCTTTTTGTTTATACAAAAGAAGGAGTACTTACTAGAGCCTCAAAAAAAATCTTTCAGGAAAAAAAACAGTCTCAGATAAAAAGATCTTTTTAATTTTGGTAACAGAACCACTGGGGGATTTCCTTTATTATTTCATGGCTATGCTTTGTATATATTGTATTATAATATTAAACAAAAATTGGAATTACTTTACAAGAAGAAGCTGTGACTTGCGAGGACAAGGACTTTGATTTATTTTCTGGCTGGATGAAGGTGTCTCCCAGCACTGGTTCTTTTCATTTTTCTCATAACGACTATTTTTGACTAGAAAATATCTTAACTGCTCCCTCTAACAAACAATTGCACAGTCAAACTCATCCAAAAGCTGCCGTGATCCATCATCATGGTCTGCATCAAAAGCAGCGTGGCCACCAGGTCAAGGGAGGTGATTCTACCCCTTTACTCCACTCTGCTGATACCTCACCAGACACTTATGAAGGCATATGAGAGAGTTGGAGTTGTTCAGCCTGGAGAAGAGAAGGCTCTGGGGAGAACATATAGCAGCCTTCCTGGACCTAAAGGGGGTCTACAGGAGAGTTATCAGAGAATGTAATAATAAGGTGAGGAGTAACGGCTTTAAACTGAAAGAGTTTAGATACAAGGAAGAAAGTCTTTACTGTGAGGGTGGTGAGGCACTGGAACAGGTTGCCCAGGGAAGCTGTGGATGCCCCATCCCTGGAAGTGTTCAAGACCAGGATGCATGGAGCTTTGAGCAACCTGGTCTATGGGAGGTGTCCCTGCCCATGGCAGGGGGAGATTGGAACTTGATGATCTTTGAAGGTCCCTTCCAACTCTAATCATTCTATGATCCCATGATTCCATGATTCTATGATTCTAAGTGGTTGTATCATGGAAGCACTTAGTCTAGTGGTTTTTTGCTTCAAGAAGGACGTGAGCTTCAAGTAGTGTCTTAGAGATGACCTTGCTTCCTCCCCACTGCAGCTTTGCTATTGGAGGCACCTGTAGTTCAGGGAAGTTACTTACACTACAGAAAACTGAAAACAGTTTCCATGGACTGGCTAAGTTTCTAAATGGGATAAAGAATAGGACAGAGATTATGGCTTCCGCAGCAAAGTACAATAAAAGGTTGTGTCAATAATCAGCAGAAAGAATGCAGTTTTATTGCATGGCAAATGACAAGATGCTGTCTGCAGTTTGGATTTAGGGAATGTTTGACAATATTGACAGTATTGACAGTAAGCATTTTGAACTAAATTTTACTAGTAGCCTCCCTGACACTATGTGTTACCTGATATATGCCAAACAAAACAGGTAGACATTAATAAACCTTTAAAACCTGTAAGCAAATAAGATTACAAAAGTCTAATACATATATCTTAAGAGCAAGATATGCAGAAGATCAACAGCTATTGATTTAATTTCTTAGGCTCAAATGCGGAGAAACTTGGACATTTTTATTTTTAGAATATGGCAAAACAGATCAGATCCATGCATAATAAAATAATAAATTACTACTTTGGAAATATTTTCCATAGGAAAAAAATTAATTGCTTTAATGATCAGATCCAACTAGCACCTTTTCATGCCAAAATAAAACTAGAGTGTTAACAAAGCAGCAGGGTTACACAGCCCTGCTTCCCTCCCACTATTTGGCATAAGACAATGACACAGCTGAGAGATGTCGTTTATCCTACTGGCAACACTTCTGCATCAGAGACCAATCTTTCTATCTACAGCCAAGTCTGAGCCAGAATACAGCATTGGTTTATGTACAGATGAACATCTACATAGCTGCTCAGGATTAAATCACATTTATGTCATAGCCCCTGAGACTACAGGGATATTTTGGGGAGAGAATTAATATATATTTACCCAAATCTGAGCTAGTCAGGATACAGGATAAAAATCTTCACTTCTGATCCTTTTTGTAGATATAAATAAGTCTACTTCGTTCCTCAACTCAGTTATATTATCAACTTTGAACCCAAATGCATTTCTATTCATTAACTAATAGTGATCACTTTAATGAGCTTTTCATCAGTGTTGGCCATAAATATTTTACTTCTCCTCAATGACTCAGCATTCTGAGGTTGTAAGGGAATTGTCTGAGAAAAATCATAAAATGCAGTCTGGCCATTCACAGCAGCTACAATTTGTCATGAAAATGCCATTTAAGAATTCCCAGCTGATTGTTAGTTCCATTAAAATGTTATTAACTAAGAGTTTCCAGGGAACAAGAGAGAGAAATAATGTCTTGATTTCCAAAGTTACTGATTCCCCAGTATAATGGACTAGAAATTTGGAAGAACTAGATTCTAAGGATTCTAACCAAGTATAACATTTCAGCAAATACCCTAAGTCGTAGACATACATTGTGAAATGAACTTCCTCGTTACTTGATTATGAACATGAAATGAAATAAAGAAAATCTAGCTTAATTCTGATTGAACTATTAGGTCCTGAAAACTAGTGTGTTATTTATCATATCCAGGTGGAAACAACTCTAGATCAGTGCCCAGACATGAATATACCTGCAACCAGCTGGACAGGCAGACAGGTTGCACAGGTGCTCACATTAAAGGCCAATTTACATTTATAAGTGAGTTTTGATTACACCCAGATATGAAGTCTTGGAAAGGGAGTTCTGTATTCATGTGCTTATTTAATACACAAATGTAACACCAGCTACATTAAAACAGAAAGCATAATATTTTATTAGGCAAGAATAAGAGCATACAAAGGGAAAGGAAGCATTATTATCACAATTTTACAGAGCATGAAATAATGAACAAAGAGCTTAGTAGCTTATCTTGGGTTTCATAGGAAGCCTGTGGTGCAGGCAGGAAATCAAACCGGGTCTGTCTGTTTCACCCCCATTTCTTAGCACATGACACCTTTAAGTCTGCATATCTGAAATCAAAGGCATACACATCCTTTCAGATTAAATCTGTACAGCTCTCTTCTTGCAAGTAGTAAACCTTTAACTTAATCTATAATTGAAGAGGCAGCATTTCCAGGAGGCAAGTCCATGCCAGGGCACTGGTTCGGTACAGAACATGGCCACTCATGAAATTTTTAGTACTTTTCTAGTATCACCTATGCGGTCCTTAATGTTTTCCATTTGAACTCACTATATCTAGTAAGATCATGACCACAAATAAATAGGTCAGCAAGAAAACAAAGAAATAAAGAATATCACAGATATAGTGTGACCAAGAGACCACTAGCTGTTACAGAGCAGAACAAAAAGTATTACCTAATTAGACCTGAGGCCACAGGTTTGTAAGATGCAGTAGCGTTGACGGGTTATTGGTCATTGTAAACTCTTGCTGGACATTCTCCACCGTGAACTCTACACCCACACAGGTCCCTGTTACACAAGTACCAAGAAGCCAAGACTGAGGGGCCCATAGGAGAGCCCTGCCCGGCTACTCTCTCTCCTTTCTCAGAAAACCAGGCTGCACAGAAGAGTGATGTGGGTTGGATTTGCCCTGATGCAAAGTCTGCAGATGACCAGACTAGGCATAGCCACCATACTACAGCCTTGCAGTACACACACTGCTGCTAAGGCTCAGATCTTCTACCACACCTCCTAACTTTTTATTACGTTTGGCCCATCTCAGTGCTAAGAATTTTTTTTACCCTTTAGCTGGTACTGAATCCTTGTGAGAAATATTTTCCCCATCTACAAAGAAAACACACCAGAAAAACTAAATATATACTTGAAAATACCATTTTGAAAAAGTTTTTCCCGGTGTGTAAGACACACAAAGTAAAATAAATGAACTTGTGTCTAAATGCAAAAAAAAATTAGCACTGTAATACACCTGTGTTTTTATGGCTTAGAATAACTCTGTGAACCACTGTTGCTAATAAAACGTTCTTTGTGATCACACAATATAATGGATTACAGAGCAAATACCACTGAGTTAAAGAGTCGGTGCTACGGAAGTATTTTATGAATGGTGAATCCACACAGACAGTTTCCATTAATATCAGTGACTTATCAGTGCCATTCCTTACTTGTTTTCCTGAATGGAATGAGAGTCCCTGATAAAAAGAATAGATGCCTCACCTCAAAATGAGAAAAAAAAACCCGAAGCACAAGAGTCATACACTCTGCATACAATTACATGTCGCTTGATGGATGTTAATAGAATTGTAGTAGCTGGTGAATTGGTCCCTTACAAGCATAGGGCTGCATAATCTCAAGATGCATGTGCATAGCTGGGTAGATGTATGTATACAACTAGTCTACTCATACTTTATCATTGCTACTACTTTTATTATTATCTGTTTCCCTGTCATGCACAGGAGAGACATAGCTCCTTATTTATTATATGGTCTTTATAATGACAAACACAGATTTTATTTCTCTTTACCCTTTCCATTAATTTTAAAGAAGCTTTGACCTTCTGGAGACACACAGGAAAAAATGAGTTCTGGGAAATTTGCATTTTCACAGTCCCCAGAGATCTATGGTCAAGTTGGAGAACTGTAACCAGTGGTATCCCCAGAGGTCAATGCTCAGCCCAGTCCTGTTCAACATATTCATAAATGACCTGGGCGAGGGGAAATAGTGTATCCTTGACAAGTTCGCTGATGATACCAAAC
>JAOTQQ010000001.1:23930488-23978773 GCA_026546715.1 Gallinago undulata
GCATTGGAATGGGCTGCCCAGGGAGGTGGTTGAGGCACCATCCCTGGAGGTATTCAAGAGATGAGTTGACATTGTGCTTGGAGATACGGTTTAGTGTTGGGTTGGTGTTGTTTTGTGTGTGGTGTGGTGGTTTGTTTTTTGGTTTTTTGTTGTGGTTTTTTTTCCCCGTTTGTTGGACTAGATGATCTTAAAAGGTCCCTTCCAACCTAGGTGATTCTGTGATTCTGAGAATGCTAATGAAATGGTTTTTAGGGACCTTCTTCACTTAGGCCCAGGACCTAAATCTTCTATATTCATATTCTTGCTCTGGGTAAGTTGTGCAACTGGGGTGAAAAAATACAAACCTGCTATACTCAATGGGCTAAATTAACTTCTACCAGTTGAGAACCTGACAGACAATATATCAAGAATACCATGTGGGTCAAACTAAGAGATTTTTACTTTTATAAATATAAAGAGAATTTAAAAAAAATAAAAAACATTCACCATTTCCTACCATTGTTACATTAAAAATTTTGTTGGAAACAGAAAAGACAAAAGAGAGAACTGAGAGCATGAGCGATGGCTTGTGCTCTCTTGGGACAAAACTGATACGTAGGGGCTTCAAAGGCAAGGTTCAGTTTTATGTAACAAGAGGAAAGATAGTAATTTAGGAATTACGTGACTAGAGAGCCTGGCGATAGGGAGGAATTTTGGAACACCCTTTTGGTCATGCTGATGTGAATAGAGTATTAGGGTGAGCAACTAAGTTGCCTTGGGCAGGAATTTTAATGGTGAGGGAGAGCAGAATTTGGAATGTTAATCAGGAAAAAGCAACAGAAATGTGAAAGCTGGTTGATCTTGGGGAAATAGAGACAGTCATTAGGCAATATGACCCCAATTACATATATTACTTTAGGAATATTTGTACTTAACTCAGACATTATATATTGAATGTGTCATTCTTTATCAGCACTTTCTGTTCTATTAAAAGGGCTATACAAATAATCTCTTAAAGTTAACCTGAAAATTCACTTTTTTCTTTTTTCCTTTTTTCTTTTTTAGTAAAGACTTTCTCAAGGTTGGTGAAGAAAAGTAATTGGCTTTCACACAGTAAGTAGCAGGGTTTCATTCTGATTTGATAGGGGATTCATTTAAAATTGAGATCTCAGTGCCTTCTTTCTTAAAACGACACAAGTATATACATTTTCTCCATTCTTACATTCATGCAATATAATTAACAGCAAACGGATTAAGCTTTTCTTAAAAGTTGATAAATGTGAGGTTAATGAGCAGTGGAAGGAGCAATTTGAACCATGCAGCCACATTACTTTGTTCTAAATTAACTGTAACCATTCAGGAAATGGATTTAGGAATCATTGTGGACAGTGCAATACAAATCTCTGATCTGTCTGTGGGAGCAGTTAAGAAGCAAACAAATTGCTAGAATTTAAAAGGAGCAGTAGAGAAAGTAATAACGAAAGTATAATAATGCATTCTGTTCTCTGAATTGACAGAATGATGTATCTGGCTCTAGTCTCCCCATCTCCCTAAAAGATACTGTATAAAAGTAAAGAGCTCAAAGGTAGATGATGAGAACAATTAGATATAGGAAAGAGAAATGGGAGAGTATGGTACTATTTCCAGAGAAGAATTGATACAGGTATGCACAATACTGAATGAAAAAATCTCTGTTGAAAAACATTTGTATGTTGTCCCTTCCTCTTTCTAAAGCATCTATATTATGGTGCAACCAATCCTGAAGGTGTCTGTTCTGTACATACTTTGGATCAGTCTTGTCTATTTCCCGGGTGACAATACTAGTACCATGAAATCTATACTAAAGACTTTCTTTAAACCAGCCCTGTGAGCACCTTGTTATTTAATCTGTCTTCCACATTTAGCTGTGACCTGTCTCCTATACCTAACGAGGTCTATTGAGGCTGTTGAAAATGATGCTTACTGGGAACCCAAATCAGTGCATCCATGCTAGCAGTAGGCGAGCCAACGACACAGACATGCATGGTAGTGCTATGCATGTGACACACAGCTCTAGCTGTCCTTCAGAATATTTGTTCATGTCAATGTCAGTAAATGGCCTGGTCCTTAGGTAAATTAGTACAGGTTGGGGTCTGACTTGCTAGAGAGCACCTCTGAGGAGAAAGACCTGGGAGTCCTGGTGGACAACAGGATCACCATGAGCCAGCGATGTGCCCTTGTGGCCAAGAAGGCCAATGGCATCCTGGGGTGCGTCAAGAAGAGTGTGACCAGCAGGTCAACAGAGGTTATCCTGCCTCTCTACTCTGCCCTGGTGAAGCCCCATCTGGAGTACTGTGTCCAGTTCTGGGCTCCCCAGTTCAAGAATGACAGGGAACTGATGGAGAGGGTACAGCACGAGGGCTACGAAGATGATTAGGTGCCTGGAGCATCTCTCTTACTAGGAGAGGCTGAGGGACTTGGGTCTTTTTAGTCTGGAGAAGAGAAATCTGATCAATGCTTATAAATACTTAAAGGGTGGGTATCAAGAGGATGGGGTCAGTCTTTTTTCAGTGGTGTCCAGGGATAGGATGAGAGGAAATGGGCACAAACTTGAATATAAGAAGTTCCACCTAAACATGAGGAGGAACTTTTTTCCTGTGAGAGTGTCAGAGCCCTGGAAGAGGCTGCCCAGGGAGGTGGTGGAGTCTCCTCTGGAGACATTCAAAACCCACCTGGATGCGTTCCTGTACAGCCTGCTCTGGGTGAACTTGCTTTGGCAGATGATCTAGATGATCTAGATGATCTCCAGAGGTCCCTTCCAACCCCATTTCATTCCGTGATTCTGTGATTCTGCATTCTTTCCTGCATAAGGACTAGCAGGCTGGCTCTGAGTCCAGGGGAGGCAGGACAATGTTAGCAGGTAGCTGAAATCACTTTGAAGAATTTTCTGTGCAGCCATCTGTGGTTAGTGGTACGTACTCATTATGGCCAATTGAGTCCGTTGCTACGGCATGCTCTCTCATTTCTCGGTGTCACTAAACTCTCACAGCCAGCATCTCCAAATGGCTTCAGTTGCCTGGGAAACCTCACTCCATCCTGGCGAGCAGCAGCCAGCCTCCTTTACAGAAACCTTCAAGGAGTCTCGAATGGGCTACACCAACCTCCCTCAGCATGAAGCAGTAGGATCAGTGGCACAATGTGCACTTGCCCATTACTCCAACAACATGGGCAACTGTGGAACACCACCATTGCATGCACACACAGTGCTGATTTTCCACAGAGAGACATTCAGGTTCACAGGTGCCATACTTTTCTTAATGATGCCCCATGGTATGGGCCCAAAACAGCTAGAAAATCCAGGATGAATATGATGGTTTATACCCCAGGGGAAAAAAAAAATATTCCTAAATTATTATGAAGAACTCATATTTTACAGGCATATGAAAATTTGGTGTGAATTCCCATAGGCAGTAAGATTAGCCACAAAATTCACCATGTTCTTCAACTACAAAGAAAATATCTTCAAAATTACCTTCTTTTTAAGTAAACAGCAGATTATATAATAAAATGAAATAAATAAATAAATACATAACCTGAAACAATAATCCCATCAAAGCAAAGCACTGCACTTCACACATTTCTCTCCTTTGAGAACAGATGAAGAAGAGAATGAACCACATGTAATTTTGGACAGTTGGGTCATCTAAAGAACTACTGCCAAAAAACTGAGAGAGCCTGGCTGCGACTCACACTTTTCTATTAAAATCTCATAATGAAAAACCACACATTTGTGACAGACCTTGGCTCCTCAGTAATAACACATCACATAATTGCTTGAGTCTTTGGGCCTTTCTTATTTCTAAACTAGATTTCTTCAAGCTCATCATTTCTAGGGAGGATTACGGTTATTTTTCTGAAGAATCTAATTTGCATGGGGCTTTTCAAGAAAAAAAAATATAAAACCACCAAAATCCTGAAAATGCACAAAACATATCTTTTGCTATCATAACTAAAAATCTTCAAATAACCTAGATCAGTGTTCTTTACATGTGAATAATGTTATCTGGTATACAGAGGAGCATTTTATAAACTTATTTAGATCCTGTTGAACATTAGATAAGCAAGGAATACAGATGAGATAGTGGTTTATGCCTCAACTTTATCAGAATTTATTGAAATTCAGTTAGGCTTCCAAATTACTCATCAGATATATTTCCTTCAAATAAGCTTTATTATTATTTTTAATAAGTGTCCCTTTAAACCTCAATTGTAATCAGGTTTCAGACAAAATTTCCAGATGGTAGTCTCATTCTAGACAATCTGCTCTCTCAAGTGCCTCTCTCTGTAAAACCCAATGAGCATCAAGTGCATTTATTATATTCTGATGCAACTCCTAGAACAAGATAAATTTACTTTTCATCTAATAGTGTAGCAAATATTTTACATTGTAATAATTGATGCACCAATTGCAAAATTGCTGTTCAACAGAGGAAAAAAATGCCATTACAGAACACAGCCAAGCACCCTGACAGCATGACATGAACCCTAATGAATTAGCTGACAAATGAGCACAATAAGTTCTGCTCAAGTGTGCTCTCTAAGCAGCATTTCAGCAAATCTGCTTTTCACTGTATTTTTCCCTCGTAAGGCTGAAGTCCATGCAAATTAGTTCTCAGATGGGGCACCAGGTGAAATGGATTGAAAACATACTAAGAGCAGCTTCCAGTTCCCCTTCCAGGTCAGCATTATGCTCAGCACTTCCTTTTTGTACACTAAATACCTCTGAGCTTCACAGAACTAGCCATGCTTGTGGCCTGTGACACTGAAAGAGAGAAGAGCAGAACAAGGTGGCGGCTCCCTTGGCCTCTTGTAGCCTTGTCTCAGAAGAATCCTGCTGTGTCCTCACAGGCCCACACGGTACCTGATGAAACCTCCACTACACTGGATCAGCTAAATACATTTTTGAATTCTCTACCTCAATCCCAGTGCAAAGTCTGCCCACCAAGTACTTTGCCATTCTTGGCAGATTTTGACTCAGGAGTAGGGTGCAGCCCTTATATCAGCAGAGGATTGCACTTTATTATGGATAACGTGGAACGGCAATGAAGATACATTAGTTCCCTTACCTCCTTAAGGAAGTCCATACATGTTTTGAAAATCAGTATTGTAATATTTTTAATCTCAAACATGTGTTTCAGAACAAATTCAGGACCTGCATTTCCTCTACTCTGTCACAGTATTGAGTAGCCTGGATGGTTGGTTGTTGGTTGTTCTTTCTGAATTCATTATAGTCTTCACCACTCTCAGTGAGTCATCTGTCCACATAGAGACAGAACAATTCTCCACCAGACCACTAGCCCACAGCTTGTCAGAAACCAAGGTTCCCTATCTGAACCATCAGGATAGACTAACACTATGAAACTGTAACTGTAGGATCCAGTGGCCTTAGGATGGGATTGCTCTTCATGACACTGTCCTCTACATAGCCTGAAGATCTACAGACCAATGGACATAAAAGCCAATATCCTTTGCTTTGCTGGTCATTGACAATAGGAAGAACTTTCCCAGTATCAGCAGCCCTGACTGCTCTCAGAGACAAGCAGATCAGGAGCCATATCTGTGGGACGGTCTTAACTCAGAGTGGAAGGAGTTTAGCTCAAGGATGCATTCATAGAATCATAGAATCATCTGGGCCGGTAGGGACCTTCAAAGGCCATCTAGTCCGCCCCCCCCTGCAGTCACAGGGACACCTCCAACTAGACCAGGTTGTCCAGGGCCTCGTCGAGTCTCACCTTGAATGTCTCCAGGTGAATGTCTCATAGCCGCCTCTCAGTTACCATCTGAGAGATAAATTCCCTCATCATCCTCACTATCTGGCCACAGGAGTGCCTGACAAACACACCAGAAACACTCAGGCATGAAAGCGTGAGGGAAAGGAGAGAAGGCTCAGCGCCACTCAGTCTGTCACAACACTCAGGAGCCCTCTGTCCAGAGCGCCCCATGGAGATGACAGTGACTGTCCGTCCATCTGGAAGGAGTGACTCTGGGAAAGCAGTTTCAGGAAACTGAAACACAGGTATCATATAAGAGACCTTGCAGGGAAAGCACTGCAACTGCAGGCGATGGTGCGTAAAGATGAAGAAAAAAAATGGAGAAGGCCCATGGTCAGGCCACGGGCAGCAATGCTTCATTGAAGAGTTCCACTTGCAGAGGAAGCAAATGTACCTCAGAAATTACCTTTTCCAGAAGGACTGTGACACAGAGGTCCTATATGTGCATTCAAAAGATGCTGTGAAAAAATACCCCAACTTCAGCCCCTCAGTCCACTTCCAAAGAGGATGGGAGTCCATCATCCCACACCTTTAAGCAGCTGTGCTCTGCTTTCTACAAAGCATCTATCCACTAAGGATATCAAACAGGCAGCAACAGGCAGCCAGGTGACCTCCACCAGCACTAAACTACTGGTACCTACAGAAGAAAGGGTGTAGCTCGAGGAGCTTGCTTGAGCAACAAGCCAGGACACAATGAATAACGAAACTGAACAAGGAACCTGGCCGGGTAAAAGAAGTGATAGTGTGTGAAAGGTGCGTTGTGTACCTATTGGTTGCAGGTACACTATGAGTGCCTCCATTATGAACACTTGCCCTCTTTGCCTCTCAGGGAACCCATCAGAGCTGTGGTCTGGCTCAAGCAGAGTAGGACTGCAGTGATGAATCCGCAGGAATGGGCTCTGCTCCACCCCTGCTCCATAGGGCAATGGAGTCTTTCTTCAAAACAGGGCCAAGAAGAGACAAAACACTGCAGTCCCAGACAGGAACGGTGTAAGTGACGGGCCCCCACAGAAATGCTGTGGGATGTCTCTGGGCTGTCGTCACAGTGGATACCCAGGGAATTACAGAGGTTCTGCAAGAGTATTATAAATAGATGCAAGCTGTACCCCAGCCTGGCATGCCCTCAAGAATCCCTACATCAGGAACAGGGAATAATACCTAAATATGCTTAATGTTATGAGACCCAATTGGCTGACTTATTGACTTGCCCTTTTATGCTCTGTCAAAGAACCTGAGTTCAGAGGAGAGATTTGTTTCTGCTCTCGCTGTTGCATGGGGCTTGTTAGTATTTGCCTCTCTGGAGGGAACCTTTGCTCAGGGAACCTATTCCTCATGTGACACACTGATGTCTTCACTTGTCAGAAAGGTTGTTAACTACAAGCATCTGTGACTTTTATGGCATATCTTAGAATTCAATTTAGAAGTTACTTCTGTTTGTATGTCATTTATATACCTACTGAAAACACAGCATTTAGTCATCAGCTCTCCTGGAGATAGCTACTTTATAAAACAATAAAAAAATCCATTCCAGAAACACTTGTCTCTTTTCCTTTTTCTTATTTTGATGATGGTGGATATATATACAAAGCAAACCAAGAATTCTGTCATGTTAAGATTGTAATGGATGAGTTCACGAGTTCATCTTTTTTTTTATATAATAGGTCTTCTTGGTTTTGAATTATCTAACAAGTTTCACAAAATGAAAAAGACGAAGCCAAGGGGCATTTTGGCACTGCTGCATACAAACAGCTTTTACCCTGAATTCGTGCTTACCACTGAAACATTCCATCTCTGTAGAAACAATGTGAGCACTTTGCTTTGTTGATGTAGTACACTACCTAATGTATCAAATGAATGAGGTATCAGGTGGCATTATAATAACACAGAACATCAGCAGAGTTAGCTGTCTCTATAATCAGGTCTTGCATCACTACACCAAAAAGCAACCAGAATGCTGCTTGAAAGATGGCACTATAGGAAGAAAGAAAAATTCCCAAAGTGTGTTTAACAAGAATTCACAGGATTAAAGCAAACCAAAATATATCGACAAATGCTACATGTTGCAAATGTTACATGACGCAAGGCAGAAGTTCTATCCTTCCAATAGTATGTAAGCATTCTCTTGAAACTAATCCTATAGCATCTGATGAATAATCTGGCATAAACCACATTTGCTTCATATATGTATATTTTTAGCCTCTAATTTATATTAGCTCCATTAAAGTAGCTTATGCTTCCCTCTTTTCCTCCTTGATCATCTGAACTGGTTCAAGAACCAATTTGCCTGCAGAGAGGTGTTATCACGTGATCATGTACTATTAAGAATGATATTTCAGTTTTTGCTTAACAGCTAAATAGCATGGAGAAAAATAAAAATATCTTTCAAGTTTTTGCTCTATGTTTCACCAAAAGTAGTAATTTTTTTGCAACCTAGAGACCAAAGTTAGGAGTATAAGAAAACAGGCTTTTCTATATAACATTTACAGGTTCATGAAATTCATTTGCCAGCTGGAAAGGAGTCTCTATCCTTCTAATGAGGTAATCAGAGTTTCACCAGACTTGGAATCAGCAGGGTGACAGGTTTATCCAAAAAGGCAAAGGAGGATGATATCTGAGGAGAATACCATCTCTGTCTCTCAAAAACAGAGGGAAGATGTCATGAGTCCCTTATAGACCTGTTCACTCTCCTGGTCTAGCTGGATCCACCCATGTGCACTGCTGACACTCAGTGTTCTCCCTCTCCCTTGACCATTGACAATTCACTCACCACTTCTATGTTTTCTTTACTGCCCACAGCAGATGTCACACCGAGCCCATCTTTCCTTCTTTCTCTCCTTCTGCATTAGCCATTTTGCGCATTGTGTCTTCCCTGACTCCTTTTTTCAAGGAAAAAATCTGACTCAGACTATATACAAGTAACTCCAGAAGTAAATACATAAATGAAATAAATTATATCAAGAACCAGAGATTTATCAGCTGATCACTTGCTCCTGTCATCTCACCCCTTCAGAGAAATGCACAGTGAGAAAAATCTAAGGGCAAACCTGAATGATTCATGCAGGCAAAATTCCCAGTGCAACAAGGTCTTTGGAGGGCCTTTGGAGGATTGTAGCCTTCTAGTTAAAACACATGTGGAATTGCAGGGACATTGGCACATGTGGCAGCCTTTTCCCCCTCCAGCAGTCTCTTTTTCCTCCTCCCATCTGCAACTGGTCTGGCTTGGGCTGGGAGCCATGGTACCACTGGCAGCTCAACCCTGGCTGTGCATTACTCCAGCCATGAGATGCGGGGGAAAGCGATTACTGAGCCATAATCCACTGCCTAGGATCCAGCAGGGTATTGCTGTAATTGGTTGCTCTCCAGCCAGTCCTCCATTTGACACCATTGTTCTCACCAAAATCCTGCAATACTATGTGTTGGCTGCACATGAAATTTCTGCTCTCGCTGCCTGCGTGGGCGGTTATAACGTCTCAGATTCATTTTTCCCACAGTCTTTTCATTCGCTGGCCGGATTTGGCCATTATCTCTCATCTTATCCCTTTAAATAGAATCCCCACTGCACCATTTTATCTCTTTTTCTATTAAAGTCATGTCTGGAGTAGTCCTTGGACCATCACTTGCCTTTAACAAAAAAGGATGTAATGAAACTCAGTTGTAAAAGAAAGGCACTGGCAGCTCGTACTGAGGACCATTGAAACTGCTTTTCAGCTGGTTTTACATTTTTCAGTCTTGAACAAAGATGCCGTGACTAATATTTTAATACATGTAAATTAACATATTGGAATGACTGGAAACTAACATTTGGAATATGCCTGCCAAAGAAATTGTTACCAACACTCAGCTTATAACAAGAGCCCTAAGCTACAATTGCAATGTACTTTTTATTTTTCAATGCAAATGACTCCGGTCATATTTAAGATACAGCACCATCTTATGGATATTTCTGTATAGATTAATGAGTACAACTCATGTTTCTCTGTTGGCAAAAATGTTTCTTTGCCCAAAAAACCATAGCAAAGCTGAATTATCCAGCACCATGCACTTTCTATATATGTGAAAAGTCAGAATGAGCTCTGGGAATGAGAGAGGACATTGTTCTGACACACTCACTTCAGCAAATTTTCCATTTAACTGCCAAGTCTATGATCAGGATGCCAAGTATTCCCAGTATTCTAGTATCACAGCTTCCAATAAGTACTAAAATGTCATGTAAGAGATCTCAAAACACTTGAAATTCATTTCTTAATCATGATATTAAAAAATAAATTTAAATCTCATTTTATTTGTCTCTTGGTTTCTGGGCCATCAAGATGAAGTAGGGTCATATTTTCAAGATTTTCTCTGCAATTTTAAATAATACCAGCTATCTTTTTCATTTTTCTTTCCATAATAGTTGAAGTTCATTCCTATTTCAGTGTTTCGAAAAGCTCTAGAAAAAATAACAACATTCAAATAGCAAGGACTGCTAATCTTTTTTTTTTCCAGTTTAACTCCCAACTATTTAAAGGACCTAGTAATTAAAGGAGATGTAAATTTTCTCTGCATTTTTAGTCATAAATGTCATAAAGATTTCATGCATAAGTATAGTAAAGAATCTTTTCTGTAAGTAAGAACCTACCTTTTTTTTTTCCTTCCATTAACATTACAAAAAATTAAATGAATGCAATTTATTTTTGCCATTTCTCATCTGGCAAGCAAAAAGCCTTAGCCTTCTGTTTGCTAAATTATTATATAAAGCATGGACACTATTGAATGCCCCAGCTTATCAACAGTGACCTTGTAAACAAAGCCGGACTCCCTCTACTACTGCAGATTTGATTTTAGGTAAAGGACATATTTCCCCCTAAAAAAGAAGACCATGCCTCTTTGGGAACCCATGTAAGGATGTGTCTAACCATAAATCTAGGTTATTGTCTCATAAAACTCAACAGTCTTAAAGTTTTGTAGGTACTTTCTTGAGTTCGGTTAAGTTTACTTGTAAAATGAAATACCTTCCTGAATGGTGGAAAAAGTGTATGTAGGATGCATGCCTGTGTGTGTATCATACAAAAATACACCACATTACATTATTGTTATCAATTATATTTTATTATAAATACATCTAAAATTACATCTAAAATCCAATCTAAAATTCTAGTCAGCCTGGTGATTCAGTAACAATACAGTACATACTAGTACTACATACAGTGAAATCCTAGGAGCTTTGAAACATTGATTTCTAGAACAACTTCTGTCCAGGATTTTGTTTCTCTAGGAAGCATAGGCTCCAAAAATCCCATTAGATTGCTCCCTTGCAGCCTTCCTGAAATGTCACCACTGAGGGGGATATAAGGAGAAATATTTTCTTTGCTTTAGGCCATTAAGGGCATGTCGGTAGCTTCTCCCACACCAGCCTATTCCAGGCCACTTACAGCTTCATGATTTACAATAAATGTCTTAGATTGCACTGGAAGCCAATGGACAGCCAGAACAGCAACCTGATAACAGTGTTGAAGTTTCACGTCAAAACAGTAAGATCAAACCTTCACCAGACGACCAGGCAGGTGGTGCTGGAGATCAAAAACCCAGTTGCAAAACCTAGCAACAAATGGCAGGTGAATTTGGCATAATTCTGCCATTTCACTTTTGCGAACTTTCTATTTAGCAGCAATCTCATGCCATGATTTAGCAATCATCCCCGAAGACTGTAATCCAAAGCACTGTTTGCAAGATGCAGGACAGCAAAAAGAAATTATATTTGTATTCGTTGTTTGAATTTGGAATTAGTTTAACACAAACATTTAAACACATTCAATATGAAGAAAGTGTGCTCGCATTATCAATTGTTAAATCAAATAAAAACTTGTATTGCAGCACATATTTTAATCTAGGACTCTATCCTTTTTAAATTAGTTTTTGTAAAAAATTAAATTAAAACAGATGAATTAATTGAAAAATGTATTTGACAAATGCCTACTTTAGTTAAAATATCTATTATATGTATGAAAAGATGCAGAAGACGGAAAACAAAAGATTACCTTTGCTCATACATACGCCCTTACCTTGAAGGCAAATGCAAGAATTATTTATGCAGTAAATCTTTCCATCTCTCCTTTCAGCTTACTGCCAGACAGAAAGTTGGTAATTTCAGAAAAATCACGTCAGAGCTTCATTCAAGATATAAATCAAAATCTTACCTGTCTTGAATGATAAAAGGCGTGAATTTATGATGTACTCCCTGTCAGAGTCACCAGGACACTACAAACACAGTTTCAGTAATGACAGTGGAAAGAGCCAATGTGACACTGCAAAAAGAGGCATGCAGCTTCAACAGTAGTACCAAGCCCAAGTTCTCAGGAAACCAGGATCTCAAATCATAATATTGCCTTTAAGATCATTAGATCTGAAAAAATCCAGACTCACATTGGACTCCTTTTAATGGCCCCCTTTTTGACAAGCCATTAGAGGGCAGCTATTTCAGCTTTCATCCACAAGCAGAAGGGCAGGGATTTTTAGGAGGGGGCAGAGGAATACGGAAGCTGAATTCTCACTCAATATACTAACCACAGTTGAGAAAGTTAAAGATAACACACACAGATACTATTAAGATTGTGGCAAATTGCATGAACAATCCAACTTCATGCAAAAAGTTCTAGAAAAAAGGAATTGTAGGGTCACCTGTGAGTAACAAAATGTATCAAATCTGTACTGACAGTATACCGAAAAAAACTATATTGAAATCAGACCTTCAACTAACCCAAGACATCATGTTAGAAGACCAAGAGGCTGAAAGTATGAGAAAGCAGTACATTTCCACATGGTAATTCAGAGAAAAGAGTGCAATGTCACTTCCACTTACATGGTTTAAATTACTGGGCTGGTTCAAAATAAAAACCTAAAGAAATATTTGATTCAAGTCTAGCCACAGAATAGTAATTAAAAAAATTACTGATTAAAAATAGTTCCAGCTTGCTAGGTCTAAAATTACCCCCCTTCAGAAAAGCTATAAGAAGGTCTTCTAAATGAGAAATCCAGATACTAACAAGACTTCTCTTATCCCTCGTTTAAAAATGATTATGTCCTGGCATATCCAACTAGCAACTTCATTCAAGTTCAAATGCAGGGCAGACTTTAGGAGCCTGTTGAAAATGATCAGAGAAAACCCACTGAAAAGGAAAAGGGGCTATTTCTGTCATCAGTGGGCTTTGAATCAAGTCCTAACTTATCGGGATTTACATTCAAAACATGGACAACTGGGTACGATTAGAAGGCTTTTCAAAGAAGCATAATCACAGTGAAGAGCTTTCTGCCCTTCCCAGAGCACAGCCTTTGGGTATGCTCAGTACAGCTGCCTCTATCTGTATTCTCTGCAACATTTTTCTGCGCAATAAAGTACATAAGCTGTTTGCAAAGAATTCTTCTAGAAGAAAATATATCAAATTCAAGCTCGTACACAAGCATCTGAGCAGATTTTGAGTGTCCGAGTACTCAAAATGCAGATTTCAACTGTGATGGCAGGGATTCTTTTTGTTTTGACCATATTCTGTAAAAGGTCTGCCAATGTGTTCAAACACTCCCTGCCTCATGAAACAGAAAAATTCCATGTATCACTCCATAAAGGTTTGAACCAAGCCGCTTTCCTTGGATGCAGTGGGGAGACCTGGTTGTAACCACAAGGTTCTCTTGTTGTCATTTCAGATTCTTGAAGAAATTTCCATAAACTCTCATCGTCCTTGTGGAATGGTTTGATTAATCAGCTAATCTTGTTTTGCCATCTAAGAATATTTCCTTTACATTAATCATTTAGGATATGAGTTATTGACCCTCTGTACCAGTTATTTCATTACCCAGAATTTAACAAAACAAACGTTGATTCTGGGTGTTTCTCTAGATGTTAGAGCACCAATGTTTAAAGCTAATCTGTTTTCTTTTCCGGAAGGCTGATTCTCCACTCATTGGTCAGTGAGGTGCAGAATAGGGCTGTGTTAAATGACAGTTAATTTCCATAACAAATGGAATGGAAGATATGAAAAGGACATTGTCAGTCCACCTGAACTCCAACACGCACCTTAAAGGAAGACAAATTCATTGTAGGTGACTCGACTGAGACTGAAGTCCAGAGTTTAGAACAGACAAGAAAGGATGTCCCTGAACCATTCAAGCAGTTACCCATCACACTATTCAGGTGCAAGACCAGTTCCTGCTAAGAGTCTACAGAAACTGGACTTTTAGTTAGTTAATCACTTGTGTACACAGCCAGGAATCTGACCTCACTTATGAAACAAAATTAACAGGAAAATAATGACTTCAAAATATTTTTTAACTGGCCAGAATGCAAAACTGCAAGCTCACATGGTCAGAGTAAGAAGAATTGGGAAGGCTGAGCCCCTCCTGCATCCCTGTTATCTCTCTCCCCACCTCACCCCTACTCCTCTCAGGATCACAGACCCGACCTCACCGGCAGCAGCACCACATAAAATCCCTGCTTTCACTGGAGTGGGGACACATTTCTAACACAAGCAGAACGACATTGGTGGCTGCTCAGCTCATAAGGTTAGGGGGAAAAGGCAGGTCTGCCATTGGAAGTACTAAAGGGATGCTCATATGTAAGCTGATAAAGTATTCATCTTTTCATCATGATGTGGTAAGGCTGGCGTACCTTTGAGAGAGACACTTCAGGAGAAGTGTACTTCAACAGGAAAGAAACAGGGATAATCAGAATTTGCACCCATCACCTACACGGAAAGGCTGAAGGATCATGTAGCCCACAGAAAGCTGAGTGGGAGGAAGAGAAATTCATTTCTATACAAACACCTTTTATAAATAGAAAGGGAATAAACTGTTTTCCATGTTTGCTGCAGACAGACGAGACTAATAGGTTTAAATTGCACAGGGACATGGTGTAGATTTTAGTGGCTCCGAGCTCATTGCTGGCAAAAGGCTGAAAACTCCTTCTCTTGCTCTTGCCCCTGGTGTCTCCCAGTCACTGACCCCTCTCGTTCCTGTCCTCCTCTTCGCAGGACTGGGACCAAGCTCCAAGACAATGGTGAAGGGGGCAGAAGAATGAGGCACTTGGCCTCCTCTGCTCCAGCCCAAAAAGCACCACGAGCCCCCAGCAGGAGCACACCCAGCAGCAGCTCCTGGAAGAGGGAGGAGTCCTGGATCAATGCACGTCTCACCTCTGCCTCCTGCCCTGAAAGCCCACTCTGTGCTTCCTTCTCCACACCCTGGCATCAAGTGCAGAACCACGTCAGGTCCCCTTTTCTTTTCTGCATAAAGACATGGACATCATGGGCTTTTTTTCAGATGAGCCCCTTTTGTACCCTGGGAGATTTTCCTCAGGGTCTTTCCCTCCAAAACAGGGAAAGCTCTAAAGGTCTGCCCTTGTCTGGACTGAGCAGAACAGCTCCTGTAGGAAAGGGTGTGGAGGCAAAATGCTTTGTCCTCCTGTGTGCCAAGGAATTGAGAAAACACAGTGCAGGGTGAGAAGGGACAGGGTTTGGGACCTTTTGAGCAGCAAAAACAGAGGCAAGGTTTCATGCTTCCCTGCGTGGCGCAAGTTTCCAGAATGGGAGCCTTAGGGTAAGATTAAAACAAGCTTTCTGAATTAAAAGAGAGAGTTCAGTGTTGAAACTCTTTGCCTAGGGAGGTGAAATACTAGAAAGTGCTAAGAATAGGATTAGACAAGCATCAGTCACAAATGAGTTAAGTGTAGCAGATCTGACTTGGGAGCAGAAATACAGTCCAAGTAACATTCTAAGACCCTTTCCAAGCCTACTTTCTATTACTGTGTACAGACCTGAACAGGACGTAACGCAGGCACATTCCTCTGAAGACGTGACAGGATTTAGTGGAACTCGTGCAAAACGTGTGGCAGCATCACACGTGCAGCATCTGTATCACCCCGTAAGAGATACCACATGTCATTGTACCTCTCACAACGCTCCACACCACTCACACCAGAAAGCTTTGTGTCACCTGGGCTTGCTGAGAAACCAAATACTTTTAGAAAGCAGTAACAATCCACAGTAAAAATAACGCTACCTGTGTATTAATGATGGCAACTACATGGAAGTATTAATGTACTTTGGCTAAAAACCAGCTACTTTATGGCTCTCTACATGTCTTGGTGTTAGTAGTTCAAAAGTTCATTAACCTGTACTGAGACTAATTCTAAGATTTCCACTGGCATTATTAAGCTAACAGGACAATAAACCCTGTGATGTATACACTCCTAATATCCCTTGCTAATAAAAAATAAGTTGCAGGATAGAGGGGTTTCTTGTGAGTAGAAGTAGAAGTTTCTTGTGAGAATAAAAATGGATTTGGATATTTCTTTAGAATTTTAAAGGAGACATTAATGTCACTTTTTCAACCCCACACTGGAAAATCAGATTACCCTACCTACTTGAGTTTAAGGTGTGGAGAACAACTCTGCATTTCAGATACAAAGTTACTGTGAATCAAATTAATTCAAAAATCTCTGTTTTTTTAGAATAGCTTTTAGTACTAAGTGATGATGTGACATAAATTTTAATCTGGCCTCTTAGCAGTAACCTGCTCATTACATTGATGCTGCACAGCTTGTGAGTAATGCAGTGCCTCCAAAATGTCAGACCAGGACATATGATTAGCATTTTTTCACATATTTCTGTACATTTACATACATATGCATGAACTAAACCTGAGCTACAAAACTGGAATCTACACATGGAAATGCTTTGATCCAGTTTAGGTTTTCTCTTTACATACATCAACTACTGACATCACTCACCCTGGCCAGCTGCCCCTGTGGGCTTACCTGAGGGGAGGATGGGAATTTCTCTTAGGGTTAGAAAAGCTAGTAGGACCCAAGCATGTGGACACTCTTTATTCCTCCCTCTAGCTCATGAACAGCTAGTTCTGTTGTGCCAAAAGGAAATATCAGAACATAAAGGCCATTCTGTTTAATGCTTACTCTTAGGGAGTCAAATCAAATGGAATAGTTTGGGAGGAATGCTTTCCTAAACTCTGCAATTCTGATATAGATCAGTGGAGCAAAAGTGTTTGATTTAAGTAGTAGTAGAAGAATGTATTCCATCATTGTCTGCAAATGCAAGAGGCTGTGGGGCTCAAGAAAGAGTTTACAGGAGAGCAACAGTGTGATGGTGGCTGCAATGTTTCCAGCGATGGGGCATCTACCACCTCCCAGGGCAACCTGTTCCATTGTAAAAAATTTCTTCCTTGCATCTGGTCTAAATCTAGCTTCTTTTAGTTTAAACCCATTACCACTTGTCCTGTCACTACAGGCCCTGCTAAAAAGTGATGTAACCCCTTCTCCACCTTCATTGTAATGCTGAGTTACAACTGCCAAGCGCATTTTAAGCATGGCCAACACCAAAATGCTACTTAGTGATTTCTTTCCACAAATACCCATGCAAATAATAGAAACTGCACAGAACACCTGAAGTTAATGGAGAGGTACCATCTGGAAGAGATCCATCTGGAAGAAATGCATTCCTGAAATGGAGTGAACTTATAACCCAGAAATGAAACCAGCAGGAATTTTAGCCACCTCCTGCAACCTCTTCAAAAAGGAATAAACTAATCTTTTGCATGGGAAAGCTGGATGACTGGGAAATTTATCAACTATGCACAAACTTTTCACGCTGTAGAGTTGAACACAACACACTGGTAGCACATAAATGCTGATAAATTTATCATTATGAAGATCTATTGGACACTGTTTATCACGAAGCAGAATGCAAGCTCTATTGCTCTTTCAAACTTGTATGCTTCCAGGTGTATTATAAATCCATATTACTTATTCCACATGCCTGCACAGCATTCCATTATGTGTTCTTGCCTGGGCAAAAACTCATACATATCAATGGACAGTAGTGTCAACAGTCAGAGGCCTTCAGAAATTGTAAGCCAGGCCACAAACGTGCTATATGCTTAACTTCACCATCATGTTATTTAAAAAAGAATCATTAAAATGTGGTTATTTCTCCTATTTTACTTTGAGGTTTTGCACTTTTGTGGCAGTATTCCTTCATGCTTTCAAGATTTTCTCCACAAGTTCATGGTATAGAAACAAAGGCGGTCACAGGGGGTAAGACAAAGGGAGAGGCAGCTCTTCACCCACAACTCAATACTGTCTGGGGTGATTTATTCCCCTGATAAAGTAATTACAGAGTGGCCCAGAAACATCACCCTTAGGCCTGGCTTTGGCTGTGACCTGCTTACAGATAACATAAGGTGAGATTCTTGCTTAATCATATGGTTCGGTAATCCAGAGCTATGAGGAAGGGTAGTACAAGAAGTGTCTAAACTGACAATGCACTGCATGAAGCTAAAACTCATTACTGTGAACTACTGAGCCTCAAAATAATAACGAATTTTATGACCAAAAGACAGTTTATAAGTGAATTACAAGGCACTGATTCTATAATAAGAAATCTTTATTGAGCATGAATATATTTTTATAAAATATTTTTAATCCCATATCTTCCCAAATAAAGGACTTGAAAACATAGTTAACATTTTTATTTGCATCTTGAAATAAAAATCTTGGATAGTCCAAAACTGAGTTTTCCACCATTATATTTTTACTGTTTCTTTTATCCCCTAAATAGAAAGCTTTATTGACAAAATCCTCATTTCATTGTCGTTTAAGAAACAAGTCCGGTCCTAAACACTGTTTCGTTAAAATAAATATGCTTTAAAAACTACACTAGGCAATATATAACATCTAGGCAGAAAAAAATTGCACTTGAATGAGTGCAACTATAAATACACCTCTGCTGAGGTTGGACAAAGTGAAGAGAAAGTACAAATAAAACGGGTTTGGTTAGATTATCTAAAGAGGACTAATGAATGAGTTTTCTTTGTTGTGGCTGGATATTTTAAGCATATAGATACTTGAACACAAACATTTGGCATTGACATTTCTGTACTTAACCAGTTGAGCTGCATTTGAACACAAGCATCTGAGAAATCCAAGGACAAATTTTGACTGATTCTTACCAGACTGACACCCCCACTGTTTGATGGTAGCATTATCAGTAAAGTAGACAAAGGGCATTCAGGAAGGGTAGCTCTCATGCTCAGCAGATAGGTTTAAAATATAAAAGAAGATATTCTACAATTAAATGCACCAGACCAAAAAAAAAAAGCACCAAAACCAACAGGAGATGAGAACCATAACCTCAAATGACATTAGGTGAGAGTAGCTTTACAGAATGGAAACACATAATACCAAATAAAGGGTTGTTAAAAGTAGCTGCAGAAGGCAAGAGTGTTTGTCCTAAGCTGTAAGATATGCTGATAGATATTGTCAATTCATTTTATCAATGCAGTCAATTTCAAATTGAGAACACTCTATTTTGAGCCTGGTCTGGTAGAAAACAAAATCTAAATTGTTCTTGTTTTTATCTTTTTCCCCAAATACAGAGATACAGTGAGAAACAACGAGGTCTGAAAGCAAAGTACAAGACTTTTGCTGCCTTGCTAGAGGTCCTTCGCGTGCAGCTCTAGAGGAGATATTTTAAACGGATGTTTTAAGTGGCAGAAGAAAGGAAATAGCACTCCTGTCTTCACTAAAGGTGAGAAGAAAAGAACTACAGGCCACTCAGCCTCACCTCGATCCCTGGGAAGGGAATGGAGCAAATAATCCTGGAAACTATTTCCAAACATATTTGAAGCAAGAAAGTGACTGGGAGTAGCCAGCATGGATCTACAGAAGGGAAATCATGCCTGACAAACCTGATAGGTTTCTGTGACCAAACGACTGGCTTGATCGATGAGGAGAGAGCAGTGAATGTCATTTATCTTGACTTCAGCCAGGCTTTTGAGCCTATCTATCTCCCATAACATCCTCATAGACAAACCAGTGAAGTGTGGGCTAGATAAATGGGTAGTGGACCAAAAACTGACTGGACTGAACTGTCTGGCCCAGAAGGCTGTGATCAGCAGCACAAAGATCACCAGGAGGCCAGTCAGTAGTGGTGTACCCAGGGATTGATACTGGAACCAACATCATTTAATGTCTCCGTTAATGATCCAGATGGTAGGACAGAGCGCACCCAGCCAGTTTGTACACAACACGAACTTGGGAGGAGTGGTTGACACACCAGATCATTGTGTCGAGACCTTGACAGGCTGGAGAAAACAGCAAACAGTAATCTCAAGAAGTTCAAAGCCCTGCACCTGGGATGAAAGATCCCATGCACCAGTACAGGCCAGGGGCTGACTGACAGGAAAGCAGCTGAGAGAGCTGGGATTGTTCAAAATGGAGAAGAGAAGGCTCAAGGGAATCTTATCAATGTATATAAATACCTGATGGAAGAGAGTAAAGAACACAGAGCCATACTTTTCTCAGTGGTACCCAGGGAAGGACAAGAAGTAATGGGCACAAAATGAAATACGGGAAACTAATTCCATTTAAACCTAAGAAAAAGCTTTTTTACTGTGAGAGTGGTCAAACACTGGCATGGGTTGCCCAGAGAATTCTTTCTCTCTGGGAGTCTCCATCCTTGCAGATATTCCAAAAGTCACTGGACTAGCCATGAGCAATCTGCTCGAGGTCACCCTGCTCTGGAGGTGGGACTAGATGATCTCAGGAGGTCCCTGCCAATCTCAACAATTCTGTGATTCTGTTATGAAGCATGAAGGAAAATAAGAGCTATCTTCCCTCCAAAAGATGTGCAGGCAGCTAACGGAGCAAACATAATCTTTTCTATAAAGAAGAGCTGTGTAATCTTATGTATGATAACAGGATCATCCTGGCCTTAACGCAGCACTACTTGTCAGATGACGCTGCTGGACTGAGCCATTACGTTTTAAAATGTTTGGGAACTGACTGTTTTGAAGTTTCAGAGAGTTCATATCCCAGTTGTTGCTTTGCATATCCTTGGTGGCAAATCTTTTACAATGTTACTTTATTTGCCATAAGAATGAGAACAATTTATATCAAAAGGCACCCACAAATCTGAGTGTGCATTGTATTTGTCTTAGTGAAAAAGAAGTTTACATTAACATATTTTTTATGGAACTACCTCTTATCTGCTACAGGACTATGCAATGATACACTGGGAACATAAGCACTGACATGTGACTGGCAATGGTGGTACCCACAAAAAATGGCCTTAGCCATTCCTGCACCAAGGAAATGTGATCAGGGTTGTTCAATGGGTTGACATTCATACTTTTCCCTGATTGCCTTTCTGCATTTCACAAGTTTTACCTACTATTATCAGTAAATGTTAAGGACAGGAGCCAACCATATAAATAACCCACCTATTTTGTATGACTGCACACTTAGCACCAAAACTTCCAAGAAAGCCACTGTGTTTGTCAACATGGCTCTCCCTCAGTGCTCCACCTTATCCCCCTGGTAGAGATCCAGAGGCAGAACCAAGACTCCTGATGCTTAATACTGCCATCTAGCTAACAGCCACGGCCCGCAGCAGGTTTCTTTTCACCTTATGAAAGCTGGTTCACACAGGAGGTAACTACCGGCTTTAAAGATCCTTTCCTAAATCTCCTACCGGAGGACTAGGCACTTCAAAATATTGGTAATGGACTAGAGCCTTTCACCACTCTAAACCCCGCTCTTACAGTAAGTACTGTGTAGGCTTCCTGAGTTTTTTGAGTTTCCACTCAGAGCTCTGAAAACTTGCCACTGGTAATGAGCAGAGCCCTAGAGCAGTGTGGGCAGGGTCTCGGTTACCATCGTTTTAAAGTAGCATCCAGGGACACTGCCTTTCTGTGAGCCAGTCCATCCCTCCAGCCTTTGTCCTCCTGACCCTTGGTCCTTCCCTGCTCAGTAGTTCCCACATCCTCCCTGGTACCTGCACCACCGTCCACGGGTGCGCAGGGAGGAAGAGAAGGATGCGTTTATCCGCACGAAATCTGATGTGCCTTCCCTCCCTGGGGCTGCCTTTGCAGGAGGCCCTAATCAGACTCCAGAAATTGAGCTTTCACGTGGTGAAGCCTTTCTCATTTCATTTTAGAGAGCGATAGTGGTAGGCTTTTATATGTTTCTCTCAGCCCTAACTGTGAAGATAATCATTGTGAATATGAACCTGGCTGGATCCACAGATAGTCTGGAACAACCATTTCGGAGATGTGAACTACTTATTTGTGGCAGCAGGCTCCCAACAGAGGTATCCTGCGAGAGCAACACACGCTTCAGCATCAGCTCACTCCCCGCCGCAGAAAGGCACGGTTTCGGCGGCTTCTTTTTCGTGGGGCCATTTGAGATGCCTGTTTTTTGCCCCCCGCACTGTGCGGCAGAGGATGCCAGCGAGCGCGGGGGACGGTGAGCAGACCCGAGCCGAGGACACAGCCCACCACTCTCCCCTCCCAGCACGGAGTCCCCCCGTGTGTCTGAGCCGGCCGGCGAGCGGCGGGCGGGTTTCTCCCACGGTAGCCCCGGGACGCGGGACGGGACGCGGGGCGGGACGCGGGGCGGGACGCGGGGCAGGGCGCAGGCGGGGCAGGGCGCAGGCGGGGCAGCCCTCGGCCGGGCAGCCGAGCTGCTGAAGGGGGGTAAGGGCTTTCCCGGCCGGCACCTGCCTTCCTTGCTAGGAGCAGGGCAGCTCAGCCGAGCCGAGCCGAGCCGATCCGATCCGCTTTAGGCTCCCCCCCCCCGCCCGGCCACCTGCGGGCCGCTGCCCCCCGCCCCGCCGGAGGTGTTAGCCCAGCCCCGGTCCCGGTCCCGGTCCCGGCCCCGCCTCCGCCGGGAGCCGCTCGGAGCAATTCCCACGGCAACCCAGGCTCGACACCCCCCCTCCTCCCCTTCCCAAACCCCGCCTTCCCTCCCCGCCCCTCTGCTCCCGCCCGCCGACCGCCGCTCCGGTCGGAAACAGTCCGTGTGTAAACTCGACGTGTCCGGAAAGGTGCGCGCCGCTCCCCGCCTCGCTCCGCGCCCGGCCGCGGGGCGCCTCCGCCCAGCGCGATGCTGGACCCTTCCTCCAGCGAGGAGGACTCCGATGAGGTGCTGGAAGAGGAGCGGCGGGACCTGCTGGCAGCGGCAGGCGGTGGCTCGCCGCGCTCGCTGCCGCCGCCGCCCCGGGAGCCGCGGGGCAGGGAGGCCGGTGGGGCGCGGGCGGCCAGCCCCAGCCCCAGCCCCTCGGTGCTGAGCGAGGGCCGGGAGGAGCAGGAGCGCCTGCAGCGAGAGGAGCGGGAGAAGCGGCTCCGGCTGCAGCTCTACGTCTTCATCGCCAGGTGCATCGCCCACCCCTTCAACGCCAAGCAGCCCACCGACATGGCCCGCCGGCAGCAGAAGGTGAGACCCCCGCTTCCCCCCCCGCATCCCGCTGCCGTCCTGCCCCGCCGCCGCCCCCCCTCCCCGGGCCGTCCCGTCGCCGCCCGCAAATGCCGCCGCTGCCGGGCTCCGGCCCCGCAACAGGTTGGGGCGGGCGCTGGGCAGGGCGGGGGGAGCCCCGGCCGCACCGGCAGCGTTCGAGCAAAGCTGGGGTTTCAGGGAGGCTTCTCCAAACCGGCAGGTTTGCCTAGAAATCCACCAGCCACCCCGGGGGTGAAGTCTTTTTAAGTTCTTAGGGCCGCGCTCGAAGTCGCGGTGGGAAGGGGACGGGAGCGCGGGGGGCGGGAGGGGAGGGAAGGGAGGGCGGCGGGGTCCTTCTGCGGTGGACGATGCTCCTGCTCCACGGCGCTGCGTGATGGATGGAGTGAAACCTCCCAGAGGTGCCTCCTGCAAGCTGTGTTCCGACCATCTGTGCCCAACTCCAGCGAATTCAGCCATAATACAGAGGTGAACGGGAAAACTATTTTGTTTCATTAATTATTAAATGAGGTCTCTCAGTACAGCACAACAATTAGCATGCGTGTTTGTGATAAGAATGGCCTTCTAGTGAAGGCTGGCCAAAATTGTTCTCTACATCTTGTACATAAGAGACAAGCTCTTGAGAACTGACAGGTACGTGATAGGTATTTATGCTGTAATGGTGCTTATTCTCTCTTGAGTTATTGAATAGGTGCAATACGTAAAGTTTTGAACCAAGGTACTGCATTTCCATAAAACCACATGAAAGCTCAGTTTTTGAAATGTTTGTTCTAAAAGTATTTGCGTATCTCCTTTTATTTATGGTTTTTGTTTTGCTTTTTTTTTTACTTTCAGTTCTGTAAAACAAACAAATGAACCCAAATCAAAACAGAAAAGAAACAAAAAACAAAACCCAGCTCTTCCACATCACTTTCCAGAGGGATAGAGATAGGACACAGAAAAGAATTCGGTTCCACTTGGCTTTTTATGGTCTTGGTGCTTTTGTGTCTCTAATGGTTTGTAAAATCCAATATGAAATGTTTTGGGGTGTCTGAGTTATGCCTGCTATAAGGTAATTTTTGCTTAGTGGATTATCTGGGAAGTTAATGTGGCGCTCATAATAAGATTATTTCTGGAAGAACATTTTGTTTTTATTAAGTGTTAGATACTTAAACTGTGAAGCCGGTATAAAGACATCTTGTAAGCAGGAAGCCAGAGAAAATCTGGCAAAATGAGAATTTTCACCACTCCACTGAGGACTCCTCACCCCAAACGAGTCATCACAGAAATGATATTTTGAAGGGACATCTGGAGGTCATCTAAGTGTGACTTCCCACTGGACAAAGCCAAAGCCGACCTGATGTGGTGTTGATATTGGTCTAGGTTCAAGCAGGAGGCTCAGGAGCTTCCAGAGATGCGCTCCCACAGCCCACCTGCATGACCTGCTCCAGTGCTGCATTGCCCTCCTCTTGATGAAATTTTCCTAACCAGCTTTCAAGTTACAGCAGGTGACCATCAGCTGCAGAAGAAACTGAACATTTAGAAGTTATCACTGACCTCAGTCACTAAGTATAGGAACTGTGTCTTAAAAATAACTACAGTATTAATTTTTTTTTATTAATAACTTGGGTGAAAAGAGATTACTGATGTGCAGCAAATACAGAAATACAACAGTTGCGGATATAACATAAGCAATGAACGGATGGATTGACAGAATTGACTTGATAACCTAAAATTAAATGTTACTCTTGATAATCAGTGTTTTTAAGTGGACTCTGACTTTTGGTTTAACTACTATACGTAGATTTTTACCATGATGAGGAATGTAGCTGCAGAACAAGGATGATTTGACTTTTGCTGGTCAGGAACTAGTGTTTTTAAATAAGACATAACACAATTATTTCTAGGACTTGCACTTCTCTCTAGGAGTAATGAAATGCACATAAACATCCTTCCTTTTCTTTGACAATTTGATATATTACCCAACAAATTACTGAATGTAGGGTAGCAGAACTGGTCCTGGGTTTTGAGAGTTCTGAAAACCAGCTTTGATAGTTTAGAATGGACGAGAACTGTAGTGAAGAGCCCTCTTTTGTGTCCTCTAGTAAGATGCTTTTGGATGAGTCCAGCTATCACACATACTCTATAGGGTAAAAATCTGTCTGATTTCCTGAATGGCTTTTCTCACTGCCCAGAGATGATGCGGATGTGCACTGTCCCTTAATCTCTTGCTCTTTTGCTTCACATCTGACTTCTGTTATGTGGTTGGCTGGCTGGCTGTTTGAGCTGGACTGAGATTCCTTACCTGTGTTAATTGACTGGAGCCATTAACTACTGCATGCCCTGTCCATCATCAGTGGAGAAAGTGATACAAGGTGCGGTTTCAAACCAGAACCTCTGATGGGCTGTGGTTCCAGCTCCCAGCCCAGTCTGCCTGTCTCTGGTTGTGCGCTCTTTGTAATGCTTTTGCACCAGCAGTCTTTCTGATAACCTAAGAATAGTATCCACCCTGCTTGAGAGCAGAAGTAATTTGTTCTTTCTGCCAGTTCATTAGGCATATTGCTGAGCAATATTGCAGAATGCAGTTTCCTTCCTTTTTTTAATGTGGAACATATTATCCAGTAAGGGAGTGAGATGGAATTCACATATCAAATATCCTCAATTGCACTGTAACGTCAGTAAGGAAATAGTTTACAATATGACTGGCTTCTTATGCTTCAGTATCAGATTAAAATGTACTATATAGTATCTCGAAACCATCATACTTAATGGACTGAGTTATCCTAAGTAATGTAAAGAATTTTAAATGCAGTCAGTGTTTCACTCCTCTGTTGTCCGTTCTCATCCTTCTTTTCACTAAGTAAAATTAGCTCGGCTCAATTGTGGTAGATAAGATTAATTAAAAATAAAATCAAACTTGGAGAAAAAACCCCAAACTATAATAATTCACCAGAGTCCATCAACTCTGCTAACTTGCTCTTAATGCCAAATTCAATGTAATTTAGCAATGTGCTGAGACACATACTTTTATAATCTGGCTGCATTTCTTTTTTTCATCTGTAGGATATGTGGTAGAAATACTCATCTTTAACTGCTCGGAGTTAGTTGGTGACCTGCTATTACATCCTGTCTTACTTTGGTTCCTGGTAGATTTGTGGTGGAGAAGGAAGAATAAGCTAAGGAGATGTGGAACTGAAGCATGGCGTGATTTTTCAAGATGAGGTAGCAGATCCTGACAAAGATGGAGTTAGTTCTACAAAGCAGAATGAATATGTACTTAGCAACATATTTTTGATAGATACTTGTGTATATTTGGTCATGTTTCCAAACTTTTGGAGAAATATTAATGCATCAATGCATTACATGCCATGCTTTTATCAAGCAGGGTTTGTCTGTCCCTGATTTAAAGAGACTTTGTCACTTTTTTGTAGTTCCTACTTTTTTGATGCTCTCTGGATACTCTGGAACATGTTTCAACATCTTTCTTTTCCTGCCTCTCCATTCGTTTTCCCTTCTAGTCCAGCAAAAGGGAATAGTTAACTAATCCCATTCCTCTTCCTTCTCCCACCCTAGCCAAACCGAATCTCAAACCAGCAGATTCAGTTTGTCCTCAGATTTAGGAGGTGAAAAGAAATGTATTCCCTGCGTGGCTATCATCATAGAATCATTTTGGTTGGAAAACACCCTTGGGATCATTGAGTCCAACCATCTACCCTGCTCTACAAAGTTCTCCCCTACACCATTTCCCCCAACACCACATATAAAAAACTCTTAAACACATCCAAGGATGGTGACTCAACCATCTCCCAGGGCAGCCTATTCCAATGCCCGACCACTCTTTCTGTGAAAATTTTTTTCCTAATGTTCCGTCTAAACCTACCCTGTTGGAGCTTGAAGCCATTCCCTCTCGTTCTGCCACTAATTACCTGCAAGAAGAGACCAGCACCAACCTCTCTACAGTGTCCTTTCAAGTAGTTGTAGAGAGTGATGAAGTCTCCCCTCAGCCTCCTCTTCCTCAAACTAAACAGCCCCAGCTCCTTGAACTGCTCTTCATACAATTCCATCAAGGGAGAGTGGTGTATGTGAAGGTAGGCAGAGTCAGTGGTTAGATGGGTAATCAGTTGTACGCTGGCATGTATGTATGTAGTCAGTTTACTCAGGGAGTATGTGCCAAAGGTGGGTTCTGTATCCGGGAGGTGAATCAGAGTTAAAGTTTCTGGGGAAGGCAGGGACAGTGAAGTGCTTTGCACTACTACACTAACAAAAAAGGTGTTCAGTCAGGGTTTTAACTTCCTCAACATTTTAAATTTTATTTTAGTAATTGAGTGATCTCATGGTAGAAACCCAAGACTGGGGGAAAAGTAACACTTATATGCTAAACAGGATTTCCTAATGCATGAAAGGCTTAGTACATCAAAGCTGATAATTCAAGTCTTGCTTTCATAGGTGGTAAATAGCAGAAGTAATTGAGCTGGCTGTTTAGAAATCGTAACTAAATGAGTTTACTTCCTGAATACATGCTGACCTGTTTTCCTTCTATTTCTTCTCTCCACGTGTTCAATCATGAGTATATCAAAAACACTGAATTCTAGTTAGTACTCAAAAGATGAAGTGGTACTATTCAGTGATTTATTTTCATCTGAACCCCATGAGTTTGTTCTTTCCTGTTTCTTGGACTTTACCTCTAAGGGAGAGGTTTGTAACGATACATGTCTAGTAAATAACTTTATCAGGAAAACGCTGGTTACAGGGATAGACTTAATTCTCTGAAGCACAGTTTTATTCTTGATGTCTTTATTTCTCCCACCCCAAACCTTACTTTTCCTTGCTTTTGAGCTGGTGATGTGTATCTACTTATTTGTTGGCTGAGCATGTTTTGGGAAAGAAAAAATGTCTCTTCGCTTCTGAACCTCCTTCATCAGATGCTGTTTTCCCCACTGCTAAGGTAGCAAGGTAGCAAGAAGCCTTAGCAAGAATCCAAAGCCATTGTTGCCAGTGACACATTTCAGAGGAAGAGCTTGTCTATAAAACCTGGCCATCTGGTCAGAATTCTGCTAAAGAGTTTTCTAGGAAGACTTTTCCATTTCTACCTTCAGAGTTTCTTTTACAATTTTCAACTTTTTTTTTTTTTTTTGTGTGTGAAGTGTTTCAGAAAGTAATTTTAAATTGAGTTTATTCAACTTTTTGTTTTTCCCCATCACAAATACCTTGATAAAACCTTGTCATGATGCTCTAAGCCGTGTGTATTTTGTTTTCAGTGAAGTAAGTATAGAGTGTGTTGGTAAATCCTGTCAAAGCCCATTAAGATGGTGACCTACACAGCTCTATACATGTTGAGACAAGATTATTTGCAAACAGTTCTTTTTACCCCAGTTAGAAATGGCTCTTTGGTGATGTTGTTCTTGCCTGCAGTAGGATAGTTGCTCATGATGGGGAATTGAGTCAACCATGGCTGAAGAAATACTGAAGGGTGATGAGAGAAGCAGAGCCTTCTAGTCACCAACGCCACTTCAGAAATGGCAATCCATCAGAGTTTTGCTTTAATCTTTAACTGCTCTGCAGCTCCTGCCAGCTTAAGCATTGATCATTGTGGATTGGCCAAAAGCTGGGCAATGGACTGGGAAAATGAGGCTATGGCAAACAGCTGTGTAGTGAAGGGGACATGTAGGGACAGTCTGCAAAGGTTACTGTACTGAAAAATTCATTAGTCTCTCTATCTTGCTTGTTTTGTTTTCCCTGCCTATTTTACCCATACTTGCCTTTTGAAATTTGTTTATTTTCAAATTATTATTTGAGGGGACTATTTTAATATATATATTTTTTCATAATAAATGAACTCAGGTTGTTTCTTTCTTTCTGTCACTCATGCTGTTTGACAACTGTGTTAACTCTGTTGGCAAATATCCCATTTAAAGCGTTCAAGGAAGACTACTTAATTAGTTTTTTCTACAGGGGAGCTGACAGGGAGGGAGTTTGAAGAATCAGTTGACTCTTTCCATCTCTGCAGGAAGGGTATGGGGGAATTAGCTGGCGGGGCTGCCTTGCATTTTTCACCCTTTGCAGGCAGTTGTTATTCTCGCATTATATTTTGTGTATCTGAACCACTGGGAATTGGTGACAGAAGCAGAAATACCACATCAGCTCATCTTGTCCTTATAACTTGCTCTGACATCACCTGAGAAACACACTCATTGCTGCTGCGGAAGAACAAAGCTGGTGAAAATACTCTTGTCCGCTCCCAACAGTATTCTTTTCCCGACATCTGGAGGGAGGCAACGTATCAAAATATTCATTACCCCTTACTGTCTTTAACTGTAGAATATTGCCAGATCAGAAAACACTTGGTTGCTAACTCACTGTTCGCTGAATGATGTATTTCTATAACAGCAAATTTACCATTTCCCTCCTTCCTCCTCCATGCATTCTTGTTGTCCCCAGTTCATGTTTGGGGACACTACTAATCAGCTCTCCATTTCCACGCTGCTTATTAGTTTTGTCTCTTTCTGGCTTTGTACCATTCCTTTTTAGTGTTGGTGAATATCATCCTGAAGTTGCTTTGGGTATATATTGTTTTGCTTTTTTTAGTGCACCTCTGTATTTGTGTTCTACTCTTCTGTTATCCTTGTTTCCTTTTTGTGTGCAGATGTCTCCTATGTTGCTAGTTTAACACATCCCTCTCTCCTGCTGCTTCCCTTTTATTCATATGCTTGCTGGAACTGGGAAGCTAATAGCTCAGGGATAAAACTTGCTTCCCATTTATCAACCCAAGAGGTGTCTGTGGAAGAAGATGGGATGATGTGTCTTCTTCTGGGGGAGTACTTGGCTCTCCTCTCTGGATTGAGAGGGGTGTGTTGGGGTGCCAGTCCCTGTACCTTGACTCTGGCCCTATATTTAGTTGTGCTGAGCCCCAGCCAGTATATTACTCCATCTGAACTGAGTGCCAGCCTCTGAGGTTTTTAAAACTTCTAATCTTCAAGTCTGTTTTCATATAGTTTGTTTGGCACAGTCGTTGCTAAGATGCCTGCTATGTTTCTTTCCCACTTACCCCTCTTGCTGATGGCTGTGGCACGCACAAGTTGGCTACTCAATCTTCTCCTTTGTTTTTAGCTATTGCCATTGAGGACGGGAGGCAGGGAGAGGAACAGCATCTGCTGAACTCCTGTTGCCTTTGCCTGGTGCCTATCTCTGGTGCCCACTTCTGCCTGGAAGCGCTGGCACCAAATTGACAGCAGCCCAGTTCTTCTGCGTTGCAGCTGATTCCCCCAGGTTTCAGAATAGCAGCTGTGAAAAGGCAGTTTTCAGTTTGTTGCTGTGTGGGGGGAAACTCTGAGCAGCAGGAGAGGCAGAGTGTTTGCAAGTGGGTACCCTGCTGCATCAGCTTAGGTTTGCGTTTTGAAGGTTATTTTCACAGCCATAAGCGTTGACGGCTTTTCATTTTCTGTTTAAAATTTTCTAGAAGTTGATGGTACTTGCCCAAAAGAATTTATTTCTGGTTCTTATTTATTTTGCAGTGAGGAGATAAAGCATATGCTTCTCTTCAAGTGTGATTACTTTTATGCATAAAAGTTTAAGAATGTTCTTGAGCGTTTTCCTGTCAGGAAGAGGAAAAGCATTAATTAACAGCATTGTGAAGAATGAACAGAGCTACAGTGAGTACTACTTTAACTTTTTTGACCTGGTGAAGAAAAATGAGAAGAACAGGTGATTGTGCAAGAATTTTTCTCCAGCTCTTGTCTCCATTTTTTTCTCATGCATTAATTATTCATTTATGTTCAAATGTCTGAGCTGTGAGGTTTGGGAAATAGAGGCTGGCAGCTTCTGTTTAGTGAAAGTGCTGGAGGGACACTCTGAGTGATAATGTAGGCACACAAAAAAAATAATCCTTACGATAGTCCTTTGAATAGACTTGTTTGGGTCACAGACAAGGACATGGAGAAAAGGACGAAGCTCAGCCAGGTTATAAATGAGATCTCCATAGAGGTGGTGTACATCTACAAAGATTAGGGGAGAAATGGAAATCAGCAATGGAGAGTTTCATGGACTGAGTTGAAGATATTGAGAAAGTACGTGAAACTGAATTAATTTTGGAATAGAGGAACAGGAAGGACAGTGACAAAGTTAAGAGAAATGAATTTGTAGCAGAGAAATCCACTAGTCGTGAGAGTTACGCTTTTCAGTATGAAATAGAAATGAAGGAGGAATATCTTGGGGATAAGAGTCTGCAAGAAAGGTATTGGGCTAGGAAAAAGAGATAAGGATTAAGTTGGAAAAAAGTGCATAGTCTCAATATCCATGTCAGTGTAATACAGAATAGCAAGGGCAAAAAGCTGGTGAGAAACTTCACACTCAGAGTCCACGGAAATCAAGAGTGATAGGATATAGTGCATTGGGGAAAACAGTGTTTTCAGAGTCTCAGATTTTTTCCTGCAGAAATCTGCAGTTGGTTTATGTGTTTTTCTTACGGTGAATTTGGGACTTTTCTTTAAAAAAAACGCCTAAACCAAACAAAAAAACCTCACCCCACCATCCTACCTCCAGGCAGTCTAAGCAGAGTATTTTTCTTGCTGGCTTTTTCTGGGGAGCATCCCCAGTTTGTGCCTATTGCCCATGCACTCCTTCTAAATTATGTATTCTGAGGCCTTGTAGCAAGGTACAGCAAGGCTGTTTCTTGTTCAAAAGAGTTTTATGGATGTTTTGCCATTCCAGCTTTAATACATCAAATATGCATTAGTGCTCAAATATTAATATTGACCAGTTTTTGGGGTGGTTTTTTTTTTAATCTCTTTATGGATGGAGCATAAGCAGAGAAAATAAATAAAAATAAAGTGCTTTTTTGGGTATAAATCTAATATTAAATCATCTTAGCAATCAGTTCCCCTCGGACTCTCCCTTCCTACAATGTCATTAAAAGGCAGAGGATTTTTCAGTCTCTTACCAGTGGGCATTGAAGAGTGACAAATAGCAGTATTATTTGGACATGGACGTTAACCAAATCAATTAGAATTATTTTTTGTAGTAATCTAGATTCAGCTTGTGGTGGTTTAACACCAAATGCAGTATTGTTCTCGTAACCACATATATGCTACAAGTGGTGGAGGTTCTGTGCTAGTACATGCTTAGGAAGTAATTAGAAGCATTTTGTCTTAAATATTCTGTGATGGAAATCCTACCAATCTCGTTTATATGGTTTTGGGTTCTTTTCAGCATGCTTTGGCTCTCAAAATCAATTACTTTAAACATATTACTTGAAATTTTTAAGGCCAACTCTTGCAGTTGTCGTTCTCTGCCTTCCTTACTTAATGCTTCCAGGCCTTTTTCTGTGATAATAAATGTTAAAATCTGACTAGCTATGTTTTGTGTGTATAAGCCTTCTGTTTTACCACTTCGAATATAAAAAACCCAAACATCCTATAAAGGTAATTGAGAATTATGAGGCCTGGCAGCCTGTGGATATATAGATATATTTTGCTCATGTGTTGCTGAAAAGGAAATAAATGAAGAATGTCATTCTTAAATGTGTAATCTAAAGGTGATCTACTCAGTCTTCAGATCAGTCACCCACTAGTATCAGATTATGTTGGTATTTTTGTGCACAGCTCTTATTCAAAGACCCTGTCTGTCAGGAGGTTAGTACCTCATAGAACTGCTGTTACAGCAAGAGGAAGATTTGTTTGTCAACCTCCCACAGGCTAGAGTGGGGAGTTTTTAAGACCCCTCTACTTCCCAAACTGCAAGGAAGGAGAGCGGTGCACTGTGAACAGGGCTGTGTATTATCGGTGGTCATTGCTTGGCTCGTCCGCAAATTTGCATTAGAGCAACTGGATTACAATAGGCTTCCTGATACTTTAATGCAACTTGCTGTATGTAGATGAAAAGCATCATGTAAGAACAAGAAGTAGCTATTTAAAATGGCAACAGAATTGCTCAGATTTTCACTAAACTGGTAGCTGTTTTATGTTCTGGATATTTGAACTCTAATAGATTATTAACACATTAATTTGCTAACCACAGTTGTTAGACAGAACTCAGTCTGAAACGACCTTCAGGAGGTCACAGAAGAAGTGATTAAAATCAGTAAACTGGCTAAAGCCTCCATGCATGGCCCTCTTGCTGTATTACAAGCTGTATCTGTTACAAGTGCACTTAATTATGCAGAGCAGCACACAAGGGAAGGAGACTGTACAGGCTGGCAGAGATTCTCCCATATTACAGAAATCTGTTTCTAAACCCCACTGCTGTATTTTGCTAATCCACGGCTGCTGGTGTTGGGCTGGTGTGCAGTGGTCATGGCTACTTGCCAGCAGCCACAGCAGTATGATCTGCTGAGATAACTGACTCTTTTAAGAAGTAAGACCATCCCCGAACATAACACAATCAGTGACAACCACATCATCTGCATCACCATTTTAGCTCGGATCAGGAGTGTGCTTTAAAGCCACTCTCCTTGTCCCACTTGCAGAGTTCTGGTTTGGACCACATGAATGTAGCTGTGAGTAGGCAAAGCTAACCCAGAAGTTACATTCTGGGAGCACATTAAGTTGGTGCAACCTGGCTGAGGTAAAGCCTCCTGAAGTGCACTTAGTGTGGGTGTTAGGTCCTCAACATGAACTATTTCACTGGACAGATGGATTTTTCTGGTGTCACACAGCTTGCCAATATAGACGTGACTTCAGAGAGCGAGAGAGATTTAAAATATAGCAACTAACACAGAGTCAAGTAAGAGAGATGGAACCTAAATGAGATAAATAGCACAACAGGGCAGTCTTCTTTCTAATCCAGTAAAGCAGGACAGAATATGCAATGCAATAAAAACAGCTGAAGTAACAAAGTAATAGAGTCTTGCTATATCTGAAGTTAATTAGGGGCAACAAACTGCCCCTAATTACTAAAAGTGTGGGATCCTCAGCAAAGCTGCTTGGGATACTAATTAAAAGAACTGATTATAAGAAATAGAATGCATAATTAATGACTGAGAAATCATTTTCATGAGTGATCTTCAGACAGCAAATAAAGTGCCCTTGGAAAATATTGTGACACCCTGAGCCATCCACTGAATCTAATCCCGCAGATAGACCTGAACTGATTTGCAAGAGGTTGGTGAGTTTATACTTTCTAGTGCTGAGGTAGGGATTAATGGGGACAGAATGACACCTAGAATAGGAATAGTATTTATGTTTTAATATCAAATACTCTTTTCCAGTTTCTAAAAAATGTATGACTTCAGGAGAACCTGGTTATGAAATATGCTGACATATTATATTTTCTTTTAATAGTTGGCTTTGCAGTAGTGTGCTGCTCATACAGTTGAGTGAGGTCTTTAATGCCTTTGGGTGGCATCCTCTCTGTGTTGATGAGCAGCATGTCTATCTGTGGCAACTGTTTGCCATCATGTATACGGGCCACCAAATGGACTGTGATTTCTCATTTCTAGGTTCTTGAAAAAATAGCAATCTGAAAATTGCATCTGACAGAACAAAAATGGAAAGCTTAAATATTTATCTTCCTTGCAAAAAAAATTAAAAATCTAGCTTTATTAATGAAGTTTGGTTGGTTGGTTGTGGGTTGGTTTTTTTTTTTTTTTTTTAATCCTAAATAGTGTTTAAAAGGAGCAAGTCAGTGGTTAAGTTTTATCCAGGCACCTGTTTGGGTGTGCCTGTCTAATTGTGCACTCCTTAATTTCTAAATTTGAAATGTTTTTAATAGCCCTGGTTCTCAATTATTGTGACATGTTTATAGAAACTTAGATTAGGAATAACAAAGCTATAAATGCTTGGAAACATCAAACCCTATGTATAATCTCCTATGCTGCTTGTAGCCATCTACTGGAAGCTGAGGTAGGTGCCTGGAGGTGCCCCGAAGTGCTGGGGTGAGCATGGAGGCAACCAAGAGGGACGTGGGTGCCTTTAAGTAACTAGGCTGTGAGACCAACCTGCTGCTCTATGATGCCCCTCCAGACAGGCAGTATGTTTAATTGTCACGGATTGATCTGTATTTTACATTGATATACTTTTTTTGATTATACACTGATCGTTGTAGTGAGCCTCCCCTTAGGTGGGATTCTTGTTCACAGAGGAAGCAGAGCCAGAACTGAAATAGCTATATCCTCCATAGTGTCTTTAACTTATTCTGGGATTCAATAGATTGATCAGTGTCTCTTTGGTCCCGAAAGGTTGTGTGTTGTAACTCTGAATGTATTTGTACACTGGGAAGGGGAAACAATCGACCCATGTCTGCCTGAAGTGAGACTGAGACGGCGCTGTGTGACCCGGGCAGGGATGTCCTGCTGCTGGGGGCACGTCCCTGCTTCCCTGCACCCTGTCGTTCTGCCACATCAGATGTGAAAAGTATGCATGTGCATGGTTATATATGAAAAGAAGAAGAGAGCGTCTGTGTGTATGCATGAGAGAGGCAGGAGAAAAAAAGCTACAGATACTGATAGGAGGGGAGTAGAATGAGCTGTCATATTATGATGTTATGTTCTCATGTAGCATGTTATAATCTAATCTGTTTTAGAGAGGTTACACATTGAGTGTAAAATACTGAATACCAGTCACTACTGCTGCTTTTTCAGAAACTTCTTTTTCTGTTTATTGTTGTAAAAATTGAAAATTGCCATTTACTTTCTTTAAAAACAAACAACACCCACTCCCCACCCTCCGAACCAAAACAACAAATCCAGCACCCCAAACACTGCAGATCCATATTTCTGTCTTGGCTCAGTTTGGTAGCTACTTCATGTAAAATGAAACTCCTAAACCCTGTGATAAGGAAGCAGATGTTTCTGTTAACAGTAGAGGTTTTATTTTTTTATTAATATTGAGCTTTCAGAATTGATCTGATGCCTTAGGGCTAGCTCAGAGCGTGCCCTGTTGAAATCAGTACACTGAATTTCTACTTTTTTATTTCTGGTCTTTAAGTCTTAGAGGCATAGGACATAAATATCTGATTTGGTGTTGTATTTGAGGATGCATTTATAGCTTGGCTGCAGAAACTCGCTCTGGATTGAAACATAGCATATGTGTTCTCAGTGTGAAGGATAATTTATTTTCATGATTTGATTCAATTTGTATTTTTTTTTGCCTACAGTAGAGAAATAATTAGTTCCAAAAGGAAAACAACTATCCTGATTGTGTGGTTCAAAAAAAAAAAAAAATTCCTCCCTGCATCCACAATTGTGCAGATAGCTCTTTAAACTTTTTTCTTACTCTGACTTTAGTGAGGCTACAGAGCAACTGGTACGGCTGTCATAAGCCACTCTTTGGGGAAAAAAAGAAATTGGCCCATTTTATTTTTAATAGTGATGTGGTGAGAGTGGAACAGCTTCTTCATATCAGCAATCGGAATCACACTGCCTCAGTGCTAATAAGATAAATGGGGTAATGCATACTGATGAGAAGAGCTGGAGTGGTATGTGGACTGAGAGATTGAGTGTGAGAGGTGTGAGATATTCAAGCTCTGAGCAATACCAATGCAAATCCATTTCAGTCTATAGCGCTGGAAAGCCTGGAAAATGGGCAGAATTACATAATAACATCAGAAGAAGATAAGTAGCCTCTAACCTATTCTTTCAAAAGGGGTGAGTGATTCGGAGTGAGAAACTAGATCATTTTGTCAATGGACTGAATCTATCCTTGGACAGTATGTGCATTCGTGTGTTCAAAGCAGGTGTCAAGGAATTCACTACAGCCATTTATATAAAAAACTAAAAAAAAATAGAATTTAGGGTACTATCAAAACTGTAAAACTGTATCAAAATGCTTTTAAGTTGCTTTCTAATTGTAAGCCTAATAATTTTAAGTGATATAAAACATTGAAAGAATTTGATTCTTTAGCAAGTATATAAATTTGTGCAATCGGTGCAGAAGAGTGAGGAAGTTCAGAATAGGCTAAACTAATACAGTTTTAAAGAAGGTATGACAATTAATGCAGGAGAAGTTTTGTTTTTTTTTTAAGAGGTGTTATAAACTTGTGGATAGGCTGCGTTAGGGACACCGTTTCTGATGCAGTAGCTTCTAAGCAGTTTCATGTGTGTGTTTGCAAATTGTGTGCATACAACTGAGTAAACAAAAATAAGGGCTTTTTCTGAAAGGTGGCACAAATAGAGTATCTGTAGGTTTCCCCTCATTAGTTCCAGTGTTTAAAACGGGTATTTTATCCACTTGCAAGTTCAGAAAATTCTTTCTGAATCACAAAATAGTTACCAGGGAATAGCACCACTACTGCCAAACAGCTCTGCCACCGTATTTGTGCCTTTAGTGATACCTATTTAATTAAATGCTTTGCTTTTGAGAGAGCATGTAGTAAGCTAGGCTAATAAAGCTACCATGCCTCTGATACACCTGGTAAGCACGCAGGTGTGTATCATGGCTAAATGAAATTATTGCTTTGCTTTGGGATGGAAAGCTTATCTTGCAAAATTATTGCAAAGCTGATGAATTGATGAATGTCTTCAACACAGAAACAAGTTGCTGCGCATTGTAGTTTTATACCAAATGGGAAGGGACTTCCTGGGACGAGGCAGTCTCATGTCCGAAACCATGGCCTGTTACATCTTTTATAAGCAGGTAAAACTTCAGTTAGTAGATATCCCCTGTGTTTTTCATTACTCTAATAGTAATAAGACTTTTGTTTCCCAACTGAATGCATTTGCAGTGTGTTTTATACCGGCTTGCTATTCTGCCAGCTCTGCCCTTCATTTAAAATAACAGCTTTTCCCTCCTGAAGGATTTAAGAGGATGGTATCTTGCTCTGCTCTATGAAACAATCCAAGCTCTGAACCATCCCTCAGGCTCTCTCCTTCTCTGATTATCCTAACGGCCTTTCTCTGTATGTTCTGCAGCTGGAATTAACGCACCCACCTTCTCATGGCGCCTGTCACGTTAGCACGGCGCCTGGGCTGCGCTGAGGCAGCACATCTGAGCCTTCAGCTCAGAGCAGCCAAGGAGAATGAGCATCTCGCAGAAGTACTTGTGAGTCCTGGCCTGAAGTGTGGGATGCTGAATTTCACCCCGATTCTGTTACCACAGCGCTCTATGCTTTTCCAGTGCAGGGGTTTTTTTATCTTCTCTGTGTGATCATGCATCCCAGCCTTGAATTTCAATACCAGTCTTCAAAATCAGAAGATTACAATGTCACGTTCCTGTTCTCTCTGTCATAACAAGTATGGAATTATTGCATTTATGTTTAATTTGCAAGTACAGCCCTTGAGAAATTTGCAGCCACCTTTCCTGAGGCCTTCTATTTCTCCTTTAATGCTTCCCTTCACGTTATTATGGGTTTTTTTTCTCCTCTTTGTGGCAGTATCTCAGCTGCTTAACTGTGGTCTAGATAAGATTTACAGCATTCTTTAGGCCTGAAAGCAAGCATAAAAAGTGAACAGATTACTTCATTTTATCATCTTTTAAATAATTCTGGCAAATCTGTGACTTTGTGTTATTAATCCTTCCCATTCTGAATAATCCTTCCCATTCTGAGTCGGATGTTTCCCTGTTACCCTGATTCTAACCTTATTTGTGCTGAGGAGTCTACGCTCTTCTGAATATGGAGACCTGCTGCCCTACTTTGGGAAGGAGGTTTCTTTGAGCGATGGTGGACAACTTTAAGACTCTTCTTGTAAAGAACTTCCCCGTCACCTCATCCAGGTCTCTCAACTCATCGGTCTACATGACTGAATTGACTAACTCCTCTTAATTCCTTGAACTAGAGAATAAATTATCACTTCTCGGTTTCCAGGCTAAAAAGATCTTTCTGACAAAATGCAAACTGCTGAGACCGGATTTCTGTTCAATGACCATGCGTATCAGCAAGCTCTCAAAATAATTAAGTGCTGCAGTGATAAAGAACAAAGACTGTTCAATGGCACAATTCATATGCATTCAGTTGCGGCATTGCTGAAGGCCTTCCTTTTAATTCGTTTTTAGCCTAAATGCTATCCAGAGTTCTAGGTTGTCAATAAGCTTCTAAAAGGGCTGTTTCTGGCATTCTGCCCTGGCCACACTTGGCACGCTTCAGAGCAGAGTTTAACAAACATCTGTTGGGTCGAGCTTCTGCTTGACCACAGGAGGTTAAATGGTCAGGCCGTGACGATTTCTCTACAGGATGCATCTAGATTTGTGAATTTTTACTATATTTTTGCATATGACTTGAATGTTCGTAGCAGACATGTATAATGGTGGAATTATGTGACAGCGTTTGGAGTTAATTCTTCCCTCTAAAATATTACTCGGCATGCTTGAGTCAATGTTTTTGTTTTCAAACCCACTAACATGTATATACATTGGTGAGACAAAAGACATAGATTAGTGCTTCCTTCCTAACTTCCTCTGACACCGCAAGTTTGTGGTTGAATAGAGCACAGCAATGTACGACTTCTGAGTCTGCTTCATCTTTTATCCTGCCTGTAGTGCTAAAATTCAGGCATCTCCCAACATTGGAAATTTGCAAGGAGCCTTGGCCTGTCTGCCTTACTCCTACTCAGCCCTTCTAAGTAATTTTAATTTTGGAAAGGCTGGTACAAAGAACATGCTGTGAATTATTCTGAAGATCAGTCGTTATTTCTGTGCTGCTTGGGAACAGTGCTCACAATTGTGCTAGGGACCGAGTGAATTGCTTGGAAACGCTGGTTCTTGTGCGTGTGAGGTTTACTCACACAAAGTTAAGCAAACCTCATTCACCAAAACTCTTTTCCACTTCACACTACTCAACTATACTGGATTTTACAAAACAGCACGTGTATCTTGTTTTGATTCAAGATTGTGTTGTCTGGTCCTTTGCACCAGAAGGAAGAACAATTTTAGAAAGGGGAAAAGAGGCACCTCCTCAAAGTAAATCAGTAAAAGCGTGCCGAACTGGCAGCTGGAAGAAGGAATAAGCTCAAGCCTCTCCCTCTGAGAGCTCTGATTCCTGGATGCTTCAGTCCTTCATTGTTATGCCTTCTGTGCAAAACATGAAGGATAGCTAAGCTTTGGTCCTCCACTGTCACTTTGCAAACAATAGAAATACTGAAAGTTGATTTTTATCTGGAGTTTGGAGAGGAAATTGCATCTCCAGAACAGCAGACGCCCCCCACCCCTCCTACCCTCCCCAATTCACTATGCAGTAGCTATGCAAGAGTGTCAGCTCTGCTTCTCTGATGTGTTCCTAATCACCCTGCCATTTGTTTTTTTTCTGTGACAGTGGGAGAGATGGAGATCAGGAATCCTGTTCTATTGCTTTTGGTTAGATACATAAGTTACCAGCACAGTGTGTACTGAGATCTTCTTAAGCAGCTTTTGCAGGATAAAAGATAAGAATTTACTCCTGACTTAAATGAGAAAGGCTTGTGCTGAACATCTAAAGATCTGTCGCTCAGCTCCTCTTGGTGATCCGAGAAGGAAGGGTACTTCATAATTGTATGTGACAAGGTTAGTCCAATTTCTTTTTTCCAAGACTGAATTGTTACTGTTACAAAAATTCCCTTTAAAGCAAGTGCATGTTATAAAAAATAACAAATAAACAAAACCCTAACCTCTAGGTTATGCAGCGTTTTGAGGAGAAAAAAAAATAATGCAGGTTTTACATTCCTGCTAGTTTGAGCTAGCCTTTGGTGTCACTGCAGACACTGATGGGTTGACTGTGTAGCTCAGTCAAGTTAACTTATTGAATGTTTAAAAAGATACCTGGAGACAGTGTGTTTTCTTCCTACAGCTTACTGCTGCGTTCATAAGCAGAAGCTACAGTTCAGCTGTCTCCTAAACCTGTAGTAAAACCCCCTGGAAAGAAGTTAGTGGTGAGTTTATTTCAAGGCAAGATAAGGTTTCTTCTTCTGTGTGAACTTAAATGAAGGACCTGAGGACAGAAAATAATCCCTGAATATAAACTGCAGCTGTTCAGTGAGTTCTCATTTGATTAGAATGTGTCTTCAGAGGAGAAAGATGCAGCTTCTCCCCATGTTTGAATATGATGAAAGGAAAGACCTCACTCACTCACACACCTGAGAAGGAGAGCTGTTGGTGACTTGGTCATAGACTGGAGATGAACCAGCGCTTGTTCACTGGGCAGTGAAGCATCTTAACCTACCAATTTGGGATTTTGTCTTTGCTGCCTATACCTTTGTGTTCCTGCTTTGTGGTGCCAAGGTGAGTGACATGCTAGTGTCTTTCCCTGGGCTCCATGGTAGTGCTCCCCATCACCTGGAGGGACTGTTCTATAAAAGCAGACCTGTAGTGGTCCATGTTTGAAAGTGTCTTTGTTCTCCTTTGGGTCTGGATTTTTCAGCATTTATTCTACTCCAGTAATTTCCCTGTTGGCCTGTTTTTGTTAGGCTTGTCTTTGAGCACGGTTGTTGCCAGCGGGGAAGGCTGGGAGGCTTTCAGCAGACTTCCTTTCATTGTTTTTTTCAAACATCTGATGTTATCTCATCTGCTTTCATGTTACTAAATAGGTGTGCTGCCCTGGAATCACTTAACCTTTTCCCATTCACATGTCTGTAGTGTCCTGCTCAGATCCTGGCCTTTGGGGAATGGGAGCAAGCAAACTTTTTTTTGAATTCATTGGGATTTTGGACAAGTAGAGGCCCTATGAATATATTGTGAAGTTGTAACTAAGCATTTAGAGAGAGTAATAGCTTTGAGACTATTTGCTTCTTTTTTTTTTCCTTTTTCTCTTTAAGAAAGGAACAAAAAATGGTCACACTGCTAAGCTCTAATTACAGTAGCTTCAGAGAGACCTGCTTGATTTGCCTTTTGAGCTCTGTGCCGTGTCAGGTAGGTTTTGATCAAATGCATTCCTGCCGGCATTCAGTCGTTAGCATTCAGTATAAGTTAGTCACCGGTGAATTATGGTCTGTGATATGGTCCAGGTCCCATTGCTCTAGTTCTTTTTCTCTTTATTGATTTCCATTCTTGTTTTCATTATTGCCCTGGTCTCTCACTGCATGCTTCCTAGTGCTTTTATTTTATAGCTTTTCAGAATGAATATCCATGAGTCATGATTTGAAATAAAATGCTAATAATGACATTATGCAACAGTTTGAAATAACATCTCTGAGGTTGTTCCTTAAGTTTTTTAAGTGGCAGACTTTGAAAAAAATCATACCACTCTGCAGTGATAAGGCAGTTGGGAAAAAAATAAGAAAGGCTGGTAAACCAGCATTTTAATTTGAATACCTCACTCTTGAATAGGTTTGCCAGCAACAAGGAGAGAGAGAAAATTTTCCTGGCCATTTCCTTTAAGTAGAAATCAAGCACTTAAATCATAACTGGTGCAGAATTAAATATATGATACAATTGTATACTTTTTCCTGACCTACACAATCTGAAAATTGGCTAAATAGTGTATTGTCCCCCTCCCCCCGGGTTCCTGTTTTTATCAGTGTGCAAAAGTCAAATGTCAGCTCCTCCTCATTGTTTGGAGGAACATAACATAGTATGGCTACAGAGCCAGCCATTCTATTAGAATAGGTTAGTATGAGCATGGACTACTGTGATACTCAAAACTTGCTAGTTTTTCAGTATCTTGTCAGCTGTTGAGTCTACATTTCTGGGTTTGTTTCTAGACTGAGAAATTTGCCCACTCCCCTTTATTTCACTACTTGCTTTTTCTTTGAAGTGGTATTTTAAATACCCACTGATGGAAGTGGGGATCACTTCTGGTTAAAATTTGTGTACTCCTTGTCTTCCTTTTCTTTACAACAGCTGTCTTGAAATGTGATGAGATCATGGGATGCAGCTGCAGCTACTGATGTTTCATTATATGCTTTGCAGCAGTGCAAATCCCATCCTTGTTCTCGATTTTTAATGAAATAATTGAGATGATGTAGTCTGAGTATTATAATTTTGGTAATTAGTTTCCAGGAGGGAATTCTTCTCAGCTGTGCTTGCTGTCATTGAGGAACAGCAAATCTGTCAGCAAATAACTTGCTGGAGTTGGTGACTACAACTTTGGGTAACTTGTCTTTGAAACAAAAGAAAAATCCCAAGCTAAACAAATCCTGCAAGAGGAGAAAACTATCTCGTATTGCTTATCTCAAGGTGTTTTCATTTATTCATTAACGTTTTTGCAGAGATGCTTTCTGAGCTTTGTCTCTTCAGCTGATGTATTTTGAAGGCTTTTGACCCAAGCAGTTTGTTCTCAGCAATGCACCTTGGTGTGAAATGATGTTATTTGGACAGAAGCCCTCTGCTTGCTTGGCAGTGGGTGCTGGGAGGATCTTTCCTGCCTGTTACTCTGAGCAAGGAAGGGATTTTTCTAATTTTCTAAATTTCCTGCCTTCAGAAAACTTTAATATTCAGCATTTGAATTATCCTCATTTTGAATTACTATCAAAATGTATTTTAAGGCCCTTGAACTTTGTGGATGAAGGTCTAAGCTTATCTCTGTTTATTACAGGATGAAAATTTTATTTAAGGCAAATTGCCTCCAGTCTGTCATGAAGGTCTTGCACCTTCCTCTAGAGAACCTGGTGCTAGCCTTTGTCACAGGCAGAGTACTGGGCTAAATTGGTGTAGTCTGAAACAGGGTGGAAATGCTTTTGACCCCTTAAGTATTGTGGTTGAAGGAAATCAGCAGATCTTGAATTTTAAGCAATACTGTGAGATTCTGTAACATCTACCAATGAAAAAAATACAAAATCTAGAGGAAAACAGGCAGAAACTGTAAAATGTCTGGCATGTGAGTTTCTGTGTGGTCCCCAGTAGTAATCAGAATGAAAAATTTTGGAGGCATTTGCAAAGATGATGCACTAGTTGTCTCTATTTTCAGGAGGACGTATAGAATGTACTTTCTTAACTGTCATTGCAAGAGAGGAGTGATTCCATTAGGAAACGGGAGAGCTGGAGGTGGCCCAATTTGGTCAAGAGGTTCAGTTATCCTTTGCTAGAAAGCTGGTGAAACTGAGGTCACAGCCAGATTGAGGTCACGTGCAGTTCTTCTGGCCCACTCCAGTGAGTGGCTTGGGGAAAAGCTCCAGGTGTGTAAAGCAGAGCCTGCAGATCTGTCATTGGGATGACTGTATGAGGAACGAGCAGAGGAGTCAAGGCATGGCATATAGCTTGTTCTTGGGAGAGGCAATCTGGATTTTTCCCTTACTGGTGGTGATGTACACTCTTGCTTGAATGTTTTGACTTGGGAGAAAACTGCAGGAGGGTTAGTGAAGGAAAATTGTCAGATAGTTTTTTGGGGTAATTGTTTAGAACTCAGTATACTTTTAGTTTGGTTAGTGTGGTGTTTCCTAGCAATTTTTTTTTCCCCAAAAATAATTTAATTGATTTTACCTGTTTTAGCAGCAGTGCCTCTGAAGGTCAGACATGAATAAAAAATCGACCTCAAAATGTCCGTTTTTTTCTGCTCTTCTGCTTTGAAGATACTAGTTTAGTCAAAATAATAGGAATTGAAAAACTGTTGGTGAATGGAAGCCTACTGTTATGATTGTAAGGATGAAATTCAATATTAAAGCAGGGATAAGCATCTGAAAGATTTGGATAATGTAAACACTGGTATCAAACATTAGTTGTCTTTGGCAAATCTGTCTTTATTTGACTTTAAAATGCTTGTTGAGCTAATATACAGCTGAGCAATTACTAATTGGCCTGTGAGGTCAGAGTAGTGGCATAACCTGGAAGTAGTGAAAGGACTTTAGTGTTGTTTGAATGATGCCATACCACTATGAATGGGAGTTATTGCACTGTAAATTAGGTGTGTGGCAATAGCAGCCCATGACCAGGTTCTAAAATACCTTCTTTTTTTTTTTTATATATTTCTTTCAGCTTCCTGTCTAGAAATAGCTATTCTTTCTGACTGCTGTCAGAAATGGACAGATTGCAAATTTATTGTCATAAAATACGCCTTAAAGAGAATTGTTGATTTTTGCTAGGTGTGTTCACCTTGAAAGAACAGCAATGTACTGTTCTTATGTTTATACAAGATTTCTGGGTGGAGGAGAAAAATACTTGGCTTTAAACCAGATGACTCATAGAGAGTGTGAATTTATGCTTTAACATGTGACTCTAGGATTTCATTGTATATAAGCAACATAGTCATCAACTTTTTTTTATTATTTTGTAGCAGTTATTCACAGGAGCAATATGGTGTGGCTAAATATGCCTTGAAGTCCTGTAAGTGGTTGTTAAAGTTTGGGAATTCAGGCTTGATATGCATTATTTCCATAGCTCTGAAAGGGAGCAGAAATGGAGATCAAATACTGGGGAAAAATTCCCTTGTTGAAAGATGTTTACAGAAGACTCACAGAATCTTGGTTTCTTTTCCTTATTTTTCTGTTGTTTGATACTGTTTATGATTAAATAATTTATGAAATACTGTTACAAAAAACTCCAGTATTTGGCTTACACAGAATGTGTTTTCTAAAGTAAGAGAGGCATTGGTCCTTCAGTGCTACTCCCCCTAAGTGTGGCTTTTCTACCGGTTGTAGGTTATTGTGGATGTTTTGATCACGTCTTGTCATGATGCCAGAAACATCTGGTATTTCAGGCAAAAGAGCAGTTGTATTTTTAATGTGATATCAAATTATATTAAAATTAATTTAGAAAAATACTTTTACATTATTCTATAGCAACTACCTTGTTGGTTTGGTGGTATTTTTGGTGAGACATCGTCGTCTTTTTTTTTTTCCTGTTTGTTTGCTTGCTCTATGTCAGTTGCCTGCCTGTTCTGGTTTTTAGGGCTTTAGAAACACTGTTTTGAAGGAAGAAGTAATCTCTCATTTAAGGTGAGTGTCCTTTCTTTTTTTTTTTGTCCTGCTTGACTGAGTGTTCTATCTGTAGAGAAGTGGCCACCACAGCAGTGCTATTTTAGCTTTTGTAATTGATATTAGTCTGTCCAGTTTTTAACTTTATAAAGTAAGATTTTAGGAGACAATACTGCTTGTTCTACCCATGGTAATTAATTATCTTGAAAAAACATAATGTCATTCTTTATATGATTTGTTTGCTTTCTGCTTTCTCAGGAGTATTAATTTTATGTTCAGTCATTCTCCGGTGTGAAAATCCTTTCAAGGTAGCTCGCTGCCTCTGAAACCTTTCATAATAACTTCATGCTACAGCTCCTATTGCTTTCCAACACACTATTTTGTGTTTGTCTTTAAAATAAGAACAGAAGCTCTACCTTCTTTTTGCAGTTTTTAAAAGCAAACTTTCTTGGGATGTGGGCTTTTGAAAATTAAACTTGTAAGTTTCAACTTCTGTTTCAAAGCAAGACATAATGCCTTTCTGAGAATGCTTTGCTTCTCTGCAAGCTTCGACTTCTTATACATCAGAAGCGATACCTTGGGGAATCAGTGTTCTGTTCAAAGAAAGTCGTGCAGATTGTAATGAATTCTAATATCAGGAAAGATAGTGATGTGAGATTTCTGTATTTCAGTAATGTTAGAGCAGAATTGTCATTATTAGAAACAAGTCAGGTTTTTTTTTGTTTTGTTTTCAGCTGACTAGCTTGAAAAGCCAGGTTGGATCACCAAGGAGTTCTGAAATGTTATAAGAGAGACATTTTAATGAATGTAGCTGAAAGTGCTTATGAAATGACCGAAAAAGATGAAAACTAAAATGCATAGTTAAGTCATGTCCTGCCTTTCAAGAGCAGGAGCATAATCTGCAAGACCCAAATAATGATGGAATATACCATCAATATTCTTCACACTTCAATATAAAGTCAATACTTCATAAAAGCGGTGTTATCTTCCTGTAGATGATTCCTTCCATGACCAGTTCTGGTCTGTTATCTTTGTGCTGCTGTGGTGCTCACAATCCTTTTTCTTCTCTGGGAACTGTGTTCACTTGTATTGCCCATGGGACACTGTGATAGGTATGCACCGTTCTGCTGGAATTTCTGGCCAGAAAAGCTTTGGAAGGTTTTTTTTATTGAGTTCTTGACTGACATTCCCTTATTCCTATGTCCATAGAATAGTGTCTTCCATTGCGCAATCTAAATGTCGCTGAGGTCATGTAACTTTTGCAATTTAAATTACATAGCTTTTTGTGAGGGTTGGTTGTTTTTTATTTCCTTTTCTTAAATTATTGTGTGTTTCTTTCTTTACTACATACCACTATTGTTGTAAGTTGGTCAGCTTCACAAGCTTATTTTGGAGACATAGTATAAAATGTTTCTGTGACATAGTATAAAATGTTTCTGTTTAAAAATAACAGAAAACTCAAATGCCTACATATGGCTTTTTGTTTAAATGCCAAACCACACCCATAACATTATTTGCAGCTTTTTGTGGGGAAAAAATAATTTTGTTTAGTAACTTCTAAATTGTCTTGTCTATGGGGAAAAACAACTTTTTCCCCAAGGTTTATCGTCTCTCCCTGCCTTTGTTTGTTTGTTTCTTTCTTTCTTTCTTTGAGCCTTTTGATGGCTCGTACAATATGGGCTGGAGAAGTTAAAGCAGTGACCCTGCCACAGCATGTTCATAGCCTGGTGCTCTGGGATTGGAGCTGCCTCCCATTTCTTACAGATGTCAAATCTGACTTCACCTATGGCGGGACTGAATTATAGTTCTCTTCTCTTGAAGCCATGCTTGTAGCAATGGTCTGCCTTCAGCACAGGGAGGCAATTACTTAGAGGAGACTCATAAAGTGGGAACAAGAACACCATGGGCATAATGTAGCTTTTCTATTGATTTCTCCTTTCGTTTGCCACAAATCTTGTGGTCAAGTGTAACATCCTTCTAAGATCTGGCACTTGAGAATTCATAAGAGCTCTCCCATCACTGTTGCTACTTGTTTCTCAAGGGTAGAGATGTTCTCAACGTGCTGCCTGTAGTCTGCTGTGCAAATTCTTTGCCATCGAAGAGTTTGCTTAGGTGAGGGATGGAAAAGATTAAGCTGTTTCAGAGGGATAAACAAAAGTACTGTGGAGATGTAGTCTTTCAAGTAATTACTACTTGTAATTCAGTGGTCTACGGCACTTAAGTCACATGTAAACTTTCTACACCACCTGAACACACAAGAACGAATTGGCACCGTAATAGCTAAATTAATATTTATTGGAATCCAGGCTTACATCAGACCTGAATGCCAGTGAAAAAGCAGATTAGAAGCTTTATGAAGGGTTGCGGCTAAAAGGATGATATTGCTGGCAAACATAGGCATGGAGTCTCTTGACTGTATTACGAGTTAGGAAAGGTGTGGATGGTGGTCTAAGCTGTGACCTTGGGAAACTTGGTGTAAACAAGGAAACACGGGTTCACGAGGGGCAGGTCCTGCTTGACAAACCTGATCTCCTTCTATGACAAAGTGACTCACTTGGTGGATGATG
>JAOTQQ010000001.1:23978873-23999106 GCA_026546715.1 Gallinago undulata
TTTTTTGTGGTTGGACTTGATGATCTCTGAGGTCCCTTCCAACCACCGTGATTCTGTGATTCTGTGATTCTGTATGATTTTTGGAGTCTTCAGTCTGCCTGTGGAAGTGTGGAGCTGAGAAGCTGGGAAATTGGGTGCAGAGGGAGATTTAGATGGGCAATGGGACAGAAAGAGAAAACTTTTATTTCAGGTAACAGTTCGAAGGCCAGAAATGTTCTTTCAAGTGTCTTTTAGAGAACTGTTGAATCTGTTCTGTGCACTTTCCCCTGTTTCATACTATCTTAACCTCTCTTTTTTGTTTGAATGACTACAGGGCAAAATAAATGACTTTGAAACCATAATAAGTTCCTTAAGAAAAGATATTAAGAAGCTGAAATTTTTTGGTGTTGCAGTCTTTTCACATGGATAGTGAACAGTGATTATGCTGTCAAATAGGCATTTTTTGTGCAATCACTTAATTTACTGTGTGGTGCATTGTTTTTTTTCCCCTCTCTAGAGGACTCCATTTAAAAAAAAAATATAAAAAATCTAGGGGATGAGAGATGCTGTATTTCAAAAATACGTGAGTGAGCATAGACACTCAAAGGCCAAATGTAACTAGTGGTTAGTATATAACAGCACTCAGTGATGAATAATCAAGCTACTTGAAAACTCAAAGGTCATCTATCAAATGTCCTTTGTCAATACATTTCCATGGAGTCTGAAATCATTAGTGGAAAAATGGAAGCAACCAAAAACTGAAGAAAAAACTTGTGTTTGATGTATCGTCAAAAAAATCCCACATAATTCATTGAATGTGTTGCATTCATATTTTTGTATTAATCATTAGATTTATTTGTACTATTAGAGGCTATCAAGGATTTTTTTAAACAAAGATCAATACAGTAACATTTCCCATTGTGTTCACTGAATTCACAATTTATGATAAGCAGTTGATTTTTGTAAAGTATCTGTGGTAATGTACTGGGAAAGATTTAATATTAATTAATGGGGAACTACAGATGGAAAAGAGAAATTTCAAACCTGCTGCAAGTTTGCATTCATTATAAATGATCTTGAGTGTATTTCTTTCAGATCGTTGGTATTTCCCTGTGTCCTGCTGTGACTATTTCTTCATTCGTCAGGTTGCCTTCTCCTGTTGCCATCTTTGAGTACCTAGTGCCAAGGATACCCAAAGACGAGGAGGATGGTCTCATTGATTTGAGAGAAGAGGGGGAAAAGACTGGCAAAGGCAGCTTTGCTGTTCGGAGTTTCCCCTTCACTTGTGTGAGGTTGTTGGCTGTGTCAGAGAGCAGGTCAGCGCCTTGGGGGTTTGGCTGCAGAGGGAGGGTTTAGCTTCTGGAGAGTTTTGGGCGTACACAGCTGCGAAAGACTTGACTAGTATACAGAAAAGAGAGTTTTTATAGCTGTGATGGGCTGACCTTGCTAGCTGCCAAGCACCCACCCAGCTGCTCTCTCATTCCCATTCTGTAATGGGACAACAGGGAGAGAATAGGATGGACAAGCTCATGTGTTGAGGTAGACAGGGAGATCGCTTACCAGTTACTGGCAAAACAGACTTGACTGGAGGAAAATTAATTTAATTTATTATCAGTCAGAATATAGTTCGATGGTGAGAAGGGAACATGGAAACTAAAATCCTTTTTGGCCCTGACCCACCTCATTCATCTTTTTCCCAGGCTCATTATCACTCCTTCATTCCCAACTTGTCTCCCTCTTCCCCCCCACCTTTCCCCCCACAGAGCAGCACAGTGGGAAGGGGAAAAGGGGGGCTGTGGTCAGTCCAGAACAGCTCTTCTCTGCTGCTTTCCCCCTGCTTCACTGTGATCCCTTCCCGGAGGCTGCAGTCCTTCAGCAAATACCACCTGCTCCACCATGGTCTCTCTGAGGGCTGCAGGGGACTCTGCTCTGGCGCCTGGAGCATCTCCTTGGCATCACAGCAGTTTCTCACACCTTTTTCCTCACTTTTCACTGCTTTGCAGCATTTTGCCCTTTCTTAAATACACTGTCACTTAGGACCCACCACCTTGGCCGAGGGGCTCAGCCGTGCCCGGGGGGTGAGTGGGTTGGAAGGGGCTGTGTCTGGCTCGGGGCAGCCCCGGCCTCTCCTCATAGAGGCTGCCCCCCAGCCCAGGCTGCCGGCACCTCACCACAGACACCCAGCTTGTCTAAAACCAGAGGCTGTTTTTACGTAGACGGCAAAATACATTTTCTGGCACACGGAAGCTTCTTCCGTCATGCTCTAAAGGCCTCTCCCAGCCTACAGAGGTATTGCAGCTTTTCCGAGAAGGGCCCCGGCACAGGCCACCTGGGCTTTGCCCGGGCTGCCCTCTGGCCTGGCTGAGTTGGCCTGGGGAGGGGAGAGGGGGGCTGTCACTGCTGGCAGACAGATACGAAGTTGCAGCCTAAAAAATTGTTTAAAAATTCTGCTGTGTGTTCCAATTAAGGGGGCATTGCAGTAAAGCACTGTCAGTCTCGCTTATCGTAGCAAAGCATCTATATAAGTATGTTTAATCATGCATAAGAAGAACCGGATTTATTAAGAATGTCCATTTACACAACACAGTGATTGCTTATTTATTTGTGGGTTTTGTTCTTCTCTATGCATTTGGGGTGTTTTCTGGCAGAGTAATAATCTTGATTACTTTCTTCTGATAACATTTAAATCTATCATCTGTATGCTTTTCTTATTCAAAAAGATGTAATTAAGTTCTTGTTTGTTTTTTAGGTCTAGGTTGACTGGATATTATGCTCTTTTTATTTATCTGCTGCAGCAGCCAGAGAATGGGTAGTGTTCAATCAAGAAATTCACAGTCCTTTGTTAGATTGCTTCTTTTTTTTTTTTTCTTTAAAACGAAACAAATGGTATAAATAATGCAGGATGAAAAAACAGCTTTACAGAGATTTCATTTTTATTCTCTCTACCACTAAAAGCTTGGGGAAGAGGGGGAAGCTTTTCTGATTAATACAAGGAGTTTTAAGCAACTGTATTTAATATTATTGCTTCATGGCAATTATTACTGTTCTTCATGATTCGTCTTTAATATTAAAAAGAGAGAGGGAGCATGAATTGAAGTTGGTCTCCCTGTACATCAGGCTAGACCCTTAGAGGTGCAAAGCAGGCATGGCTCCTTTTTCAAGTCAGTGGCACTGACGGGATGTTTTATTTTGCAGTATCCATAACACAAGTATTTGTACCCGAACTGGGTGTAATTTTGAGGCTCGAACATGAGAGCTGTTTTAGTTGGAGTTATCTTGGGACGCTGCTTATTTTCTTTTTTTCTCTTTCTCAGGTTTTATCTATTACTTGAAGGAGACAAAGAAAACATGAATCTAAAGGTTTTTGTCCATTGTGGCTTTGATCGGTTCTAGGAGGGGAAACGAGAGCTGCGTTGCAGCACCCTGTCTCTAAGGGTGACCCCATACCGCTCGCTATTGGAGATCAGAGATTGACTTTCATCCCTCCTAGCTTTTAATGTCTTGGGGAAGGAAGAACAGGGGACCAAACCTCTTTAAAAAAGCTGAGGATTTTGGTGATTTATTGCACAGCAGAAACTCGTGCTTTTTTTGTTCTTTCCCACCTGTTGCACTTGAGGGAGTGCTTAGTTTTGGGCTGGCATTGAGAACTAATAGACAAGCTAATGTGAAGAAGGCTGGCTATTGGGACTGTAGCAGTTAAGGAAGAGGTCAGTACTTGAGTCATGTGAGAATTAGGGAAGGCTGGAGCTTCTGCCAGCACCTGGAGAGCTAGCCTCAATATTACTTGTACAAGGATGCAAGCAATATGAAGTCCTACATCTGTCATGGGGTACATTGGCACCCAAGTTATATTTCTGGATTTCAAGACATATTTTTTTATTGTTCAAAATAGCAGAGAAAGCCAGTTAGGTGTATTCAATACTCTGGTATTCAAGCATACAGAAAGGTTTGCATGTGAGCCTGATTCTGTTCACATTTACATGTATTCTTGTATTTCCCTGCAGAAAGGAAGAATTACATTCCTTTGACTAAAATCAGGCTGAAATGTTGACAAGAAATGGAATTAGTATTTTACACTGTTATCTGAATAGGCCAGTTGACTTTGAAACTGTCAGTATGCTTGAAGGAAAAACTATACTGAAGTACAAGTAATTTTGCTGTAAACTCAGTTTTATTGTTTCATAATAGCTCACCCTTTAGCACTGAGATGTCTTGTTCTGAAACAATAGAAATCCCACGAATTATTGTAACTTCCTTTGTACTACTGAGTCCTTACAATGTTTTTGCATGTGAAAACAAATAGACAGAATAAAAACACCAGTCCTACAGATGCCATAATCTTTTGGCAAGTTAAAATATAATTCCTGTAGGTAGGAGTCTAAAGGAGGGGACTTCAAAACTTCCTTTAATGTAGAAGCACAGGACTTAATGCTTTCTGCAATAACCACTGCTAAAGAATATTTAGTAGTCAGATATTCTCAAGCTTTAACTGTGATAGTGCAATGCGTAGATGCATGATGTACGTTTACATTGTTGCTCTTGTTGGAGAAGTCACCTTGACTTTTTTCTCATGTAGGCGATCGCTCGAAATATGAAATGGGGGGGGGAAAGCATCTGTGAGAAGACTACATCTATTAAACAAGGCAAAACTTCTTCAGGAAGAATCAGGAAGCTAAAGAAATGCAATTATAAATGCACTAGTGACCTGCAGCTAAAAACCTAAACAGCATCTATATACAGAGTAGTGCAACTTAACATCAAGTTGAAAATGTTGATGAATTTCAACCAAAAAACATTTCAAATTATACTTGTCTTTCTAAATCAGGAGTTGAATCTTATACCCATTGTTGCTTACTGATGCAAATCCTTTTTAGAGGCAGTGATTTCAGCTGGAACTTTTTATTATATGCACAAGGGAAAAGCTTTTATTAGGATTTGGGTAAGATTTTATTTGATACTTACAGTATGGTAATTTTTAATGGCTTCTTTAATTGAAATATGTTTTAATACTTTGCTGGCAGCTTGTGAGCTGTTTTTCTGTCAGTCCCTTACAACTAATTACTTTTACTTTTAAAATACTGGATTTATCTTTTTTTATTTTTTGATTTTTAAGATTTAGTAGTTATCACAGGGATGAAGGAATTGCATCCTATATGGCAGAATGACTGGAATTCATCCTACCAATTGGAGGTGTCTGGCTGAGCCTGTACTGCACATCAAGTACTGTGTCCAATTTTGGGCCCCTTACTACAAAAGAGACATTGAGGTGCTGGAGTGGGTCCAGAGAAGGGCAACAAAGCTGGTAAGGGGTCTGGAGAGTAAGTCTTATGAAGAAAGACTGAGGGAGCTGGGGCTGTTCAGCCTGGAGAAAAGAAGGCTGAGGGGAGACCTTATCGCTCTCTACAACTACCTGAAAGGAGGGTGTAGAAAGGTGGGGATTGCTCAATTCTCCCAAGTCACAGGCGATAGGACAAGAGGAAATGGCCTCAAGTTGCGCCAGGGAAGGTTCAGACTGGATATTAGGAAAAATGTTTACAGTGAAAGGGTTATTAAGCATTGGAATGGGCTGCCCACGGAAGTGGTTGAGACGCCATCCATGGAGGTATTTCAAAGACGGGTTGACATAGTACTTAGTGACATGGTTTAGTGATGGGTTTTTTTATCAGAGTTAGATTGATGGTTGGACTTGATGATCTTAAATGTCCCTTCTAACCTAGACAATTCTATGATTCTAACAGAAGATAACCACACACTGTTCTCTGTTTTCAAGGAATCTCCTGTAAGCTAGGAGGAGATCATAAGTTTCGCTGTTGCATGTATGAATGCTTCTGGTATTTTCAGTAGTCTGAGTAGAATCCTTGAATCCTGGAGACCTTGTTTGCTGGAAATTGCACTGTTGCTTTTGAAGTAGCAGGTACAATAGAGTTGGAGGGTTTGGTTGAGTTTCGTTTGTGAGTTTTTTGGGGTTTGGTTGGTTGTGGTTTTTTTTGAAAGACAAAACCGCCATGAAATTCAGGTTGGACAGGGCTCTGGGCAACCTGATCTAGTTGAAGATGTCCATGCTTATCGCACGGAAGTTGGACTAGATGTCCTTTAAAGATCCCTTCCAACCCAGACTATTCTATGATTCTATGAAATGTCTTAATATGTTGTGGACGGATGCATTTATAGGGTAGTATGTATTTAGAGGGCAATGAAAGTATTTGATAAGAAGCCTTTTCTTGTTTAAACAGCCCAGATTTATATTGTCATAAAACATTTGTAAATTTATTTGTGCTACAAAATGGTTGAAAGTGATGTAAACACTAATATAATGAAGTTTCAGCTAGTAGAATTTAGTTCCCTAATATTAACTGGAAGAATATAATTAAATGAAGAAGTACTTTAAATATCATTTATAAAAGAAGAAATGAGTTGTTGGCATTGGCTTCACCTTGATAGGTCTTCATTCATAGTCTTTCAATCCAAGAGGTAGAGAAATATGAAATAAATAATAAATTGCTACTTTAGAATATCTTCTCATTCTCCCCTCCCAAAGATTCTTAATTTCACTTTTTAATTTCTGCTCATAGAAAATCATGGGCTTACTTGAAAATCTTTGAATGTCTAGTCAAAGCAGAATGCAGAAAAAGTAGTATATATTATTTTATGTACTCAGCTCAAAACAACTCAGCTTATTAAAAGACTGTAGCTATATTTCTATGGTTTTAGACACTTTCAGAACTGTTCAAAATTTTGTGTGTTGTTATCTTGTGGGACACAGCTGTTAGTTGCCCATTTTACAGTTGAGAGCTGTAGGGTTACTTGTGGCTTCATGGTGAGTTCTGAATAGAATTTAGCTCTGTAACTTACAGTGGTCATCCAGCATAAGGAGCGCTGAGGCTTCTCCACACTTTTCTGCACATCAAATAAAAAATGGTGGCAGGCTCAGAATTTATGATTCACGTTTGGATTTCGTAGCCGCTAGTGAATCTTAGCTAGAAATGACAAACAGCTTTGGCTGTTGCAGTAGTTTCCTTACACGTTTTTCTGCCTGCTAACGGTTGTTTTTCAGCACTTTTTTCTTTTTTAATCTTTGTTTTTGTTAATTAGCTAATATCTGAATTAGGACAATACTAACAGTATTTTCAGTATTTTCCTGCTTGCTTTTATTTTTTTAAAGTTCCTGAAGAATTGGTGAAAACTGGATTTTAATATTTTTTTCCTATTTCAGGTTTTGCATATTTAAATGTGACAAAAGTAGGAGTTATCACCTTTTAAGGGAAGAATAGAAGATTATAATAATTTTCCTGTCCTAAGCAGTCAGTTTTCCCAAACTCACAGGAACTGATGGTTTTGAGCAACTTTCTGTGCTAAGGACTATTTGGAAGTTTTCTGCTTTTTGGCCTTATTTATAAATGACTAGAATAAACATTGTATTTGATAATACAGGTATTGTTGCTAATTGGCTTAGTTTTAAAATGTTCTTTTAATATTTTTTTTTTTCTTTTAACATATGTTGTCTTCCAGACAAAAAATGCTGGACTGCATTGCCTCTAAACAGAATTCCTGCAAGGAACCCTTGGCTGTATTCATGTGCCTGTGTGTTTTAGGACATTTAGCTGTTTAGTATTCTAGCAGGGGATCCTGCCTGTTCTCTTCCCACAGATGACTCTAACGGGATATTTTATAATTGGATATGCTGCCTGCCATCTTTAGACCATACTCTGTTCTTGAAGCCATGTATAAACATCTCTTACCCTGAAAATTCTGCTGCTGTCACAAAGTTAATGGTTTCCTGGTGGAGCATATGTTGCCCATATGGGCTTCTCTACATGCCGCTTCCCCTCCAGTCATTCCTATCCACTGTGTTGTGGATCTGAGAGTTTTGAGTTCCAACACTGGATGACCTACATAAGGCTGAAAAGTGGACTACTTTTTCTTTTTTTCTTTTTTTAAGCTACTATAATTATTTTGGAGCAATTGTTGAAAGTGTTTAGAAGTTGCTTTTAAAAGTAAATATGTCACACTTGCTTTGTGCAAAACACTTGCATTGTGAGCTTTTGATGAATGGTGTTTGTTTGCTTAGACCAGGGAGGTGTGCTTTATGGTCTTGGCAGCTGATAGAAGGATGTAGGAGAGCCTCTGGTGTGTGGGGTGCCCCTGTGAGGGACGAAGAATGGTCTTTCACCAGCACTTCCCTCCTGCATTTAGGTTGCGTGCAAGCTTCATGCTGCACAGCAAGATGGAGAGAGGCTGGAGCAACTAAAGCATAAGAAAAGCCAGGGTGGCAGCTCCTGGTAGCAGGTAGTCTGTCACCAGTGCTGACCGGAGGAAGGAAGATGGGCCAGGGCACAGGCTGAAATGTGAGCTGAGCTGGATGCTGGATCCACTCTGAACACCAAAAGGACGGAAACGGGGAAAATGAGTTGATGGCAAGAATGTTACATGGGGAAAATCATCAGCTGGGATTGATGAGAGCTTTGATTGAGCTGGGGGGTGATAGCAGAGGACGAATGGCAGGAGGGAACGACAAAGAGGTTTCTTCAACAACAACAAAACATAAATTAAATGAATAACTGCCTAAGCAGTTTGTATTACCAGGCTCTGAGATAATTCACCAGTATAATAAAATCAATGACATGCTGCAGTTCCTGTAGCCAAATATTTCTCCGGCAAAACAAACTAATAAAACACAGCACCGAAGGGCCATCTGCTAACATGAGGCACTATATTAAAACCTGTTGTATTATCATTAGCATGTGTGCATATATATAAAATGGGATCCTACTTTTCTTTAGAAAGGAATTTCCTTTCCTTTCTAGTGAAAAAGCCATTAAGATACCGTCACTCTAATAATATTTTGCAGTTCTCCTTGTTGATGTACATATTTGTGATTATGTGGGTTGTTTTTAAGTCAGAGAATTCAGTCCTCTTTCCAAGAGGTAGAAATTGTTGGTGTAAAGAACTCTTGACAGAAGACTTAGCACCAGCTTCTGCTATTACCATAATGTTCAGTAATGTGCTAACTTTTAATCTGTGTTGGCAACGCAGGGGAAAAAAAAGCCCTTCTCTGAGAGCTCACTCTGCATATCTCTGTGAAAAAAGCACTTGTAGATGAAAAAATATTACACTTATCAGGAAAATCATTATTTTGGGGGTCTGGGCCTCTTTGACTCAACTCACAGAAATTGTGCACGGTTCTTACCTACTCCCTTCTGAAGCTGTAAGACCATTACTAACTATGTGTATTACTTCTGCTTTGTTGTCTTGCTAAAGTTTCATTGTTTTTGACATACCAATAGGAATTTAATGAATCTCAAATCAACTTTAGTTAGCACAGAAGCCTTTGATTGTGGTAGTGGTTGCACTGTTACTTGCTGACCTTTGTCCTATGAACAAAGGCATAAACCTGAGATTTGTGTTGCTTGGTGGAGTTTGGATTTTCACCATTTCTTAACTGTGACCTGTTCCCACTTTATCCTGAAGCCAGATGGTCAGTTATTTAGTTCAGTCTGTTGGAGTGGAGGAAAAGCATTCCGCTTTTGTTCTCTGTGTATTGCTTATACATCTTCCCTGGGAAATTAGGCAGCCTTTCATCTGTAAGCCACCTTCTAGAGAAGGGATGCTTTTGGAAAGAAGCCCTGTCAGGACATGAGAGCAATAAGCCTCTATTAAGACTGATTTCTTCATCTTTAGAAACATCTCTTTGGTGACTAAGGAGTCTCATTTTTTACTATGAGTTGTGGCATCCTAAATTGCTGGAGGATGTCTCTCTTCAGTGAGCAGTATTTTAGGATCTTGCATTGTAATACTGCCCTGCTATAGGAATAAACTGAGGGGTGGAAGCTGGAGTAAATGTTAGTCCTTTTAAGCAGTGTCGTAGGAATATGGGAGAAAATGGCAAATCTTAAATTTTGGGTTCTGTGAGGCTTTCCTGTACAAATGTAAGTAAGACTGGAAGCCTTTGCCAATGTAAACACCAGGGCTTTGAAAGCTATGAAGCTATTTTTTGTTCTCAGTATCTTTCAAATCTGTTCCTCTCAGGAAAACAGAACCCCCAACCCTGTCAATAAAAAAAAAATAATAAATTGAATCCTGGTCTGTGTCTCCCTGGAACAGGGAGAAATGACCTATATTTATATCATTCATGTTTGTTACTTGTAGGATGCTTCCATGAAATCGTAGAAGGAAATTATAAACTGAGATGTCCCAAAGAAACTGGGAAAGTTACGTTTTCTAGCACTTCCTGAGGTACTAATATTACGGAAATTATGATTTTGTTACAGTTGGTGCTTTATGTTGCATTTCAGGGTATTTTTGAAAGTTTATATTCAATAGCTGATGAACTCCTGAATCTTACAGTTTAATATCTTTTAAGTGTAATATTAAATATTTTTTCACCGTTGTTTGTAAGATGTTGTTTCATTTTGAGGGGGCAGTGGTGGAAAAAAGGAGGAGGAAAAAGTATATTTTCTTAAGCGTTTCCCAGTTTTAATGAAACAGGTGAGATTAGCTGATTTGTTATAATTTTTCTGTGTGTAAGGAAGAAGGGGCTGGGGAAAAGCACCAGTTTATGGTAGCCTGTAAAAACATGCAATTCTGTTAACTGTGTTATACAATAAGGACTCTGAAAGCGCCAGGCAACTACATACCACGATTCTAATGCATTTCACAAATGGGGATAGTGGAAAGATAGTGTCTTGAGACACATCAGAGATGGTAAATACTGGATCGATTTGATTACCCGAGGAAGACTTTTAAATACTAGTCTAAGATTACTGACTAGACAGAAAAAAATTAATTTCTTTTCATAACTTTGAAGGAATTTATTGTGTTTTTTCTTTAATGTTTCTTATAACAATTCATCAACATGAGACTTAAAAAATTAAGAATTTCTAAATTATTCTGGACAACTACATCCCTTTTAATGTTCTAGGCAACTTGATTTATCTTTGAAGTTAGCTTTGTTCTGGTCCTGGGGTTACACTAAATGACTTCCAGGCATTCCTGCCAACATAAATTTCTTTATGATTATAGTGGAACAACGGATGGTTACATGGTTAGATTCAATTGATATTTCAAATTAAAAGTTCCAGGCCTGCAAACTTGATTGATTGCATATGTGAATGCAGATTGGACAATTAGTTTTGTTAAATTCCATTTGGAACTCATGCTTTATGTAGGTTTTGAAAGGACAATTTGACTACTCTGAAACAAAGACAATTTTTTCTAGTTGTTAATAATATCGCCTGCTGTCTTAAAATCTTCAATCTGAACTCTAAACCAAGTTTCTAAGATTAAGAATTTGTCACTCGGATTGATTTCGATGTAGAGAGTTCATTAACTAGTTGTTCTGCTTCTTTTGACCAAATTCAGCAGCCGTCATCCTTTCATTAATTAGAATATTAATGATCTTATCACCCCCCCACTGATTTCCTGCTAAGAAATTTGTGAAGCAGTCTTGCACATCAGATTTAATAGAAGTGTTTTGGTTAATAAGACAGATCTGAAAATACTTGTTTCAACTGCTTGGTTCAGTTCTTTTCCACAACTGCTTATTTATTTAAACTTTCTCCTGAGATTCAGCTTCATCTGTGTGAATGAGATCACTGTAAGCAGAAAAGAATGATTAGTTTGGATTTCCATCACTTATTTATCAGCCTATTTGTACAGGAACAAATGGTATATAGTGAGTGTTCTTAGCCTCATCCTCACTGAGGTAATGAGATTTTGGGACTGAACAACCCATTGCTTCTGCCCCGACAAACGCTCTGTTTATGGCACTGGAGTTGTCAGTTGATTGCAGTTTTCCTGACTTTAAAATATCTGCTACTTTTATAAAACTTTACTTAGTTTTTGATCAAACAGTTTAATTGTCTGCACAATCAACAGCTGAGTTTTGTTTCTGAGACACTGGGGTGCCTCAGGATGGGAACTGTAGGGAAGACAAGCTTACATACATCTGTGTGTATGCTATTTCTTAAGATGAATTTCATGTGAGGAAAGTATTTTGTGATTATTTCTGTGATGTCAATGTTGACAGTAGCGTGTGTAGGTATAACGGGGGCAAGTTAAGGTTTTAACTTTAATTCTGGGGTTGAGTCCTTGATTTTTGCAATTTTAATGGATAGTTTACATATAACTTCAGTATACAGTTCCTCATCTTCTAACTAACAAAATCTTGTTCGATGATAACTCCATTTTAAACCTCAGAACAAGAATTCCAGTACTTCAGAACGTGCTATGAACTCCCTGCAAATATTTGTTACTACAGAAGATGAGGTGGGCTAACTGCTGTTAATATATTGACTGTGCTTGGTCCAGTGTATGGTCAAGCATCTTGATACACGCCACAATTTTTTAGTTTCTACATGTGAAGCTGGGAGACTTTCAGATATATATTGCTGCTGAATCTAAACAAAGCTTCAGGGCAGACACAAAATGAATCTGAAGTCTAAGGCTTTGATTTAACTTCAAGGATTTGCTGCAAATAATGTTGAGATTCAGAGCTTCTATGGGATACTGCTTGAATCTTTTCTTAAAGGACAGAATGTTAGGCACTGAAGATTGCAGATCAACCAGCTTCTTCACTTATTTGTAGGAGTAGCAAATATTTTAAAATACTGAAATGAGAGAAGACTACACTGAATGTGTTACTTCATGCAAAGTGCTAAAATCAATACTGGTATCCTGACAGCTTGCAACATAGCTAATGGGCATCAGTTCTTTCCTCCAAACTGAGAATGTTTAAAATAAGTTTAATGTAGCTTTATTGGAGAATTAAAGATTCAGTCACTTGATTTAGTAAAGTGTTTCTTTATTCTTTATTTTTTTAGTGAAAAATATCAGATGCTGAAGAAAAAACAGAGTGGGGAAAAAAAAACACAAACCCAAGCAAAAACAACATGCCAAACAAAAACCTTGTGCATGCAACTTTCAAACAATCGTGCCTCTTTATCTTCTCTCTTCAAGCCAAAGTTTAGCAAGTCCTTGAGTCTCAATATTCTGAGGTTTTATTTTCCTCATTGGTATTCAAATTGTTGCTTTTGGGTGGATGTTGGTGTTGAAGTGGTGGTAACTGATAGGCAGTTCTCAACTGGAGAGTGGCTCTGGTGCCTTGCTAATGCTTCTGCTTTTTGCCTTTCCTTATTTCTCTAAGTTTGTTATGAATTGGGAGTTTTTTGTATTCGCTCCATTGCTGAGATCAGAGGGCCTTTCAGAAGCGAGTATTCCTGCCTCTGCCACTTGTTTTCTCTCTGGCAAGGTAGCAGGAGCCAGTACTGCCATCTGGTCGTCTTCTGGACACAGTGCCATCCTGCTGATGAGACATAAATGTCTGAGGCTGCGTTTTAAAGCACAAAACCATACCATTTTGTGTGACGGTTTTTCCTGATCTCCATATTGCTGCAGTCCTCCTCTTATTACTTGCTTACCTTTGTTCTTCTGTTGAAATTGCTCTCTTTTGTGCTGTCAGAGACCTGGCTGGGCTTCTTACAAAAAGAAACACTTTCTTTTTTCTCTTCTTTCAAGGATGGATTCTGTTGGTGTTTAAATAGTTGGCATCTAGTCTTCTGTAGTCATGGACGCTGGAAAGCCTTGTTCAAGATGAACGGACCTTTGGCCTTTGAAGTCAGGGAGAAAATCAGTAAGAGTGTGGTGGAACAACTAAAGACCATCAACATATAGCTGAAGCCTGATAGAGACTGGAAGGGATGGGAAGGATCATTTTAGGGTAGAAAGCTGTATTAAGGGAACTAGAATATTCTAATTTTTACTTCTTCATATCTTTTTCAATCCAGTTGAAAGATCCAGTTGCTCCACAAGAAGCTTGTCTGCTTTCCTGTTGTTAAAACTCACTCTGAGTTAAAATTCACTTGGACTATGCCAGTTAAGAACTTGTTGTCCTCCTTTCCACATTTTCTTGCAGAATACGTGGAGATGGTGATAACGGATTACATATTGATGAACCAGAAAAAAGTCTGAATCAATGTATGGAGAGTCTTGGCAGGCATTTCTTACCACAGTTGACGTAAGTTAACTGTGCTGCAGATGTATGACTAAATGTAATTTGTACTTGTGAACATACTCTTTTTCACTGGTCAGGATGATAAACTTCAGATATGTATACACAATACGAACTAAACCATGTTCTGTTGTTAACAAAAGAGTCCACATGAACATTTTTAGGCAAACTGATGCTCAGAAATACTGGAAGAAAATATACTTACCTGTTTATCTGGCCCACAGAGGCAGAACATGAAACTTAAGTTCTTCAAAAATAACTAAGAATGTAACACTTTTTCCATCATGTGTAGTGATGGAGAAGCCTTATGTAAGGTTGGGTCTTCAGACCTAAGTCATTGTAGAGTCTTTCCTTTAATTCCTTTGCAGTTTGAGTGTAATTCACCATGAATGAAATAACCAGGAATACTCTAGAGATGGGTTACTGTAACAGCACCTCATCCCCCCCACCATCGTGCAAGAAAAAAATGGCCTTCCAGAGCTACTTTCCCCATGCATATGGTAAAGGCTATGATTTGACAGTCAGGACATTTTGATCTGACTCTGATAGAAACAGGAGATTAATCATGTCTTGCGTTTTTTCTTCTTTGGGTGATGTAGGAATAGCTAACTGTGCTTGAGTGCCTTAATCATACTTCTTGCTTTTAGTCTTAAATTTGGGTTTCAGCATAATTAACTCTGAATTTCAACTATTTGTTAAGGCATAGTTCTGGAGGATGGCTGCAATCTGTAAGCTAAAAACCTTGTGCTGGTAACCATAATTCCAATATACTGTGACTCTTCCTACTTTTGAAAAACTTGTTAAAGTACTTTGCATAGAGAAACACTATATCAGAAATTCAGTTTCTGGCATGAGGAGGACAGATAGGACTGTAGAGTCAATGTATGCACTTTTAAGGGCCTTAGCACAAGATCTTCTTTCTGTGGTGCCTTGAATGTGACATCCATGTTTTCTGCTATTGCCAGCATAGTTTGGAGATGAGGAACCTTTAAAGAGTGCAAAGGTGTTTGCAAGGTAGGTTACCCAAAGCAACTTGAATGTGTGCAGTATCTCTCAGACAACTAAGTACTTAAGCGTGCTGCTACTGTTTTTTTTGACTGTGCAAGTGTTCCTGTATCTGCCAATCACATGTACAGAAAATACATTTAGCTATTTCCTGGTGTCTATTCCTCTTTCGGCAGATATCTTTCAGTGTTTATGTTTTTTATTAATAACTTTGCTATTGATATGTAAAGAAATCATGGAAAATGGTCTCAAAAGCAGTTTCCTGGCAGCTTTTGCAGATGTGGGGTTAGTGGTATAGAAGAAAGAGAGACAGATCTTTCTGAGATGGACAGCTTAAAGGATAAGATGCAAAAGTCACAAGTTGCAATAAGGGAAACTTCAACTGGGTGTCAGGGAAAAAAAACCTTCTGGTACTAACATGGTGGAACACCAGAGCAGGTTGCTCAGAGATCTTGCAAAATCTGCATTCCTGAATGTTTGCAGACCTGAATCAATGTAGATTGCTGACCTTGCTTTGCATAAGAGTTTGGACCAGATGACCTATACAATTCCCAACCATCCTAAATTTTTCTGTGACTTGTGCATGAGCAATACACAAATGGTGTGTACTTGCACAGTATGCTTGATGCTTCCAAGAAATTTTGGATTGATTTATTTGGACATATGTGTACCAAATGTATGATGTATTCAGACATGGATAGGAAAACAGATGTGTCTCAAAAGCGTGGGACATAGTGAGCTTTGGCAACATTGCCCAGAAATAAGCAACTGTTAGGAAAATCCTAGAAAGAAGTATGGTTAGGTATACCAGCTAGGGAGGGGTGGGGGAATCTTAAGTTGTGACACTATCTAGAACCACGAACTGAATGTGGCTGTCAAGACAGAGAAGAAGGTGGACTGTAGCAGGGCCACATGGCAGTGCACCGGAACGTATGGGCTCTTGACACAGCTGAATTTGCAGAGGTGCTGCTGGTTTAAGTGATGTTGGTAATTATCCCATACCCTGGAAAATACTTGTGGTGACAGAGTTGACTTTTGATGACGTCAGAATATCTTTCCTGGTTAATCTCTGCCTGCTTTCAATTAAATGCAGTTGTTACAACTCAGCCTAATCACTGTATATTTCCTTGAAATACAGCCTATTTGCTTGACTTCAAATAATTTTAACTATATGAGAAACTACATGGTTTTGGGGGGTTCTTTTTAAAAATATTTTTTTTCAAAATAATGGCTTGAGTGAAAGCTATAACTTTGGAAGAGCTGAGTTAGATCATTAATGGGTTAATTTGTGATTCTTAGAAAGCTTACTGCAGTTTTAAAGTAACAATTTAAACATAACCTTTTGGGTATTATATACAAAGAGATTAAATTACTGCTCCATACAGCAGATGTTGCTCAGTCGCAGTTATGAGATCTTCATCCAGATCATTATAGTAAACTTGGAAGGCTTAATTTTTTGCTTAATAGGTTAGTGTGTTGGAGGCAAAACTTGTTCCAGTGTTTAGTTTAACCAGCAGCTTTAGCTGATGATAGTCAACTAGGTAATTTTGGTATGTCTTTGCTTGCTTGTTTTCATCATCTCTCTAGTCTTTTAACTACACAGCTAACTAAACAGTTAATATTGTTACTCTACTCCATTTTTTTCCCTGCATTTTAGGAAAACTTTGCTTCCTGTGAGGGTGGAAGAAACAGGAAAAGTTGTAGAAGATTAAGGCAATAAAATGCATATGGAAAACCCTTTTCAGTTTATTATATGTATATTGCAAAATTTGTGATCAACTATTTGGGCTTAGGGAAGAAAGAGAGATGATGGCTTTTTAATTTTATCCTTTGTGGTATCTGGAATAAGACATTTTGATATAAATGATTTTTGCATAGGGGAGTCATAGAGGTAGGAGATAAAACTCCTGTTAGACACTGTGTTTCCCATATCAACTGGAACAGTTCCACTTACTAACTGGGGGGAAAAAAACCCCAAAACAACAACACAACCCCCACCTGTAATTCTGAACTTCACAACTTTCTGTTCTCCAGGATTTCTGACATTTTTAACTAGATGTAAAGCAAAGATGTAATATTTAATTTAAACTTAAAACATTTTTTCTGGTATCAGCAGTAGTGCCCATGTATCTTCCAAGAGCTGTGTGATGTGTAGTTTCTTGCTTCTCTTCCTAGATTGTTTCAATACCTGCTTTTTATGTGTGTTAGGATGGTAGCAATTTAAGGGAGTGAAATGACTCTCGAAACCATAACTTGTAATGTGTTAATCAGACATATCATACTGCAAATACTTGTCAGTGTAGAAGTACAGGTAAATTGAGAACAGTTCAGTGGTTCCATTTCTACACTTCATAAATTTGGGAATGAATTTCAACAGGCTGAAGTGAAAGTGTTCCCAGTAGATTTTTAATGAATGTTCAGGAATAACTCAAGTAAGTAAGAAATTGCATCTCCACTCACTTATCTGCAGCCCATGTTACTCTGAGGGCTGGTCTCTGCTGTTGTACTCAGGGTAAAGCTCTTTGCTCCCTCTTTTCTTTGTTTGTCATTATGTATGAAAAATCTGGCACTGGTGTCTATAAAATCTCCCCCTTAGTGCTTGGATCATGTCGAGCTTTGTCCTTGCCTTGCAGCTGGCCAGTTTCGATGCCAGAAACCCTGGTGAATCTGATACTTCAGACTTCTCTTCTGCTATTTGTTCATGACTAACAAATTTCATTTGTATATGTCTTTTTTCCCTTCTTTTTCTTAACATTATAAAGTAAAATTTTCTAGTGTAAATGGAAACTAAATACAATATGTGTTTAAAAGTTTTATCCTCTTGTGTTAGGATGTCAGTAGCGAAGGGATTTCATCAGGTGTAAAAGCCGGTCGACAGGCTCCATCCTCTCCTTCATACCCTCAGGCAAAGTTTCAAAACCGGCTGTTGATTCACAACTGTTTGCTGTGTACATAAAAACTAAGCAGTTTAATAACCAAGCAGTTACTAAACTATATTCATAATATTCTTTTTCTAGACTGTATTCCTTCGATTGCTGTTTTCTAAATAAATGGTCATTGAATTCTAATAATATTTCATACAGTTAAATTTCCTTTCCCACATCTATTTTCTTTAGCTAGCTCCTTATCAGAAATGTAAGACTTCTACAATATTTATTTAATCTTGATCTGACTCATTTTTTTTTTCCTCTGTACTGAGTTTAACAAATGCATGTATCCCAAAATACTGTGTCAATCCAGTTCCCTTTCAAATCTTAATGAACAATCTGTGACAAGCTAATTAAGGATATTTATAACAGTTCTAGACTTAGTAATATATTTATCTGAAAAAGTTATTAGTTGCTGTACTGTCCTCTCAACAGAGACGTGCTCTTGTATGAGTTAAAATTTGGAGGGGGTAAAAACAGAATTCATCTGTCCCTTGTCATTCCAGAAGAAACTCTGGCACCGGCTAAGTGATTTAATCTCTAGCAAACATTACAGGAGAGGAAATGAACATGATTACTTGTTGGCCGATTCCTAGGTTGAGCTGAGGGTCAGCAGAATGTTGTTGTTGTTGTACAATGATTTCTGCATTTGGGTTACTTAATCAAGTCAGAGGACAGTTATTTTTCCTATCAGGATGCTTCGGCAAGTGACAACCAACTGAGCTTGGCTCAACCTTGGCTCCCTCGCTTGGATCTCACACTGTCCCTGCTCCACCTGGCTTGCATCTGCTGCCATTGCCTTTTCCTGCCTGTCTCCTGCTGTGTTTTACCAAACCTGATTCCACAGTTATTGTATTCCAGGTCAACACTAAAAAGCTCAAGTTTTCTGTCACACTTCTCTTTCCAGCCTCATTCCCACATGCGTACCACGCTTTCACTTTCTAGCAGGGAAGCGTGGTCTGTTGATACAAGAAAGGAATACTGAGGTTTCACAGGCATGGGCTGTTCTGGTAAAGACTTGTGAATTGTACCGTGAGTACAGGAAAACCCACATTTTTAGAAAATTAATCTTAGGGAAATCTTCAGATTCACATATTTTTGTAATGAAAATACTTACGTTTGAAGTGATGTTTTGCCTAACTGGATTATTTGGATTGTTACATTGGAGAATGTCTTGAGACCTCTGTTCTTCATTATTTAGTTATGTAGGTAGTAAAAAAAAAGAAGAGGGAAGTAAAACATACCTGTTGTAAGCTGATTGTACAGAGTAGGAATGAAGACCTTAGAGGTAGCATTACCACTGGATCCTCTTTGCTATATTGCAAATTAAAAAAAAAAATATCTTTTCTGCAGAATGAGTTTTAGTAACTGCCTATATTTATTGTTGAGTTGAATATACATGTATGGAGTAAACAAATCTGTAGTATTATGCTGTACAACCTCGTTATTTGTTGTGATTCATTTGGTTTACTCACTGAAGAAAGAGCAAGTTATCAATACATCCAGCATGGTACAGAGTCATGTTTCAACTGGCAGACAGTCAGCTTTTGTTTTCAATATTCTGTCCTGTTTAGTATTCAGAGCATGGAGGAGAACGTGATGTAAGGGAATTGGTTTGCTGTTTTACTGACTGACTCAGCCATTTAACTCTGTTCCCTCAAGGCATCAAAGATTGCAATAAAGGAAATACATTTTGCCAATAACTTGCTATGGAAATAAGTGCAGCTTAATAACTTTTAAAATTAGTGCTAACATTATTGCATGGTGGAGAACACCTTAATTAAACTTATCTTTTGTTTTTTTTTTAGTTTCCTCTGTCTGTGTTACTGTTACTGAAATCTTATGCAAATCTAATCTCTGATTTATAATTGGAGATGAGATTATTTTATTTTTTTTAGAGTTGAAACTTCCACTGAAAGGTGAATTCTTTTGGTACTATTTATTAAGGGAAAGCAGAGTTTTGCTATGATTTAGTCGTCCTTATTTTTAAGTAGGGTAAGTGAGAAGGTCAGCACGTTGTATGGCAGAGGTAACAAAACCAGGCACTTCACTCAGAAATGTTAGCATATTCATTCTGTCCATTATTCAAGTTGTCTGGGGAGCAAGACCAAAGTAAAGCTCAGCAGTTACAGGAATTGTGGTGGCCTGAGTTGTGTCCATCAGATTGCAGAAGGACTTGGTGAGAACCCAAGAGCATCAATGTTGGGTGGCTTTACATGGTGTTTTCTCAAGGGAATACAGAATGAAATTTGTAGATGATAATTAGTAGGTGTTGTGATAGCAAATAGTGGGACTTTTCAAATGGTTAAGAAGGGAG